>JAVIAB010000046.1:60361387-60454850 GCA_032433765.1 Megaustenia siamemsis
GCATCAACAAGTCTGTGGGCTTATCAGATCAACGCTGGCGAGGAGTGGATACCAGTGCCTGCGTCATTCAGGGCCACAATCTTGTGTATTGTCACAGTCGACAGGAAATGTAAGGAACAGGACTCAGTCGTGGTCTATGCGGAGGTCAACGATCTCATCTGGGATAACACCGATGAGAAAGATGCAGACATCTATACAGATCGATCCGTAATACGACACCAAAGGAGTGCATGGGCATTTGCAGCACGCTGGGCAGGCAGAATAGTCAAGGAAGACAGTGGTGCGTACGTCATGACCACGACCAGCATGACGATGGAGGTGATGGCAGTGACCAGGGCATTCATTTGGTTAGAGTCACAAGACTACAGTCACGCCCGCATACTGAGTGTACGAGGTAATGAAAGTGCGGACAGGTTGGTTAGTTGTGCTGTTGTTGAAGACGGTCAACCAATGGAGACGTCATTGATGCTAGATATGGAAAGGGCACAGGGCTTCGAAAACCATGAGTCTACCTCTCTCCTTCGGCTGAAAGAAGTAGGATCAAATATGGGTACAACCAAAAAGGAGAGGCCTAGTGAGCGCATAGTAGGACTTATCAACCAACACAGAACTGGAGTCGTCAGTGGCTAGGCGCTGCGGAGAGTGCTGAAGAGGAGATCTGAGCACCTATGGACATGTTCAAACTGCAATGATGATAACTCACAAATAACTCAATGACGATAATCCACAAATAACTCAATTATTATAACACACTAATAACTCAATTATGATTTCACACTAACAACTCAATTAGTTATTGAGTTATTTGGATGTTATCATCATTGCACTCCGAACTCCTCCATAACTCAATGAGGATAATACACACATAACTCAATGATGGTAACCCACAAATAATACAATGTTGATAATCCACAAATAACTCAATGATGATAACCCACAAATAACTCAATGATGATAACCCACAAATAACTCAATGATGATAACCCACAAATAACTCAATGATGATAACCCACAAATAACTCAATGATGATAACCCACTAATAACTCAATGATGATAACCCACACATAACTCTTTGAGGAAAACCCACAAATAACTCAATGATGATAACCCACACATAACTTTTTGAGGAAAACCCACAAATAACTAATTCAGGATAACCCACAAATAGCTCAATGATGATAACCCACAAATAATTGATGATAACCCACACATAACTCTTTGAGGATAACCCACAAATAACTAATTGAGGATAACCCACAAATAACTCAATGATGATAACCCACGAAAATAACTCAATGGGGATAACCTGATCGACAATGCAGCGCCGGGCAGTAACTTCCAACAGTCAGCGACGACATAAACAGCTTTGTATGTGTTTGTGTATGTGCTCTTTATGTGTTTGTTCTTGTGTGTGCAGTCACTAGTTATCCTTCACACATCAGTCATTATTATCCTGCCAATCAATTCCGTGCACCTGTCAATCATCTTGTCTCCTCCCAACAAGCAGGACAGCACGTTGAGCGCAAATGTTTACATTCAGGACAACAACTTGGTCAAGTCTTCCGTTGACCAGTTCGTTAGCGTCAGCTGTAGCTCCAGCGACAACACCACAGTCAGCAGCAACATCACCAGCGTCAGCGAATCTGTCGAGTAAGTTTATAACGTCAGAATACCACAGCCGATTGCTGCTGATACTTTAGTTCTTCTGTTGTCAGCATGAAATGCATCATCATCTTTGTGTGAAGTCTCCGCATCGAAGGTTGGCTACCATGGCGCGCCATCCCACGCTGTCTCTTGCTTTGATGCTGCAGATTGTCATAGGCTGACTTGTCCATATTTTGATGTTACTCGTCCATGTTAGTCTTGGTCTGCCTCTGTCTCTTGCTTTGATGGTGCAGATTGTCATAGGCTGACTTGTCCATATTTTGATGTTACTCGTCCATGTTAGTCTTGGTCTGCCTCTGTCTCTTGCTTTGATGGTGCAGATTGTCATAGGCTGACTTGTCCATATTTTGATGTTACTCGTCCATGTTAGTCTTGGTCTGCCTCTGCCTCTTTTACCTTGTATTTTTCCTTCTAATATTACTTTAGTAGGCTGTTAAAAACGACTTCACTTCTATATGTTGCCGCCCATGATATTCTTAACAAATTTCTGTGTTACCAGATTTCTGTGTCCTCCAAAGATGTTCTTATGCAATGTCCTGAATCTGCAGCCAATAGTGGGCCGTGACGTGCACTGCTACAAGGTGATGGTAACAGACAAGGAACAACAAAATAGTGGGCCGTGACGTGCACTGCTACAAGGTAATGGTAATAGACAAGGAACAACAAAATAGTGGGCCGTGACGTGCACTGCTACAAGGTAATGGTAACAGACAAAGAACAACAAAATAGTGGGCCGTGACGTGCACTGCTACAAGGTAATGGTAACAGACAAAGAACAACAAAATAGTGGGCCGTGACGTGCACTGCTACAAGGTGATGGTAACAGACAAGGAACAACAAAATAGTGGGCCGTGACGTGCACTGCTACAAGGTGATGGTAACAAACAAGGAACAACAAAATAGTGGGCCGTGACGTGCACTGCTACAAGGTGATGGTAACAGACAAGGAACAACAAAATAGTGGGCCGTGACGTGCACTGCTACAAGGTGATGGTAACAGACAAGGAACAACAAAATAGTGGGCCATGACGTGCACTGCTACAAGGTGATGGTAACAGACAAGGAACAACAAAATAGTGGGCCGTGACGTGCACTGCTACAAGGTGATGGTAACAGACAAGGAACAACAAAATAGTGGGCCGTGACGTGCACTGCTACAAGGTGATGGTAACAGACAAGGAACAACAAAATAGTGGGCCGTGACGTGCACTGCTACAAGGTGATGGTAACAAACAAGGAACAACAAAATAGTGTGCCGTGACGTGCACTGCTACAAGGTGATGGTAACAAACAAGGAACAACAAAATAGTGGGCCGTGACGTGCACTGCTACAAGGTAATGGTAACAGACAAGGAACAACAAAATAGTGGGCCGTTACGTGCACTGCTACAAGGTGATGGTAACAGACAAGGAACAACAAAATAGTGGGCCGTGACGTGCACTGCTACAAGGTAATGGTAACAGACAAGGAACAACAAAATAGTGGGCCGTGACGTGCACTGCTACAAGGTGATGGTAACAGACAAGGAACAACAAAATAGTGGGCCGTGACGTACACTGCTACAAGGTAATGGTAACAGACAAGGAACAACAAAATAGTGGGCCGTGACGTACACTGCTACAAGGTGATGGTAATAGACAAGGAACAACAAAATAGTGGGCCGTGACGTGCATTGCTACAAGGTGATGGTAACAGACAAGGAACAACAAAATAGTGGGCCGTGACGTTCACTGCTACAAGGTAATGGTAATAGACAAGGAACAACAAAATAGTGGGCCGTGACGTACACTGCTACAAGGTGATGGTAACAGACAAGGAAAAACAAATTAGTGGGCCGTGACGTGCACTGCTACAAGGTGATGGTAACAGACAAGGAACAACAAAATAGTGGGCCGTGACGTACACTGCTACAAGATGATGGTAACAGACAAGGAACAACAAAATAGTGGGCCGTGACGTGCACTGCTACAAGGTAATGGTAACAGACAAGGAACAACAAAATAGTGGGCCGTGACGTACACTGCTACAAGGTGATGGTAACAGACAAGGAACAACAAAATAGTGGGCCGTAACGTGCACTGCTACAAGGTGATGGTAACAGACAAGGAACAACAATATAGTGGGCCGTGACGTGCACTGCTACAAGGTGATGGTAACAAACAAGGAACAACAAAATAGTGGGCCGTGACGTGCACTGCTACAAGGTGATGGTAACACACAAGGAACAACAAAATAGTGGGCCGTGACGTGCACTGCTACAAGGTGATGGTAACAGACAAGGAACAACAAAATAGTGGGCCGTGACGTGCACTGCTACAAGGTGATGGTAACAGACAAGGAACAACAAAATAGTGGGCCGTGACGTGCACTGCTACAAGGTGATGGTAACAGACAAGGAACAACAAAATAGTGGGCCATGACGTGCACTGCTACAAGGTAATGGTAACAGACAAGGAACAACAAAATAGTGGGCCGTGACGTGCACTGCTACAAGGTAATGGTAACAGACAAGGAACAACAAAATAGTGGGCCGTGACGTGCACTGCTACAAGGTAATGGTAACAGACAAGGAACAACAAAATAGTGGGCCGTGACGTGCACTGCTACAAGGTGATGGTAACAGACAAGGAACAACAATATAGTGGGCCGTGACGTGCACTGCTACAAGGTGATGGTAACAGACAAGGAACAACAAAATAGTGGGCCGTGACGTACACTGCTACAAGGTAAGGGTAATAGACAAGGAACAACAAAATAGTGGGCCGTTACGTGCACTGCTACAAGGTGATGGTAACAGACAAGGAACAACAAAATAGTGGGCCGTGACGTACACTGCTACAAGATAATGGTAATAGACAAGGAACAACAAAATAGTGGGCCGTGACGTGCATTGCTACAAGGTGATGGTAACAGACAAGGAACAACAAAATAGTGGGCCGTGACGTGCACTGCTACAAGGTGATGGTAACAGACAAGGAACAACAAAATAGTGGGCCGTGACGTACACTGCTACAAGATGATGGTAACAGACAAGGAACAACAAAATAGTGGGCCGTGACGTGCACTGCTACAAGGTAATGGTAACAGACAAGGAGCAACAAAATAGTGGGCCGTAAGGTGCACTGCTACAAGGTGATGGTAACAGACAAGGAACAACAAAATAGTGGGCCGTGACGTACACTGATACAAGGTGATGGTAACACACAAGGAACAACAAAATAGTGGGCCGTGACGTGCACTGCTACAAGGTCATGGTAACAGACAAGGAACAACAAAATAGTGGGCCGTGACGTGCACTGCTACAAGGTGATGGTAACAGACAAGGAACAACAAAATAGTGGGCCGTGACGTGCACTGCTACAAGGTGATGGTAACAGACAAGGAACAACAAAATAGTGGGCCGTGACGTGCACTGCTACAAGGTGATGGTAACAGACAAGGAACAACAAAATAGTGGGCCGTGACGTGCACTGCTACAAGGTGATGGTAACAAACAAGGAACAACAAAATAGTGGGCCGTGACGTGCACTGCTACAAGGTGATGGTAGCACACAAGGAACAACAAAATAGTGGGCCGTGACGTGCACTGCTACAAGGTGATGGTAACAGACAAGGAACAACAATATAGTGGGCCGTGACGTGCACTGCTACAAGGTGATGGTAACAGACAAGGAACAACAAAATAGTGGGCCGTGACGTACACTGCTACAAGGTAATGGTAATAGACAAGGAACAACAAAATAGTGGGCCGTTACGTGCACTGCTACAAGGTGATGGTAACAGACAAGGAACAACAAAATAGTGGGCCGTGACGTGCACTGCTACAAGATAATGGTAATAGACAAGGAACAACAAAATAGTGGGCCGTGACGTGCATTGCTACAAGGTGATGGTAACAGACAAGGAACAACAAAATAGTGGGCCGTGACGTGCACTGCTACAAGGTGATGGTAACAGACAAGGAACAACAAAATAGTGGGCCGTGACGTACACTGCTACAAGGTGTTGGTAACAGACAAGGAACAACAAAATAGTGGGCCGTGACGTGCACTGCTACAAGGTAATGGTAATAGACAAGGAACAACAAAATAGTGGGCCGTGACGTGCACTGCTACAAGGTAATGGTAACAGACAAAGAACAACAAAATAGTGGGTCGTGACGTGCACTGCTACAAGGTAATGGTAACAGACAAAGAACAACAAAATAGTGGGCCGTGATGTGCACTGCTACAAGGTGATGGTAACAGACAAGGAACAACAAAATAGTGGGCCGTGACGTGCACTGCTACAAGGTGATGGTAACAAACAAGGAACAACAAAATAGTGGGCCGTGACGTGCACTGCTACAAGGTGATGGTAACAGACAAGGAACAACAAAATAGTGGGCCGTGACGTGCACTGCTACAAGGTGATGGTAACAGACAAGGAACAACAAAATAGTGGGCCATGACGTGCACTGCTACAAGGTGATGGTAACAGACAAGGAACAACAAAATAGTGGGCCGTGACGTGCACTGCTACAAGGTGATGGTAACAGACAAGGAACAACAAAATAGTGGGCCGTGACGTGCACTGCTACAAGGTGATGGTAACAGACAAGGAACAACAAAATAGTGGGCCGTGACGTGCACTGCTACAAGGTGATGGTAACAAACAAGGAACAACAAAATAGTGGGCCGTGACGTGCACTGCTACAAGGTGATGGTAACAAACAAGGAACAACAAAATAGTGGGCCGTGACGTGCACTGCTACAAGGTAATGGTAACAGACAAGGAACAACAAAATAGTGGGCCGTGACGTGCACTGCTACAAGGTGATGGTAACAGACAAGGAACAACAAAATAGTGGGCCGTGACGTGCACTGCTACAAGGTAATGGTAACAGACAAGGAACAACAAAATAGTGGGCCGTGACGTGCACTGCTACAAGGTGATGGTAACAGACAAGGAACAACAAAATAGTGGGCCGTGACGTACACTGCTACAAGGTGATGGTAACAGACAAGGAACAACAAAATAGTGGGCCGTGACGTACACTGCTACAAGGTGATGGTAATAGACAAGGAACAACAAAATAGTGGGCCGTGACGTGCATTGCTACAAGGTGATGGTAACAGACAAGGAACAACAAAATAGTGGGCCGTGACGTTCACTGCTACAAGGTAATGGTAATAGACAAGGAACAACAAAATAGTGGGCCGTGACGTACACTGCTACAAGGTGATGGTAACAGACAAGGAAAAACAAATTAGTGGGCCGTGACGTGCACTGCTACAAGGTGATGGTAACAGACAAGGAACAACAAAATAGTGGGCCGTGACGTACACTGCTACAAGATGATGGTAACAGACAAGGAACAACAAAATAGTGGGCCGTGACGTGCACTGCTACAAGGTAATGGTAACAGACAAGGAACAACAAAATAGTGGGCCGTGACGTACACTGCTACAAGGTGATGGTAACAGACAAGGAACAACAAAATAGTGGGCCGTGACGTGCACTGCTACAAGGTGATGGTAACAGACAAGGAACAACAATATAGTGGGCCGTGACGTGCACTGCTACAAGGTGATGGTAACAAACAAGGAACAACAAAATAGTGGGCCGTGACGTGCACTGCTACAAAGTGATGGTAACACACAAGGAACAACAAAATAGTGGGCCGTGACGTGCACTGCTACAAGGTGATGGTAACAGACAAGGAACAACAAAATAGTGGGCCGTGACGTGCACTGCTACAAGGTGATGGTAACAGACAAGGAACAACAAAATAGTGGGCCGTGACGTGCACTGCTACAAGGTGATGGTAACAGACAAGGAACAACAAAATAGTGGGCCATGACGTGCACTGCTACAAGGTAATGGTAACAGACAAGGAACAACAAAATAGTGGGCCGTGACGTGCACTGCTACAAGGTAATGGTAACAGACAAGGAACAACAAAATAGTGGGCCGTGACGTGCACTGCTACAAGGTAATGGTAACAGACAAGGAACAACAAAATAGTGGGCCGTGACGTGCACTGCTACAAGGTGATGGTAACAGACAAGGAACAACAATATAGTGGGCCGTGACGTGCACTGCTACAAGGTGATGGTAACAGACAAGGAACAACAAAATAGTGGGCCGTGACGTACACTGCTACAAGGTAATGGTAATAGACAAGGAACAACAAAATAGTGGGCCGTTACGTGCACTGCTACAAGGTGATGGTAACAGACAAGGAACAACAAAATAGTGGGCCGTGACGTACACTGCTACAAGATAATGGTAATAGACAAGGAACAACAAAATAGTGGGCCGTGACGTGCATTGCTACAAGGTGATGGTAACAGACAAGGAACAACAAAATAGTGGGCCGTGACGTGCACTGCTACAAGGTGATGGTAACAGACAAGGAACAACAAAATAGTGGGCCGTGACGTACACTGCTACAAGATGATGGTAACAGACAAGGAACAACAAAATAGTGGGCCGTGACGTGCACTGCTACAAGGTAATGGTAACAGACAAGGAACAACAAAATAGTGGGCCGTAAGGTGCACTGCTACAAGGTAATGGTAACAGACAAGGAACAACAAAATAGTAGGCCGTGACGTACACTGCTACAAGGTGATGGTAACACACAAGGAACAACAAAATAGTGGGCCGTGACGTGCACTGCTACAAGGTGATGGTAACAGACAAGGAACAACAAAATAGTGGGCCGTGACGTGCACTGCTACAAGGTGATGGTAACAGACAAGGAACAACAAAATAGTGGGCCGTGACGTGCACTGCTACAAGGTGATGGTAACAGACAAGGAACAACAAAATAGTGGGCCGTGACGTGCACTGCTACAAGGTGATGGTAACAGACAAGGAACAACAAAATAGTGGGCCGTGACGTGCACTGCTACAAGGTGATGGTAACAAACAAGGAACAACAAAATAGTGGGCCGTGACGTGCACTGCTACAAGGTGATGGTAACACACAAGGAACAACAAAATAGTGGGCCGTGACGTGCACTGCTACAAGGTGATGGTAACACACAAGGAACAACAAAATAGTGGGCCGTGACGTGCACTGCTACAAGGTGATGGTAACAGACAAGGAACAACAAAATAGTGGGCCGTGACGTGCACTGCTACAAGGTGATGGTAACAGACAAGGAACAACAAAATAGTGGGCCGTGACGTGCACTGCTACAAGGTGATGGTAACAGACAAGGAACAACAAAATAGTGGGCCGTGACGTGCACTGCTACAAGGTGATGGTAACACACAAGGAACAACAAAATAGTGGGCCGTAACGTGCACTGCTACAACGTAATGGTAACAGACAAGGAACAACAAAATAGTGGGCCGTGACGTACACTGCTACAAGGTAATGGTAATAGACAAGGAACAACAAAATAGTGGGCCGTGACGTGCACTGCTACAAGGTGATGGTAACAGACAAGGAACAACAAAATAGTGGGCCGTGACGTGCACTGCTACAAGGTGATGGTAACAGACAAGGAACAACAAAATAGTGGGCCGTGACGTACACTGCTACAAGATGATGGTAACAGACAAGGAACAACAAAATAGTGGGCCGTGACGTGCACTGCTACAAGGTAATGGTAACAGACAAGGAACAACAAAATAGTGGGCCGTAACGTGCACTTCTACAAGGTAATGGTAACAGAGTACAAATAATAATACATAAATATTATTATATGGGGAACTTCCGAGGCGATAATAGGGAATAATAGAACAAAGAAGTATGTGTTAGCACTCGGAAAAATTGACAGACAAACAACAATAGAAAAAAACGAAGAACAATATATGGTCCGAAGTGGGATCGAACCCGTACTCAGTGGCACCGCGCCTTGCCACGAGAAGCCGAACGCTTGGTACACTGCCACGCAGCCAACTAAAAAATTGGCTATTGCAGTAGTGTCTTCCACGAAAGGCGATCTCAATGACTATAGCATAGGGTAACGATCACAGACCGGAAATAAATTGTATATTTGTACTTTCCTATTAATGCAAGTATCTCCCAGTAGGGCTGAATACTTGTGTTGTAGACAAACATTTATTGGACGAAACAGCACGAATAGTAGTTCCCAGTTTATATACTGGGTACAAATAATAATACATAAATATTATTATATGGGGAACTTCCGAGGCGATAATAGGGAATAATAGAACAAAGAAGTATGTGTTAGCACTCGGAAAAATTGACAGACAAACAACAATAGAAAAAAACGAAGAACAATATATGGTCCGAAGTGGGATCGAACCCGTACTCAGTGGCACCGCGCCTTGCCACGAGAAGCCGAACGCTTGGTACACTGCCACGCAGCCAACTAAAAAATTGGCTATTGCAGTAGTGTCTTCCACGAAAGGCGATCTCAATGACTATAGCATAGGGTAACGATCACAGACCGGAAATAAATTGTATATTTGTACTTTCCTATTAATGCAAGTATCTCCCAGTAGGGCTGAATACTTGTGTTGTAGACAAACATTTATTGGACGAAACAGCACGAATAGTAGTTCCCAGTTTATATACTGGGTACAAATAATAATACATAAATATTATTATATGGGGAACTTCCGAGGCGATAATAGGGAATAATAGAACAAAGAAGTATGTGTTAGCACTCGGAAAAATTGACAGACAAACAACAATAGAAAAAAACGAAGAACAATATATGGTCCGAAGTGGGATCGAACCCGTACTCAGTGGCACCGCGCCTTGCCCTCGTTACCCTATGCTATAGTCATTGAGATCGCCTTTCGTGGAAGACACTACTGCAATAGCCAATTTTTTAGTTGGCTGCGTGGCAGTGTACCAAGCGTTCGGCTTCTCGTGGCAAGGCGCGGTGCCACTGAGTACGGGTTCGATCCCACTTCGGACCATATATTGTTCTTCGTTTTTTTCTATTGTTGTTTGTCTGTCAATTTTTCCGAGTGCTAACACATACTTCTTTGTTCTATTATTCCCTATTATCGCCTCGGAAGTTCCCCATATAATAATATTTATGTATTATTATTTGTACCCAGTATATAAACTGGGAACTACTATTCGTGCTGTTTCGTCCAATAAATGTTTGTCTACAACACAAGTATTCAGCCCTACTGGGAGATACTTGCATTAATAGGAAATTACAAATATACAATTTATTTCCGGTCTGTGATCGTTACCCTATGCTATAGTCATTGAGATCGCCTTTCGTGGAAGACACTACTGCAATAGCCAATTTTTTAGTTGGCTGCGTGGCAGTGTACCAAGCGTTCGGCTTCTCGTGGCAAGGCGCGGTGCCACTGAGTACGGGTTCGATCCCACTTCGGACCATATATTGTTCTTCGTTTTTTTCTATTGTTGTTTGTCTGTCAATTTTTCCGAGTGCTAACACATACTTCTTTGTTCTATTATTCCCTATTATCGCCTCGGAAGTTCCCCATATAATAATATTTATGTATTATTATTTGTACCCAGTATATAAACTGGGAACTACTATTCGTGCTGTTTCGTCCAATAAATGTTTGTCTACAACACAAGTATTCAGCCCTACTGGGAGATACTTGCATTAATAGGAAATTACAAATATACAATTTATTTCCGGTCTGTGATCGTTACCCTATGCTATAGTCATTGAGATCGCCTTTCGTGGAAGACACTACTGCAATAGCCAATTTTTTAGTTGGCTGCGTGGCAGTGTACCAAGCGTTCGGCTTCTCGTGGCAAGGCGCGGTGCCACTGAGTACGGGTTCGATCCCACTTCGGACCATATATTGTTCTTCGTTTTTTTCTATTGTTGTTTGTCTGTCAATTTTTCCGAGTGCTAACACATACTTCTTTGTTCTATTATTCCCTATTATCGCCTCGGAAGTTCCCCATATAATAATATTTATGTATTATTATTTGTACCCAGTATATAAACTGGGAACTACTATTCGTGCTGTTTCGTCCAATAAATGTTTGTCTACAACACAAGTATTCAGCCCTACTGGGAGATACTTGCATTAATAGGAAAGTACAAATATACAATTTATTTCCGGTCTGTGATCGTTACCCTATGCTATAGTCATTGAGATCGCCTTTCGTGGAAGACACTACTGCAATAGCCAATTTTTTAGTTGGCTGCGTGGCAGTGTACCAAGCGTTCGGCTTCTCGTGGCAAGGCGCGGTGCCACTGAGTACGGGTTCGATCCCACTTCGGACCATATATTGTTCTTCGTTTTTTTCTATTGTTGTTTGTCTGTCAATTTTTCCGAGTGCTAACACATACTTCTTTGTTCTATTATTCCCTAATGGTAACAGACAAGGAACAACAAAATAGTGGGCCGTGACGTGCACTGCTACAAGGTGATGGTAACAGACAAGGAACAACAAAATAGTGGGCCGTGACGTACACTGCTACAAGATGATGGTAACAGACAAGGAACAACAAAATAGTGGGCCGTGACGTGCACTGCTACAAGGTAATGGTAACAGACAAGGAACAACAAAATAGTGGGCCGTAACGTGCACTTCTACAAGGTAATGGTAACAGACAAGGAACAACAAAATAGTGGGCCGTGACGTACACTGCTACAAGGTGATGGTAACACACAAGGAACAACAAAATAGTGGGCCGTGACGTGCACTGCTACAAGGTGATGGTAACAGACAAGGAACAACAAAATAGTGGGCCGTGACGTACACTGCTACAAGGTGATGGTAACAGACAAGGAACAACATAATAATGGGCCGTGACGTGCACTGCTACAAGGTGATGGTAACAGACAAGGAACAACAAAATAGTGGGCCGTGACGTGCACTGCTACAAGATGATGGTAACAGACAAGGAACAACAAAATAGTGGGCCGTGACGTGCACTGCCACAAGGTGATGGTAACAGACAAGGAACAACAAAATAGTGGGCCGTGACGTGCACTGCTACAAGGTGATGGTAACAAACAAGGAACAACAAAATAGTGGGCCGTGACGTGCACTGCTACAAGGTGATGTTAACACACAAGGAACAACAAAATAGTGGGCCGTGACGTGCACTGCTACAAGGTGATGGTAACAGACAAGGAACAACAAAATAGTGGGCCGTGACGTGCACTGCTACAAGGTGATGGTAACAGACAAGGAACAACAAAATAGTGGGCCGTGACGTGCACTGCTACAAGGTGATGGTAACAGACAAGGAACAACAAAATAGTGGGCCGTGACGTGCACTGCTACAAGGTGATGGTAACAAACAAGGAACAACAAAATAGTGGGCCGTGACGTGCACTGCTACAAGGTGATGGTAACAAACAAGGAACAACAAAATAGTGGGCCGTGACGTGCACTGCTACAAGGTAATGGTAACAGACAAGGAACAACAAAATAGTGGGCCGTGACGTGCACTGCTACAAGGTGATGGTAACAGACAAGGAACAACAAAATAGTGGGCCGTGACGTGCACTGCTACAAGGTAATGGTAACAGACAAGGAACAACAAAATAGTGGGCCGTGACGTGCACTGCTACAAGGTGATGGTAACAGACAAGGAACAACAAAATAGTGGGCCGTGACGTACACTGCTACAAGGTGATGGTAACAGACAAGGAACAACAAAATAGTGGGCCGTGACGTACACTGCTACAAGGTGATGGTAATAGACAAGGAACAACAAAATAGTGGGCCGTGACGTGCATTGCTACAAGGTGATGGTAACAGACAAGGAACAACAAAATAGTGGGCCGTGACGTTCACTGCTACAAGGTAATGGTAATAGACAAGGAACAACAAAATAGTGGGCCGTGACGTACACTGCTACAAGGTGATGGTAACAGACAAGGAAAAACAAATTAGTGGGCCGTGACGTGCACTGCTACAAGGTGATGGTAACACACTAGGAACAACAAAATAGTGGGCCGTGACGTACACTGCTACAAGATGATGGTAACAGACAAGGAACAACAAAATAGTGGGCCGTGACGTGCACTGCTACAAGGTAATGGTAACAGACAAGGAACAACAAAATAGTGGGCCGTGACGTACACTGCTACAAGGTGATGGTAACAGACAAGGAACAACAAAATAGTGGGCCGTGACGTGCACTGCTACAAGGTGATGGTAACAGACAAGGAACAACAATATAGTGGGCCGTGACGTGCACTGCTACAAGGTGATGGTAACAAACAAGGAACAACAAAATAGTGGGCCGTGACGTGCACTGCTACAAAGTGATGGTAACACACAAGGAACAACAAAATAGTGGGCCGTGACGTGCACTGCTACAAGGTGATGGTAACAGACAAGGAACAACAAAATAGTGGGCCGTGACGTGCACTGCTACAAGGTGATGGTAACAGACAAGGAACAACAAAATAGTGGGCCGTGACGTGCACTGCTACAAGGTGATGGTAACAGACAAGGAACAACAAAATAGTGGGCCATGACGTGCACTGCTACAAGGTAATGGTAACAGACAAGGAACAACAAAATAGTGGGCCGTGACGTGCACTGCTACAAGGTAATGGTAACAGACAAGGAACAACAAAATAGTGGGCCGTGACGTGCACTGCTACAAGGTAATGGTAACAGACAAGGAACAACAAAATAGTGGGCCGTGACGTGCACTGCTACAAGGTGATGGTAACAGACAAGGAACAACAATATAGTGGGCCGTGACGTGCACTGCTACAAGGTGATGGTAACAGACAAGGAACAACAAAATAGTGGGCCGTGACGTACACTGCTACAAGGTAATGGTAATAGACAAGGAACAACAAAATAGTGGGCCGTTACGTGCACTGCTACAAGGTGATGGTAACAGACAAGGAACAACAAAATAGTGGGCCGTGACGTACACTGCTACAAGATAATGGTAATAGACAAGGAACAACAAAATAGTGGGCCGTGACGTGCATTGCTACAAGGTGATGGTAACAGACAAGGAACAACAAAATAGTGGGCCGTGACGTGCACTGCTACAAGGTGATGGTAACAGACAAGGAACAACAAAATAGTGGGCCGTGACGTACACTGCTACAAGATGATGGTAACAGACAAGGAACAACAAAATAGTGGGCCGTGACGTGCACTGCTACAAGGTAATGGTAACAGACAAAGAACAACAAAATAGTGGGCCGTAAGGTGCACTGCTACAAGGTAATGGTAACAGACAAGGAACAACAAAATAGTGGGCCGTGACGTACACTGATACAAGGTGATGGTAACACACAAGGAACAACAAAATAGTGGGCCGTGACGTGCACTGCTACAAGGTGATGGTAACAGACAAGGAACAGCAAAATAGTGGGCCGTGACGTGCACTGCTACAAGGTGATGGTAACAGACAAGGAACAACAAAATAGTGGGCCGTGACGTGCACTGCTACAAGGTGATGGTAACAGACAAGGAACAACAAAATAGTGGGCCGTGACGTGCACTGCTACAAGGTGATGGTAACAGACAAGGAACAACAAAATAGTGGGCCGTGACGTGCACTGCTACAAGGTGATGGTAACAAACAAGGAACAACAAAATAGTGGGCCGTGACGTGCACTGCTACAAGGTGATGGTAACACACAAGGAACAACAAAATAGTGGGCCGTGACGTGCACTGCTACAAGGTGATGGTAACACACAAGGAACAACAAAATAGTGGGCCGTGACGTGCACTGCTACAAGGTGATGGTAACAGACAAGGAACAACAAAATAGTGGGCCGTGACGTGCACTGCTACAAGGTGATGGTAACAGACAATGAACAACAAAATAGTGGGCCGTGACGTGCACTGCTACAAGGTGATGGTAACAGACAAGGAACAACAAAATAGTGGGCCGTGACGTGCACTGCTACAAGGTGATGGTAACACACAAGGAACAACAAAATAGTGGGCCGTAACGTGCACTGCTACAAGGTAATGGTAACAGACAAGGAACAACAAAATAGTGGGCCGTGACGTACACTGCTACAAGGTAATGGTAATAGACAAGGAACAACAAAATAGTGGGCCGTGACGTGCACTGCTACAAGGTGATGGTAACAGACAAGGAACAACAAAATAGTGGGCCGTGACGTGCACTGCTACAAGGTGATGGTAACAGACAAGGAACAACAAAATAGTGGGCCGTGACGTACACTGCTACAAGATTATGGTAACAGACAAGGAACAACAAAATAGTGGGCCGTGACGTGCACTGCTACAAGGTAATGGTAACAGACAAGGAACAACAAAATAGTGGGCCGTAACGTGCACTTCTACAAGGTAATGGTAACAGACAAGGAACAACAAAATAGTGGGCCGTGACGTGCACTGCTACAAGGTGATGGTAACAGACAAGGAACAACAAAATAGTGGGCCGTGACGTACACTGCTACAAGATGATGGTAACAGACAAGGAACAACAAAATAGTGGGCCGTGACGTGCACTGCTACAAGGTAATGGTAACAGACAAGGAACAACAAAATAGTGGGCCGTAACGTGCACTTCTACAAGGTAATGGTAACAGACAAGGAACAACAAAATAGTGGGCCGTGACGTACACTGCTACAAGGTGATGGTAACACACAAGGAACAACAAAATAGTGGGCCGTGACGTGCACTGCTACAAGGTGATGGTAACAGACAAGGAACAACAAAATAGTGGGCCGTGACGTACACTGCTACAAGGTGATGGTAACAGACAAGGAACAACAAAATAATGGGCCGTGACGTGCACTGCTACAAGGTGATGGTAACAGACAAGGAACAACAAAATAGTGGGCCGTGACGTGCACTGCTACAAGATGATGGTAACAGACAAGGAACAACAAAATAGTGGGCCGTGACGTGCACTGCTACAAGGTGATGGTAACAGACAAGGAACAACAAAATAGTGGGCCGTGACGTGCACTGCTACAAGGTGATGGTAACAAACAAGGAACAACAAAATAGTGGGCCGTGACGTGCACTGCTACAAGGTGATGTTAACACACAAGGAACAACAAAATAGTGGGCCGTGACGTGCACTGCTACAAGGTGATGGTAACAGACAAGGAACAACAAAATAGTGGGCCGTGACGTACACTGCTACAAGGTAATGGTAATAGACAAGGAACAACAAAATAGTGGGCCGTGACGTGCACTGCTACAAGGTGATGGTAACAAACAAGGAACAACAAAATACTGACTTTTCGGCCTAATTTCGGCCTTTCTCAGAAATCATCATCATCATCGTGTGCCTTCTCCGCAACGAAGGTTGGCTACCATGGATCGCCATTCTACTCTGTTTCTTGCTTTGATGGTGCAGGCTGACATAGATTGACTTGTCCATCTTTTGATGCTACTCTCAGAAAACGAGAACATAAACAAACAACGAAATACAGATAAACTTTACTACAACTAGGATAAGCAAGACAGGTAAGTCAAGGAGAAATAAACAGAGAGATAAGAAATGAAATGATAAAACAAAAGAGAGATGTGCTACATTTGGGAGGATACAAATAGATAATATGAAACAATTAGTAAGCTAAAGGGTGTGTCTAAGGTACAGCTCGACATAACATGCACACAACTCCTTACCGTAACTGTCAACTTTTGAGTGCACAAAACCTTGGTCATTGTTTTCAATGAATGGTGAAGTCGATTCTTCTATGAGCTAACCACATTCTTTTTCTTGTCAATATTTTGGCTTTTTTTATGTTGCCGTAGTTATTGTGCCTACATTATTTATCTGAATACTACCTGGCATGCGATTTGTTTTGTGCTGATTGGCTTTGTCACTGTCATGTGTGAACACCGCCCCTTTCTGTCAACCCTGACCATGAATAACTGACTTAGCAAGATAGTGGCATCACTAAAACGTTCTACTGTTAGGTCCCAAAGTTACACACCGGTTATTCCAGCCCATTTGGTTCAGCTACAATTTTGATCCAGTAACGTTCAAAGTATATGTGTCACACATTTGATTCAGTCACGTTAACGGTATTTCTGTCACACATTTGATTCAGTCACGTTAACGGTATTTCTGTCACACATTTGATTCAGTCACGTTAACAGTATTTCTTTCATACATTTGATTCAGTCACGTTGAAGGTATTTCTGTCACACAGTTAATTCAGTCACTTTGAAGGTATTTCTGTCACACAGTTGATCCAGTCACATTGAAGGTATATCTGTCACGCATTTGATTCAGTCAATGTGAAGGTATTTCTGTCACACATTTGATTCAGTCACAGTCAAGTTGAAGGTATATCTGTCACACATTTGATTCAGTCAAATTTAAGGTATATCTGTCACACATTTGATTCAGTCAAATTGAAAGTATATCTGTCACACATTTGATTCAGTCAGGGTGAATGTATTTCTATTATATTATTTTAAAATCCAATAAACCAAGGAACTCGTAATGCCACTTAAAAAATGGACCAGGACCGTGTGTAACCAGTGAGCTGCAGCAATCGTCAGCACGAAAACATTTTCTTTTTCTGTTAAAAGCAAGATACCCTTGTGATTGCCATGAATGCTATTATATCGGATCATTTATAAGGCTTTATCCAGCGCGTACAAGGAATGTGGCGTTGGTAGTGACTGTGTTTATCGATTGCCAATAAGTGATGTCACATCAGATCGACCAGCCCTTCCAGTTATACGACTATAGCGTTAGTGACCATGTTTATCGATTGCCAATAAGTGATGTCACATCAGATTGACCAGCTCTCCCAGTTATACGACTATAGCGTCAGTGACCATGTTTATCGATTGCCAATAAGTGATGTCACATCAGATCGACCAGCCCTTCCAGTTATACGACTATAGCGTTAGTGACCATGTTTATCCATTGCCAATAAGTGATGTGGTCGGTATCACATCAGATCGACCAGCTAGTAGTAGAGCGTGGACACAATGCTCTCGCTTTTTTATTTGAACAAAGAATAGGGTATACCCTACGAAGTCCAGTACCCTTCAAGTACAAGAGTTATATAGTAGGATACCACCACTTTCCCATGGTGGAAGGTGGTGGTGGTGGTGGTGGACTTCTGTTATGATATATATGTATATATGAATAGGGCTTGTATAGTGCATGAAGAGGGTTGGTGGTTGAGGGGGATAATTACTGAGTCATGTATTGGACATCAGTTTTTCCCGCCAAAGTGACTTCCAATAGGAGCTAGTGTGTGTATGTTGTCCGGCTATAGACCACGCCCACTCCGGAAGTGAAACTACCATATTAGGAGTAGTGATACGTTAGTTATTTCATGGATATGGTGTGCACTTATACATATAATAGTAATAAGTTAATAGTTATTATATTTACGTGGACGTAAATGGGCCCCGTATTTAAGATATGGACCATAAGTAGGTATATATATACATACATATATTGTCAAATCTTGCTGGCGGTATGAACCGGCAGCTCAATATCTCCCACCGTGGCACATAATGACCCAATCAATAAACCGCTTGCGTGAGTTTAATGATTATTTTCTCCAGCGAGCGCGAAACGCAACAGGTTATGTAAAAAAAGGCGCGTACACGATTTAATATATTCATTCGACTAGCGTCGGTCGGGCAGTCAGTCACGAGGTACCCACAGTGATAACACTGCCAGATACGCTTCCATATCTGTAAATCTACAACCAGAGCCTCACTGATATTATCCTATCAGAGCTGTAAATCTAACAGCAGATAACCACGGGTGTTATACTGAAACAACGTCGGAGAAGCTAGGAGAACCAGCCTTTAAAAACCAACATTATAAGAATACAGGTAAGTTGAAATTTTGCTTAAAATACATAACAATGTGTGTTTATTATCATAGTTTTATTAATGGAAACGAATTACGTAACATATAGGAACGTGTTCGGTAAGTGTCGTAACGGTCACAGAGCAAAGCTGTTACGAAATAAGTCCACATCGTCGTATCCTTTTCGTTAGAGAAGGCTAGGAACTTTTTCCAACCACCGTTTTTTACAAACCAGTCTCCGAATAATCCACCGATAAACATCCCGGCAAAGAAAGCGAAGCTCTTTTCCAGAGAAGATATATCTGTATCAGAATCGTAAAAGTCTTTGACATGGTTCTTAATTAGTCGATAAGCCAGCGTATAAATAACCACGAGGCGCCCAAAGTTTAAAATTCCATCTGAAACCATATAAACCACAATGGTCGCAAACGAGGCGTAAATATCCTTATCCCCGACTCCCAAAGTCATACCAGTGAATAACGAGTCATATCTCTCTGATACCGTATAGACTAGTTTAGCCATTGATTTATAAAACGTGGAAAGCTTCTTTTTAGTGTTATCGTAAGTGTGGATAATATCAACAGCTAAGACCACAAATTCGTTCGAAATTGTAGCCACACACATTTTACAATCAGAACTAATCATTTTCGAATCCATATAAGATAAAGTCAGAAGCGCGCGTGGTATGTGAAATCAATAATGTGAAACATGTCTGGACATGTTCGGCTATACATTACGCGTGAGTCACACAAACTGAGCGATGTATTAAGTTCCACGAAGCTTATAGTTCCAGTCGCGTTAGTACACATATTGTAAAAGTGGTATGGTTATGATAGTAATATGAACATGATAGGGATAGAGACTCAAATATGTCGATAAAAGCTTTAGTAAACACCTAGATACCCGCTCACCGACAAAATATAATATTTAAAACTAACTGTTAATGGATGCGTGTTTTAGTTAAGTAATAAGTACGTAGATGTTGATAATGTGTTTTTGAGTGTAAAGATTAAAGTACTGATAAGGGAGAGCTAGACCGAGAGAGAGAGAGAGAGAGAGAGAGAGAGAGAGAGAAAAAAGAAAGAAAGAAAGAAAGAAAGAAAGAAAGAAAGAAAAAGAAAGAAAGAAAGAAAGAAAGAAAGAAAGAAAGAAAGAAAGAAAGAAAGAAAAAGAAAGAAAGAAAGAAAGAAAGAAAGAAAGAAAGAAAAGAAAAGAAAGAAAGAAAGATTTGAAACGGTCTGATATAGCGGTGGTAGAAGCTGAGAGACAGTTATAATAAACTAGCGAATGCGGAGGAATGAGTCATATCTGGCTATAGCGTTTATGATAGTAGGAGTGGTGGATGAGTTTTGAGTTGTACGGGGATGGTGTAAGACATGATAACCGGTGAGGTTAGGTGTGCTAATGAATTGGGCGATAACTAATAACTGTCTAGTAACATATAGTATGTGTGCATGCGTACATGTGTGTGTGTGTGTGTGTGCGCGCGTGCGTATGCGAGCGCATGCTATATATGTATACTATTTCAATGTATTTTTGGTACGCACACTAAATGCGTGGTTTTATCTCGTTGACAGATGGCCTCTCGTAACGAACTTGTAAGCAGACCACGCCACGTGTGTGAAACGTGTGGGAAAAGCTTCACACGTCGGGATGCTCTATCCAGACACGTAGATAGTGCGCACGGCCAACAGAGATACCCGTGTCCTATATGCGGGTGCATCTTTACAAGAGCCACAAATCTTACCAAACATGTGGCGAAGAAACACGCAGCATATGCATCTATATCACCGGCACCAGCACCGGCTACATCAAGGGCCCCGACAGTATTCTCTGCAACAGACAACAATGTTGCAGAGACCGGGGATGAAGAACAACAACACTCTAGAAAAAAACCCCGAGTAGATAACACTCGTGGGGGTGAGCAGCCTAGAGACAGTACAGAGCACATATCATCTGTACACATTAATACTAAATACTCGTGTAAAGACTGCGGGAAAATATTTACTACCCAAAACCATCTAGATCGACATGTAGACACTGTTCACAATAAACAGACATACCAATGTCCTATATGTGTATGCGAATTTAGCAGACAGGACAATCTAAGAACTCATATTAAAAATAAACACCAACTACCGATATCAACAAGTACAAGCGCAGCATCCGCGACAAGACCATCAACACCATCAACCACCTCCACCTCATCACCATCAACCACCTCCGCCACCTCATCAGCTTCGATACCGACGACCTGTTCAAAGGCCAGAGCTGATCCAACAATTAAGAGGAAGCGGAATAATGAACAATCGATAGAGCGTCAACACAGCAAGAAGGCGCGAACGGATCTAGAATTAGACAGTTTAGCTAGTTTACCAGCAGATGTTAGACAGATCTATGTCGACAACTGGTCTGCAATAAGGTCACATAGTAATAATAACAGGCATCTGTCAACGCACACGGTCTTCCATAATCCAAATTCACACCTACTTCCAAACTGGGCAAATATCCTAAATCCCATCTTTAATAACCAAACACGTAGATTTAAAATAAATTATTCTCACAATTTCATCCTGAGGAATAAAGAAAACAATGACCTTCGGTTTTTCCATAGTAGTTTCAATAATAGTTTAATTCTTTCAACGCCGATGGTTATAAATAACAGAGCAGATTTTGATAGGTTCCTCACACAACTACAAGATAGCGACCCCTTAAACCACGCAAATCATAATAGACCGAGCACTAAATATAGTGTTGAAACCATTCCCAGCACTTCTTTCTATTACTATCATTTCGTAGAATATCCTATCGGGTGTCTAACCACCGACCTGCCACAACACATTACAAACAATAAATTCATTTATACATTACAAACTAACACAAGGGAATCAACCTATACTGATAATCTCTGTTTCTTTAGATGTGTAGCGTTATTTATGGGTGCTAATCTCGGTAATTTACACAGACCCACCACCGATCTCCTGAAACAGTGGCAAGACCATCAGGGGTTAGATATAGACGAGTTCCCCGGTGTAACGCTAGCGCAGATTCCCTCTCTAGAGAAGTGTTTCGGTGTTAACGTGGACGTCTTCGCTTTTGACAAAGACCAAGCCCTGTCCCCAATGCTAAGAGGTAGTACGACTTTTAGCGACACCTTACGAGTTCTATTTTACGAGGAACATTTTATGTATATAGCGGACATAGATAAGGCGGCCCATGCTTTTTCTTGCCCTAAATGTGGAAAATTGTGGAAAAGTTTACGCCGCATGACAAGACACGAGAAGACATGTACAGGGGATAAGCGAAAAGACAAGTATATCGGAGGAGTTTATAGGAACAAAGAGGGTATACTCGAAACGATAGCTAATAGGGGTATAGAAGTTTCTAATAACTATGTGTATCCCTACAGAGCGACGTACGATTATGAATGTTACTTTAGTAATGTACCGACGACAGATGGAAACACTAGTAGTGTGACCGAATATGTAGCCAGGCATATTCCAATGTCTTGTGCCGTAGCTAGTAATATTCCGGGTTATGAGAAACCAGTATGTTTTGTGAGCGAAGGTGATTCTCAAAAATTAGTGAGTAAAATGATAGATTATCTAGAGACATTAGCGAAACGGGCGTATATAATCTTACGCGGCAGTTTCAAACAGGTTTTTGACAGTTTAAGAGACAGGGGTGACTGTAGTGACCTCATAGGGAAACTCGAGTCATACTTGGAAGAGCTCCCCGTTATAGGGTTCAACTCTGGAAAGTATGACTTAAACGTTATCAAACCATATTTAATAAGACATTTCGTAGCTGGGGCGAACAAAGTAGAAAAAGCGAACGAAGAAGATGATGAAGAAAAAGATGAAGAAGATGACGTTGAAGAAGAATTAAAAAATGATGACGATGAAGAAGAATTGAAAAATGATGACGATGAAGAAGATGATGACGATGAAGAAGAAGAAGAAGAAGAAGAAGAAGAAGAGCCGAAACAAAACAAAGCTAAGAAAGGGGTGACCTCGCCCTTCAAGTTTATCGTTAAGCGCAATAATAATTTTATGTGCATCTCCACCAGTCGACTAAAGTTCTTAGATATTATAAATTATCTCGCCCCGGGGTTCTCTTATAGTAAATACTTGGCGGCGTACAAGATTAAAGAGACTAAAGGCGTATTTTGTTACGAGTATATTACGAATCTAAAAAAGTTAGACGAAACCTCTCTCCCCCCTCATGAGGCCTTCTTTTCGACGCTTAAAAACTGTAATATTTCAAACGAAGAGTACGAGTATTGTAACAAGATATGGGCGGACAATAACATGTCCACTCTCAGAGATTTTCTTGTTTGGTATAACAACAAGGATGTCGGGCCCTTCCTACTCGCATTAGAGAAACAGATCGAATTTTACGCGGGTTTAGGTGTAGATATGTTTAAGGACGCCATTTCAGTCCCCGGTGTGACGTTAAGATACCTCTTCAACACCATACCTAAAAACGTAGTCTTTTCTTTATGCGGTAAACGCGAGGCAGAGCTTCATAAAACACTTAGAGATAATATAGTGGGTGGCCCGAGCATAATCTTTCATCGCCACCACGAGAAGGACGAGACTCGAATCAGAGGTAATCCTGAAAACGTAGTAGAGAGTCTTAAAGGCTACGACGCAAACGCTCTGTATTTCTGGGCGTTGATGCAGAAAATGCCCACTGACTTTCCAATTATACGAAAAGTTGAGGACGGGTTTAGACAACGTAAAGTTAATTATTACGATCAGCAGAGTAGAGAGTGGTTGACGTGGGTAGCTCACAAACACAACATTGAGTTGCGAACTCAATACAACGGGGGTGAGGTACCACTGGGACCTCGTAGGATTAGAGTGGATGGCTTCTGTCAAAAGAGTAATAAAATCTGGCAGTTTATGGGGTGCCTGACGCACGGTCATATCTGTCACCTCACTGAAAAACACAAAGGTGTTAACCCTATAAACAAAAAACCCTTGTCCGAGCTATACGACAAGACCCGGGAAATTCGCGAATATTTAATCAATGACGTTGGAGTTGACGTGGTTGAGATGTGGGAATGTGAGTGGCAAGCGCTAAAGAAAACCGACAGCACAATTATTCCGTTTCTTAAACAAGCCCTCCACAGATCAAAACCATCGTATGCCCGGGAAAAATTACCACTAACCATCGCGCAGATTTTGAAAGCTGTTAAAGACGAAACGCTGTTTGGTCTTGTAGAATGCGATATTCATGTCCCCGACTCTCCCAAGGAATATTTTAGCGAAATGACACCCATATTTAAAAACGTAGACGTGTGTAGAGACGATATAGGAGAGCTTATGAAGGAATACGCCGTGAAAAATAAATTATTGACGACCCCTAGACGTACCCTGATAGGTAGTTATATCGGGAAGAAAATTCTTTTGGCCACCCCCTTATTAAAATGGTATTTGGATCACGATCTAGAGGTAACCAACATCTACCAGGTGATCGAATACCACCCTGTTAGTTGTTTCAAACAATTTGGGGACACCGTATCCGACGCCAGACGAAAAGGGGATGTAGATGAGACGCAGTCCATTACGGGGGAGACCATGAAGTTGTTAGGAAATTCGGCGTATGGAAAAACTCTCACCGATAAAGCGAAACACTCGAACGTCGCGTACTGCGAGGGTGAGTCCGCTTCCAAGCTCGTTAACGACCCCCTATTTAAACATATGACAGATTTAGGAGTAGGGAATATATTCGAGGTGGAAATGTTAAAAAAGACGACGAGGTGGGACCTTCCGCTACAAATCGGCTACTTTGTATATCAATACGCCAAGCTACGGATGTTGCAATTTTATTACGATTTTTTAGACCGGTTCGTAGAGAGATCATACTTTCAGTTATGTGAAATGGACACTGACAGTCTGTATTTGGCGTTAAGTAAACCTAGTTTAGCTGCCGCCGTTAGACCGCCTTTACTCGAAACTTTTTATAACGAGTACGATCAGTGGTTCCCCTCAGAGACCTGTAGCGTTCATCGGGAGGAGTTTGTTAGGAGTAAAGGTAAATTTAAGGTAGATTGTCGAGACTGCGAAAAAACAAAATTGTACCATAAACGTACCCCGGGTTTATTTAAGTTAGAGTACGAAGGGGATGGGATGGTGTCGTTATGTAGTAAAACATACCACTGTTTTGGAGATTACTCAAAAACTAGTACTAAATGGCTTAGCAAACATCACAATAAACTAGACAAAGATATATTTATGAAGGTTCTCAAGACACAACAGGCGCAGGGAGGGAAAAATGTGGGTTTTAAACGATATAAATCGAGTGTCTATACATATACACAACATAGAAATTCTCTCTCTTATTTCTACATCAAACGCCGTGTGCACAACGACAATGTGACGACTTTTCCGTTAGGTATCTAGAGTATTTATGTATATTATGTATATACAATGATACTTCTGTGATAGTTTTATGTCCAGTGATAATGAACATATGTTTGTGTCGTTGTCACGTTTATATTGTATTAAAAATATATAATAAAAAAAGTATGCAGTTTTTTTTCTATTGTATATACATGTCACGTGGTACTGTCTCGTAAGAATAATATGGATACTATCAGTGTCCTTGGTGTACTACCAGTATACCTGTGTGTAAAACAGAAAAAAAAAACGAGTTACAACATCTATGACTTTCACACCTATACAATCCATTATATACATACACATAAATGACAAATAACACGAGGCATGTTTTGTAATTTATATATATATTTTATTGATACAACACAACACCGACACTGCGTATGCAGTACATCTAGACACGACATTAAAACACAACATCTAAATGTTCAGCCTCAGTCTCTTTCTTCTTCTACGATGACCAGGAACAAGCGTTGTTATTGGTTGAATCTTTTCAACGTTGTCAGTATCGTACACGGGAGTCCTGTAAGAACCATTATTTATCGAATAAGGCTCGTTGCATGCTGATGTAGATACTGGAAGTCTATGATCTGCCGTGGTCGAGGGCTCGTTCAAGGGAAGAGGCTGTAGCGTTGTTGCATTAGCCTCGAGACGAGCACACTCGGCCAATAACTCGTCCTGCATAGCCACGAGCTGTTCGTTTCTTCTAAGATGACCAGGAGATAGTGCTGGTATTGGCTGACTACTTTCGAAGTTGTCAGTATCGTAGAAAGGAGCCATGTAAAAGCCAGTATTTATGGAATATGGCTCGATACTCGGCGACGTGGATACTGGGAGTGTGTGATCTAGTCTGATGTCGGGTTCGTTCACTGTATGAGTTTCTGGTTTTATTGCAATGGTTTCGAGACGCTCATACTCGGCCAATAACTTGTCCTGCATAGACACGAGCTGTTCAAATTCTGAACGCTTCAACGTGATCCCAAACTTGGTGGGATATTTTAAATTAGTTGTCCCGAAAAATTTTCGAATATGGATCATAGTCGACCCTCTATATGAAGACACGGACGCTACTTTCAGCCCTGCAGCCAATGGTTTGACCATTTCACGATCTGCTGTAACGTAGACCCAGCTAGTGGGTACATCGACAACTGGTGCAGCCTCGACGTTTGTCAGCATCTTCTGTATCTCAGCACTGAGCGATGTGTGACTGGCGCTTTCTCACCCGCGACTTTTATACCATAGGTCAGATTATAGATCCGGTTTAGTCCGGATTTTTAAACACTAAAATTCGTGTCCAGACTTGTCTGCGATATTTTTAGCCACTGACGTCATTGCACTAGAAATTTTAAATTTTGCGACACAAGTTTCGGTGCTACTAGTCGATACACGATTCGATCGTTTATGTGTTGTCTGGTGGATGAGGTAAACGGCATTAAGACCCTTTGCATTGATCCTCCTCGTGTTTTAATCAGTAGAAAATACACAGAGTACAGTCCACACGCGTTACTAACAAGATCTTGTAACTGACGCGAGTTGTAGATGAGAGGTCTGTTCGAATTCCTCTCGATAAAATCGATGATCTCGGTATGTCTGGGAGAAAACCCAAAACTGTCGAAATACTCAAACTGCCCCATAGCGTTGTAGTAGAGGGCGACCCAGTGAGAGCCCGGTCTCCAACTAGGGTCGGTATTGATAACGAAGGCTGCTGTTTTAGTTGGATCGATATACCGAGGTAACCGATTGCGAGCCACTACGCTAACAATGGAACACCGTCTCACAAAAATGTCAGACATAAGTACGTTGAGAATATCTCTCGTATTCATTGTCGAAGTGTTTACGCTGTGTAATCTGTAAGAATCTGTCTCGTTTTAAAGATCTCCACCACGGAATCCAGTTCTGCGTAAACTAGGACCTGTATAGGATTAGGCGTGATCGTCGCAAATTTGAGCTCGATGGCGACGGGCCCTGATTTTGCCAGCTCAAATTGTTCGGCGTTCAAAAGACTTGGGCTGAGATCGAATGCAAAAAGAGTGTAGGCGTTCTTGAAGTCGTTATAATCTATTCCGTTACCAGCGTCTGTTCCCACAAGACCCAACGCCAGCATGGACTTGAAGTAGGCGCGAGCGTACTGACCGCGGTCAAATTCGGTAGATAGAGGTTTACCCCAAATACTATGACCGGCGACGGTGATGTTTAAGGAGGTAAGGCCAAAGTTTTTAAAATTGAAGGGGTTGGTGTCGTAACTTCCATTAAATGCAGCCGAGTCCAGTAAGCCGAGGACTAGTCGCGTTGGTGTTTGAGTCAGGAATAGGTTGTCTTGGGAATGAGATAACATGCCTTTAGGAATGGCAAATGTTTTAATCATAACTCTCTTCATGGGGTATCGCGCATTGCCTCGTAAGAGAGCCTTTTCGTGAGCCAGCGAAATGGCCGGATTAACTGAGGCTTTCCTCACCAACAGGGCGGCGTAGGTGATGACACTTTTATAACCGACAGTTTTGTCGTGAGCTATGATGTTAAATACGTCCTTTGAGGGGGTCAACTTAATTTTCACGTCAACACTGTTTAGCATGTAACGCTCCTGAGCAAAAATATCAGAGTGAAGTCGCCCTATCATATCCAGCTCATGGCTACCTCGGGCCAGATTTCGACGAGTTTTAAGACCCGTATTGGAGTCACCTTGGGTGTCATCCGCGTGTTTGGGAGTATCGGTGTAGTAGAGTGCGCTCGTGAGATAACTTTTCTTAGATTCCTTGCTATGGTTGAGAGTGGCTTCTAGGTATGCTCGAAAAGGGTAGGTGTTTTCAGAAGCTGAAATCAAAGTATCGTTGAGAGATACGTCGACTTGCGAGATTAGACTGTGCAGAAAATAGTTCACAGGCGCAACTTCAACATCATTTGGTATATTGTCACCGTTGGACAGCGTAATTTTTGCTCTCATATGCAGATACGTGTTGGAAAAATCGATGTATTCGTCCGAATTTCCGCTGATGGAAAATTCTATAGGGGCCCCAGATGCCAGAGACGCCAAGGGGGAAACTTCTACAAACTGGGCAGAATCAAGAGATGTCTGAGTCGGTGGAACGCTAAACAAATCTAGTCCAGAATGGAAACACTCGCAAGACTTGGGATGCACTAACGCCATATCGCTTAACCGAATATGTCCGAATAGTTTGTCCTCTTAGACTTCTTGGACGTGGAATGAGAGTGATCGCGTCGTTTCGTCGTTTTTATTCTTCTTGCCGGCATCCCAGGTGGAGCTGCTCGTCTTTTCCTTCTTCTACCGCTTCCGGTTTGTTGACCTGTATCGCCACCGGCCAGATGACTAATGGCTCCCTGAATTAAACGCTGACCGGATTCCTTAGCTCTTTCTTTAAACGACTCTCCAATGTTTCTTCCCGCCAATGCGTCTTGCGCGACTTGTAGTCCCGTGCCGACACCTTCTCTGAGTAATGCCTTACCACCTGTTTTTAGCCACGGTAAAATTGCTCTTCCGATGCCTCCGAAAAAACTTCCGATACCGCGCCCTCGCTGACTTCTACCTCCGACAAATACCGGGAGGCCGTGGCCGGCTTGATTAAAGCAACACTCTTCGTATAACTTAGCATTTCGATGAAGCGGCGTGTGTCTCACCATTATACCAGATCGAAGTGCTTCCGCGCTCTGAAATGTAACGTCAGTACCGACGTTCCGGATGTAAATGGTATCGCAACTCCCCTGTCGTTAGTTAAAAGAATTTCTAACCTGTCGAAGGAGAACCTGCTCAGGGGGACATAGTGCGGTTTGTCGTAGATGCGAAATATGGATGTGGTGGTTTTCTCCAAAATAGGAACTGTCCTCAGTAAGGGTACCAGAACATCCCCCACCACTCTGGGTGACACTAGATCGCAATAGACGTACACGTTTCTAGTTTGAGCTTCCAAATTTATTTCTTTCTCACCGTGCAGGGCCACGTTAGCGTCTGTCACGCGATTCGATGGGAAGCTTAAGATACTTTTCAATTCCTCGCTTATGGTAACCGAGGCTCCTTGTTCAACGACTTTAAAGATGGCCTTATTTTCGTTTTTTTTATAAAAAAATCTCATATTGACGCCGGGTGTTTTTTCCAAAATCACTTTATTTAAAGCATCGATAAAGTTATCCGCTGTATTGTATAACCCCGGCGCCAGTTCCATTGTTACTGCTGTGTTACCGGAGGCTTCGTAACGGATCCAGATATCGCCGGGTAGGACGTTGAAATGAGTGTTTGGAAATTGTATCTCGGCCAAACCGACTTCGTAGTTTGCGTTCAGTTCGATAGTTTGACGAAAAAGTTTCCAGGACTATTTTCAGGATAAATTTGCATCGAAGCGTTGCTGGGGGCTGTGATGTAAAAACTCATCTTCCTTGATTCACCGTCTCGTCTCTAACTTGGGATTTGGAAGCATGTAACCCAGACAACTACTCAGGAGCGCGATCCAAATCTTTCCGTCCTGACCCTCACCGTTTCCACCCGTCAGATTAAATAAAGCCACGCCGATTACGGCATATATAACGATCATTTGGCAGAGAAAAACGATTTCCATTCGCGGGAGCAGTTTACCGAAAACAGGCCAGAGAGAGGTTCTGCTATCGTGACTGGTCCCTTCGTCGTTCTTCGTTTCTTCTCGTTCAACTACCGTACTCAGAAAAGTTTGCACGTGTTCATCCCCCTCCATTTCGTCAGTCTCTGTATCTTGATACCTGCTCGCTCAAAATCCAAGTGTTAAATGCCGAGGTGTAACCGTACCATTTGACTAAGTACTGTTTTTTTCCACCAACTTTCCTCTCTTCTAAGATGGCTTCTATTCGATACACCCGTTTTTCGCCGACTTTCTGAAGCTCTTCTGTATAAAACGACCCTTTCAACTCTTCACCAGAATCATCTTTCACAACGTAGGTTATAATAGAACAAAGAAGTATGTGTTAGCACTCGGAAAAATTGACAGACAAACAACAATAGAAAAAACGAAGAACAATATATGGTCCGAAGTGGGATCGAACCCGTACTCAGTGGCACCGCGCCTTGCCACGAGAAGCCGAACGCTTGGCACACTACCACGCAGCCAACTAAAAAATTGGCTATTGCAGTAGTGTCTTACACGATGACGTTCTCAATGACTATAGCATAGGGTAACGATCACAGACCGGAAATAAATTGTATATTTGTACTTTCCTATTAATGCAAGTATCTCCCAGTAGGGCTGAATACTTGTGTTGTAGACAAACATTTATTGGACGAAACAGCACGAATAGTAGTTCCCAGTGTTTATATACTGGGTACAAATAATAATACATAAATATTATTATATGGGGAACTTCCGAGGCGATAATAGGGAATAATAGAACAAAGAAGTATGTGTTAGCACTCGGAAAAATTGACAGACAAACAACAATAGAAAAAAACGAAGAACAATATATGGTCCGAAGTGGGATCGAACCCGTACTCAGTGGCACCGCGCCTTGCCACGAGAAGCCGAACGCTTGGCACACTACCACGCAGCCAACTAAAAAATTGGCTATTGCAGTAGTGTCTTACACGATGACGTTCTCAATGACTATAGCATAGGGTAACGATCACAGACCGGAAATAAATTGTATATTTGTACTTTCCTATTAATGCAAGTATCTCCCAGTAGGGCTGAATACTTGTGTTGTAGACAAACATTTATTGGACGAAACAGCGCGAATAGTAGTTCCCAGTGTTTATATACTGGGTACAAATAATAATACATAAATATTATTATATGGGGAACTTCCGAGGCGATAATAGGGAATAATAGAACAAAGAAGTATGTGTTAGCACTCGGATCCCACTTCGGACCATATATTGTTCTTCGTTTTTTTCTATTGTTGTTTGTCTGTCAATTTTTCCGAGTGCTAACACATACTTCTTTGTTCTATTATTCCCTATTATCGCCTCGGAAGTTCCCCATATAATAATATTTATGTATTATTATTTGTACCCAGTATATAAACACTGGGAACTACTATTCGCGCTGTTTCGTCCAATAAATGTTTGTCTACAACACAAGTATTCAGCCCTACTGGGAGATACTTGCATTAATAGGAAAGTACAAATATACAATTTATTTCCGGTCTGTGATCGTTACCCTATGCTATAGTCATTGAGAACGTCATCGTGTAAGACACTACTGCAATAGCCAATTTTTTAGTTGGCTGCGTGGTAGTGTGCCAAGCGTTCGGCTTCTCGTGGCAAGGCGCGGTGCCACTGAGTACGGGTTCGATCCCACTTCGGACCATATATTGTTCTTCGTTTTTTTCTATTGTTGTTTGTCTGTCAATTTTTCCGAGTGCTAACACATACTTCTTTGTTCTATTATTCCCTATTATCGCCTCGGAAGTTCCCCATATAATAATATTTATGTATTATTATTTGTACCCAGTATATAAACACTGGGAACTACTATTCGTGCTGTTTCGTCCAATAAATGTTTGTCTACAACACAAGTATTCAGCCCTACTGGGAGATACTTGCATTAATAGGAAAGTACAAATATACAATTTATTTCCGGTCTGTGATCGTTACCCTATGCTATAGTCATTGAGAACGTCATCGTGTAAGACACTACTGCAATAGCCAATTTTTTAGTTGGCTGCGTGGTAGTGTGCCAAGCGTTCGGCTTCTCGTGGCAAGGCGCGGTGCCACTGAGTACGGGTTCGATCCCACTTCGGACCATATATTGTTCTTCGTTTTTTTCTATTGTTGTTTGTCTGTCAATTTTTCCGAGTGCTAACACATACTTCTTTGTTCTATTATTCCCTATTATCGCCTCGGAAGTTCCCCATATAATAATATTTATGTATTATTATTTGTACCCAGTATATAAACACTGGGAACTACTATTCGTGCTGTTTCGTCCAATAAATGTTTGTCTACAACACAAGTATTCAGCCCTACTGGGAGATACTTGCATTAATAGGAAAGTACAAATATACAATTTATTTCCGGTCTGTGATCGTTACCCTATGCTATAGTCATTGAGAACGTCATCGTGTAAGACACTACTGCAATAGCCAATTTTTTAGTTGGCTGCGTGGTAGTGTGCCAAGCGTTCGGCTTCTCGTGGCAAGGCGCGGTGCCACTGAGTACGGGTTCGATCCCACTTCGGACCATATATTGTTCTTCGTTTTTTTCTATTGTTGTTTGTCTGTCAATTTTTCCGAGTGCTAACACATACTTCTTTGTTCTATTATTCCCTATTATCGCCTCGGAAGTTCCCCATATAATAATATTTATGTATTATTATTTGTACCCAGTATATAAACACTGGGAACTACTATTCGTGCTGTTTCGTCCAATAAATGTTTGTCTACAACACAAGTATTCAGCCCTACTGGGAGATACTTGCATTAATAGGAAAGTACAAATATACAATTTATTTCCGGTCTGTGATCGTTACCCTATGCTATAGTCATTGAGAACGTCATCGTGTAAGACACTACTGCAATAGCCAATTTTTTAGTTGGCTGCGTGGTAGTGTGCCAAGCGTTCGGCTTCTCGTGGCAAGGCGCGGTGCCACTGAGTACGGGTTCGATCCCACTTCGGACCATATATTGTTCTTCGTTTTTTTCTATTGTTGTTTGTCTGTCAATTTTTCCGAGTGCTAACACATACTTCTTTGTTCTATTATTCCCAATTATCGCCTCGGAAGTTCCCCATATAATAATATTTATGTATTATTATTTGTACCCAGTATATAAACACTGGGAACTACTATTCGTGCTGTTTCGTCCAATAAATGTTTGTCTACAACACAAGTATTCAGCCCTACTGGGAGATACTTGCATTAATAGGAAAGTACAAATATACAATTTATTTCCGGTCTGTGATCGTTACCCTATGCTATAGTCATTGAGAACGTCATCGTGTAAGACACTACTGCAATAGCCAATTTTTTAGTTGGCTGCGTGGTAGTGTGCCAAGCGTTCGGCTTCTCGTGGCAAGGCGCGGTGCCACTGAGTACGGGTTCGATCCCACTTCGGACCATATATTGTTCTTCGTTTTTTTCTATTGTTGTTTGTCTGTCAATTTTTCCGAGTGCTAACACATACTTCTTTGTTCTATTATTCCCTATTATCGCCTCGGAAGTTCCCCATATAATAATATTTATGTATTATTATTTGTACCCAGTATATAAACACTGGGAACTACTATTCGTGCTGTTTCGTCCAATAAATGTTTGTCTACAACACAAGTATTCAGCCCTACTGGGAGATACTTGCATTAATAGGAAAGTACAAATATACAATTTATTTCCGGTCTGTGATCGTTACCCTATGCTATAGTCATTGAGAACGTCATCGTGTAAGACACTACTGCAATAGCCAATTTTTTAGTTGGCTGCGTGGTAGTGTGCCAAGCGTTCGGCTTCTCGTGGCAAGGCGCGGTGCCACTGAGTACGGGTTCGATCCCACTTCGGACCATATATTGTTCTTCGTTTTTTTCTATTGTTGTTTGTCTGTCAATTTTTCCGAGTGCTAACACATACTTCTTTGTTCTATTATTCCCTATTATCGCCTCGGAAGTTCCCCATATAATAATATTTATGTATTATTATTTGTACCCAGTATATAAACACTGGGAACTACTATTCGTGCTGTTTCGTCCAATAAATGTTTGTCTACAACACAAGTATTCAGCCCTACTGGGAGATACTTGCATTAATAGGAAAGTACAAATATACAATTTATTTCCGGTCTGTGATCGTTACCCTATGCTATAGTCATTGAGAACGTCATCGTGTAAGACACTACTGCAATAGCCAATTTTTTAGTTGGCTGCGTGGTAGTGTGCCAAGCGTTCGGCTTCTCGTGGCAAGGCGCGGTGCCACTGAGTACGGGTTCGATCCCACTTCGGACCATATATTGTTCTTCGTTTTTTTCTATTGTTGTTTGTCTGTCAATTTTTCCGAGTGCTAACACATACTTCTTTGTTCTATTATTCCCTATTATCGCCTCGGAAGTTCCCCATATAATAATATTTATGTATTATTATTTGTACCCAGTATATAAACACTGGGAACTACTATTCGTGCTGTTTCGTCCAATAAATGTTTGTCTACAACACAAGTATTCAGCCCTACTGGGAGATACTTGCATTAATAGGAAAGTACAAATATACAATTTATTTCCGGTCTGTGATCGTTACCCTATGCTATAGTCATTGAGAACGTCATCGTGTAAGACACTACTGCAATAGCCAATTTTTTAGTTGGCTGCGTGGTAGTGTGCCAAGCGTTCGGCTTCTCGTGGCAAGGCGCGGTGCCACTGAGTACGGGTTCGATCCCACTTCGGACCATATATTGTTCTTCGTTTTTTTCTATTGTTGTTTGTCTGTCAATTTTTCCGAGTGCTAACACATACTTCTTTGTTCTATTATTCCCAATTATCGCCTCGGAAGTTCCCCATATAATAATATTTATGTATTATTATTTGTACCCAGTATATAAACACTGGGAACTACTATTCGTGCTGTTTCGTCCAATAAATGTTTGTCTACAACACAAGTATTCAGCCCTACTGGGAGATACTTGCATTAATAGGAAAGTACAAATATACAATTTATTTCCGGTCTGTGATCGTTACCCTATGCTATAGTCATTGAGAACGTCATCGTGTAAGACACTACTGCAATAGCCAATTTTTTAGTTGGCTGCGTGGTAGTGTGCCAAGCGTTCGGCTTCTCGTGGCAAGGCGCGGTGCCACTGAGTACGGGTTCGATCCCACTTCGGACCATATATTGTTCTTCGTTTTTTTCTATTGTTGTTTGTCTGTCAATTTTTCCGAGTGCTAACACATACTTCTTTGTTCTATTATTCCCTATTATCGCCTCGGAAGTTCCCCATATAATAATATTTATGTATTATTATTTGTACCCAGTATATAAACACTGGGAACTACTATTCGTGCTGTTTCGTCCAATAAATGTTTGTCTACAACACAAGTATTCAGCCCTACTGGGAGATACTTGCATTAATAGGAAAGTACAAATATACAATTTATTTCCGGTCTGTGATCGTTACCCTATGCTATAGTCATTGAGAACGTCATCGTGTAAGACACTACTGCAATAGCCAATTTTTTAGTTGGCTGCGTGGTAGTGTGCCAAGCGTTCGGCTTCTCGTGGCAAGGCGCGGTGCCACTGAGTACGGGTTCGATCCCACTTCGGACCATATATTGTTCTTCGTTTTTTTCTATTGTTGTTTGTCTGTCAATTTTTCCGAGTGCTAACACATACTTCTTTGTTCTATTATTCCCTATTATCGCCTCGGAAGTTCCCCATATAATAATATTTATGTATTATTATTTGTACCCAGTATATAAACACTGGGAACTACTATTCGTGCTGTTTCGTCCAATAAATGTTTGTCTACAACACAAGTATTCAGCCCTACTGGGAGATACTTGCATTAATAGGAAAGTACAAATATACAATTTATTTCCGGTCTGTGATCGTTACCCTATGCTATAGTCATTGAGAACGTCATCGTGTAAGACACTACTGCAATAGCCAATTTTTTAGTTGGCTGCGTGGTAGTGTGCCAAGCGTTCGGCTTCTCGTGGCAAGGCGCGGTGCCACTGAGTACGGGTTCGATCCCACTTCGGACCATATATTGTTCTTCGTTTTTTTCTATTGTTGTTTGTCTGTCAATTTTTCCGAGTGCTAACACATACTTCTTTGTTCTATTATTCCCAATTATCGCCTCGGAAGTTCCCCATATAATAATATTTATGTATTATTATTTGTACCCAGTATATAAACTGGGAACTACTATTCGTGCTGTTTCGTCCAATAAATGTTTGTCTACAACACAAGTATTCAGCCCTACTGGGAGATACTTGCATTAATAGGAAAGTACAAATATACAATTTATTTCCGGTCTGTGATCGTTACCCTATGCTATAGTCATTGAGAACGTCATCGTGTAAGACACTACTGCAATAGCCAATTTTTTAGTTGGCTGCGTGGTAGTGTGCCAAGCGTTCGGCTTCTCGTGGCAAGGCGCGGTGCCACTGAGTACGGGTTCGATCCCACTTCGGACCATATATTGTTCTTCGTTTTTTTCTATTGTTGTTTGTCTGTCAATTTTTCCGAGTGCTAACACATACTTCTTTGTTCTATTATTCCCTATTATCGCCTCGGAAGTTCCCCATATAATAATATTTATGTATTATTATTTGTACCCAGTATATAAACACTGGGAACTACTATTCGTGCTGTTTCGTCCAATAAATGTTTGTCTACAACACAAGTATTCAGCCCTACTGGGAGATACTTGCATTAATAGGAAAGTACAAATATACAATTTATTTCCGGTCTGTGATCGTTACCCTATGCTATAGTCATTGAGAACGTCATCGTGTAAGACACTACTGCAATAGCCAATTTTTTAGTTGGCTGCGTGGTAGTGTGCCAAGCGTTCGGCTTCTCGTGGCAAGGCGCGGTGCCACTGAGTACGGGTTCGATCCCACTTCGGACCATATATTGTTCTTCGTTTTTTTCTATTGTTGTTTGTCTGTCAATTTTTCCGAGTGCTAACACATACTTCTTTGTTCTATTATTCCCTATTATCGCCTCGGAAGTTCCCCATATAATAATATTTATGTATTATTATTTGTACCCAGTATATAAACACTGGGAACTACTATTCGTGCTGTTTCGTCCAATAAATGTTTGTCTACAACACAAGTATTCAGCCCTACTGGGAGATACTTGCATTAATAGGAAAGTACAAATATACAATTTATTTCCGGTCTGTGATCGTTACCCTATGCTATAGTCATTGAGAACGTCATCGTGTAAGACACTACTGCAATAGCCAATTTTTTAGTTGGCTGCGTGGTAGTGTGCCAAGCGTTCGGCTTCTCGTGGCAAGGCGCGGTGCCACTGAGTACGGGTTCGATCCCACTTCGGACCATATATTGTTCTTCGTTTTTTTCTATTGTTGTTTGTCTGTCAATTTTTCCGAGTGCTAACACATACTTCTTTGTTCTATTATTCCCTATTATCGCCTCGGAAGTTCCCCATATAATAATATTTATGTATTATTATTTGTACCCAGTATATAAACACTGGGAACTACTATTCGTGCTGTTTCGTCCAATAAATGTTTGTCTACAACACAAGTATTCAGCCCTACTGGGAGATACTTGCATTAATAGGAAAGTACAAATATACAATTTATTTCCGGTCTGTGATCGTTACCCTATGCTATAGTCATTGAGAACGTCATCGTGTAAGACACTACTGCAATAGCCAATTTTTTAGTTGGCTGCGTGGTAGTGTGCCAAGCGTTCGGCTTCTCGTGGCAAGGCGCGGTGCCACTGAGTACGGGTTCGATCCCACTTCGGACCATATATTGTTCTTCGTTTTTTTCTATTGTTGTTTGTCTGTCAATTTTTCCGAGTGCTAACACATACTTCTTTGTTCTATTATTCCCTATTATCGCCTCGGAAGTTCCCCATATAATAATATTTATGTATTATTATTTGTACAACGTAGGTTACCGGGTTAGTGTTTTTGTTTACACGACTGATTGTAAACAGTTCTTCCGTCCACGATGGTGTATACCCCTTTTTGAAATTAGCTCTGGCTTGAGCTATCCTAACTCGATCACCTTCTTTATAACGGTTATTGATCGCCACTGACTGCCTATTGTCTCTCCCCGACAGTTTATTATACAACGTGTTCCAGACTTGTTCTTGATTGGCCGAATTTACGTGGACCGGCGCCATTTTAATGCTCCTGTGATACGAATTATTGTAGTTTCTGAGTAGTGCGGATAACGCATCCACATATCTCAATTTGTTCGTTTTCGTAAAAAATTTCCACATTTTCTCTTTTAACGTGCGGTTAAAGCGTTCTACGATCGCTGCCTTTATATCCTCGTTCTCCGTAGTGAAGAAATGGACTCCATTTTCCTTGAGAAACTTTAGGAAAGTTTTGTTGACGAATTCGGATCCTTTGTCTGTTTGAAGATTTATCGGTTTGCGCTCGGCAAATATTTCGCTCACGGCCTCCACTAGATTTTTTTGCGGTTTTCGACCGTATCGGAACTGCCCAAGCATACTTCGCAAAAACGTCGATACACGTAACGAGATACGAGAACGCGTCGTTGTATCTTCTTAATTGTCTCAGATCGATCAGATCAGCCTGGAACTGCTGATTCATACCACCCACGATGATGGGTCGTCTCTTAAATTTTCTAACAACGGGTTTGTGTAGAGTATAAGCATCCTGCAGACTCAGCCATTCTTTAATTTTTGCAGAGCTTAGTTTTGTACTACGCTGTAAACCACCCACACCCCCGTAGGCACCCGGTCGATTCGGATCGTAGTAACGGCTTCTTAAAATCTTATCTACTCGTTTGGCCATGACTCCCAGTTTGGTTTTGGAATTTTACTTTTTCTTCTTTTCCTGAGCTTGTACGTGCCCACAACTTCTTTGTGAGTGACCGCTTTCGTTTTCGACCTAGGCGCGCTTGGCGCTGACTGAGGAATTTTTTCGTCGACTTCGTCTTTAAGTACCGCGGTTGGTGGTGTTGTAATCGCGTCGGGGGATGGGGGTGCCTGTTTAATGTCCACTACGCCTAGAGGTTTGTGTCTGTACTGATCGAGACGTTGCAGATACCGTTGCAATGTCTGCTGATACAGTCTGGCTTTGTCGCGTGGTGACATGTCCTCTCTTTCCAGGACTCATTGCATTTGCGTATCCAGATCTCCTAGGGTGTCTTTTAGTGACTCGGGTGGCGTATACGCGGGTTGGTGGTGATTTACAGACTCTACCAGTCGAGGATCTATCAAAATAATTTTCTTGGCCATCGTTCACATGCCCAGAATACCGCTCAGGATACCCAGAACTGGTTTAATCAGAGCGCCGATAAAACCACCCTTTTGTAGAATCTGTTTTCTCTTTTTCACGGTCGTCTTTTTTCGTGCGAGAATCCTCAGGTCGTGTTTATGGCGCTGCAACCGTCTCTTCTGAGCCGGCGTGAGCCGAACGTTACCTTTTAACACGTTGTGGCAACATTCGCACAGAGTTCTTATGAGATCAGGCGACGCTGTTTTCATCGCGGCCTTTACAGCTGGTGGTTTAGCCGAGCACAGAAAACGCAACATCTCTCCGTGTCTTTTGACCGATTCGCCCATGTTCCTTATTTTGGGATGTAGACTACCTGCTGTTCTTTAGGAAAAATATTTGTGCGCAGCCTTAGATGATCCGGCGTCTCTTGCCGAAGGTCAATTAATAAATACCCGTGTGGAGCCGATGTCGCGTCTTTAAAACTTTCTTGCACGTACGACACGCGCCCCGGGTACATTTGTTTGGCCAGATTCGTAATCTGAGACCCGTCTCTCGGGTTTTTAAACATAACTATGTAATGACTGTTGAGACTTATCGTCCGCTGTTCCTTGTTTTTGCTAAAGAGATTCTGTACTATATACACGACGCTTATATTTCTATGATGACTTCCCTTGGTAAATAGTTTCGTGACCCTATCGTCGGTTTCGTTCATCAGATCGTCTATGACCAACAGACGTGTCCTATCTCCTCGCCATTGGTCCATGTCGGGTAGCCCTTCGTTAAACTGAACACCCTTCATCGTATCGTACATCGATTGCCACTCGCCGTAACAGTAGATTATTTCCTGCGGCGCGGGTCTGACCATTTCTGACACGTGGTCGATAAATCTCCTAACAAACACACTTTTTCCGCATCCCGTCGGTCCTGCGACTAGCGCCGTAAACGGATGATTCCAGGTTGGATCCATACCTACGACTGTCGCGAGGTAGTTTATGTCGTTATTTTATAACTTACGAACCTTATTTGATAACACGATACGCGTATCGAGACCATAAGTATTGTTATTAACCTATGTCTTATTGTCTGCTAACCGCGTACCGAGATCGCTCATTAGTTTACACAACTTGTTGCGTTTCGCGCTGGAGAAAATAATCATTAAACTCACGCGAGCGGTTTATTGATTGGGTCATTATGTGCCACGGTGGGAGATATCGAGCTGCCGGTTCATACCGCCAGCAAGATTTGCCAATATATGTATGTATATATATACCTACTTATGGTCCATATCTTAAATACGGGGCCCATTTACGTCCACGTAAATATAATAACTATTAACTTATTACTATTATATGTATAAGTGCTCACCATATCCATGAAATAACTAACGTATCACTACTCCTAATATGGTAGTTTCACTTCCGGAGTGGGCGTGGTCTATAGCCGGACAACATACACACACTAGCTCCTATTGGAAGTCACTTTGGCGGGAAAAACTGATGTCCAATACATGACTCAGTAATTATCCCCCTCAACCACCAACCCTCTTCATGCACTATACAAGCCCTATTCATATATACATATATATCATAACAGAAGTCCACCACCACCACCACCACCTTCCACCATGGGAAAGTGGTGGTATCCTTCTATATAACTCTTGTACTTGAAGGGTACTGGACTTCGTAGGGTATACCCTATTTTTTGTTCAACTAAAAAAGCGAGAGCATTGTGTCCACGCTCTACTACTCCAGCTCTCCCAGTTATACGACTATAGCGTTAGTGACCATGTTTATCCATTGCCAATAAGTGATGTGGTCGGTATCACATCAGATCGACCAGCTCTCCCAGTTATACGACTATAGCGTTAGTGACCATGTTTATCAATCACCGATATGTGATGTGTTCAGTATCACGCCAGGCCTCCAGTCTCTGGTATCTGTTTTAGGAACCGTCCCAAAATCGTTAGGTTCTGAGAAAAAAAAATCGACAACTTTAAGATCTGACCTCTGACCCCACTTCCCAGCAGCTACTGCGCTAGTTGAAGGATGCATACTCACAAGCAGTATACAACAATTGCGAGCTGAAGACGGAGACCATGCAGCGAAAGGTGCAACGCAATGCATTATTAAAGGTTGGAATACAAATGATATGAGATTGGGAGAAATTAATGTCTGCTCTAGTTGGGTACAGTCGATCTGTGTCCTTCTAGGCGGGTACAGTCGGTCAATGTCCTTCTAGGTGGGTATAGTGGGTCAATGTCCTTCTAGTTGGTAGAGTCGGTCAGTGTCCTTCTAGTTGGTAGAGTCAGTCAGTGTCCTTCTAGTTGGGTACAGTCGGTCAGTGTCCTTCTATGTTGGTAGAGTAAGTCAATGTCCTTCTAGGCGGGTAGAGTCGGTCAGTTTCCTTCTAGTTGGGTACAGTCGGTCAGTGTCCTTCTATGTTGGTAGAGTAAGTCAATGTCCTTCTAGGCGGGTACAGTCGGTCAATGTCCTTCTAGGTGGGTACAGTCGGTCAATGTCCTTCTAGGTTGGTAGAGTCGGTCAGTGTCCTTCTAGTTGGGTACAGTCGGTCAGTGTCCTTCAAATTGGGTACAGTCGGTCAGTGTCCTTCTAGTTGGATACAGTCGGTCAGTTTCCTTCTATGTTGGTAGAGTAAGTCAATGTCCTTCTAGGCGGGTACAGTCGGTCAGTGTCCTTTTAGTTGGGTACAGTCGGTCAATGTCCTTCTAGTTGGTAGAGTAAGTCAATGTCCTTCTAGGCGGGTAGAGTCGGTCAGTTTCCTTCTAGTTGGGTACAGTCGGTCAGTGTCCTTCTATGTTGGTAGAGTAAGTCAATGTCCTTCTAGGCGGGTACAGTCGGTCAGTGTCGTTCTAGTTGGGTACAGTCGGTCAATGTCCTTCTAGTTGGGTACAGTCGGTCAGTTTCCTTCTAGTTGGGTACAATCGGTCAGTGTCCTTCTAGTTGGGTACAGTCGGTCAGTGTCCTTCTATGTTGGTAGAGTAAGTCAATGTCCTACTACGCGGGTACAGTCGGTCAGTGTCCTAGGTGGGGACACTCGGTCAGTGTCCTTCTAGGTGTGTACATTTGGTCAATGTCCTTCTAGGTGGGTACAGTCGGTCAATGTCCTTCTAGGTGGGTACAGTCGGTCAATGTCCTTCTAGGTTGGTAAAGTTGGTCAGTGTCCTTCTAGGTAGGTACAGTCAGTCAATGTCCTTCTAGGTAGGTACAGTCGGTCAATGTCCTTCTAGGTGGGTACAGTCAATCAATGTCCTTCTAGGTTGATAGAGTCGGTCAGTGTCCTTCTATGTGGTTACAGTAGGTCAATGTCCTTCTATGTTGGTAGAGTCGGTCAATGTCCTTCTAGGTTGGTACAGTCAGTCAATGTAATTCTAGGTGGGTACAGTCAGTCAATGTCCTTCTATGTTGGTAGAGTCGGTCAGAGCCCTTCTAGGCGGGTACAGTCGGTCAATATCCTTCTAGGTGAGTACAGTCGGTCAATGTCCTTCTATGTTGGTAGAGTCGGTCAATGTCCTTCTAGGCCGGTACAGTCGGTCAATGTCCTTCAAGGTGGGTACAGTCGGTCAATGTCCTTCTAGCTGGGTAAAGTCGGTCAATGTCCTTCTAGGTTGATAGAGTCGGTCAGTGTCCTTCTAGGTGGGTACAGTAGGTCAATGTCCTTCTATGTTGGTAGAGTCGGTCAATGTCCTTCTAGGTTGGTACAGTCAGTCAATGTAATTCTAGGTGGGTACAGTCAGTCAATGTCCTTCTATGTTGGTAGAGTAGGTCAGTGTCCTTCTAGGCGGGTACAGTCAGTCAATGTCCTTCTATGTTGGTAGAGTCGGTCAGTGCCCTTCTAGGCGGGTACAGTCGGTCAATATCCTTCTAGGTGGGTACAGTCGGTCAATGTCCTTCTATGTTGGTAGAGTCGGTCAATGTCCTTCTAGGCCGGTACAGTCGGTCAATGTCCTTCAAGGTGGGTACAGTCGGTCAATGTCCTTCTAGTTGGGTAAAGTCGGTCAATGTCCTTCTAGGCGGGTACATTCGGTCAATGTCCTTCTATGTTGGTTTGGTAGAGTCGGTCAGTGTCCTTCTAGGCGAGTACAGTCGGTCAATGTCCTTCTAGGCGGGTACAGTCGGTCAATGTCCTTCTAAGCGGGTACAGTCGGTCAATGTCCTTCTAGGTGGGTACACGCGGTCAATGTCCTTCTATGTTGGTAGAGTCGGTCAATGTCCTTCTAGGCGGGTACAGTCGGTCAATGTCCTTCTATGTTGGTAGAGTCGTTCAGTGTCCTTCTAGGCGAGTACAGTCGGTCATTGTCCTTCTAGGTGGGTACAGTCGGTCAATGTCCTTCTATGTTGGTAGAGTCGGTCAATGTCCTTCTAGGCGGTACAATCGGTCAATGTCCTTCTAGGCGGGTACAGTCGGTCAATGTCATTCTAGGCAGGTACAGTCGGTCAATGTCCTTCTATGTTGCTAGAGTCGGTCAGTGTCCTTCTAGGCGAGTACAGTCGGTCAATGTCCTTCTATGTTGGTAGAGACGGTCAGTGTCTTCTAGGCGGGTACAGTCGGTCAGTGTCCTTCTAGGCGGGTGCAGTCGGTCAATGTCCTTCTATGTTGGTAGAGTCGGTCAATGTCCTTCTAGGCGGGTGCTGTCGGTCAATGTCCTTATATATTTGTAGAGTCGGTCAGTGTCCTTCTAGGCGGGTACAGTCGGTCAATGTCCTTCTAGGCGAGTACAGTCGGTCAATGTCCTTCTATGTTGGTAGAGTCCGTCAGTGCCCTTCTAGGCGGGTACAGTCGGTCAATGTCCTTCTAGGCGAGTACAGTCGGTCAATGTCCTTCTATGTTGGTAGAGTCGGTCAGTGTCCTTCTAGGCGGGTGCAGTCGGTCAATGTCCTTCTATGTTGGTAGAGTAAGTCAATGTCCTTCTAGGCGGGTACAGTCGGTCAATGTCCTTCTATGTTGGTAGAGTCGGTCAGTGTTTTTCTAGGCGGGTACTGTCGGTCAATGTCCTTCTATGTTGGTAGAGTAAGTCAATGTCCTTCTAGGTGGGTGCAGTCGGTCAATGTCCTTCTAGGTGGGTACAGTCGGTCAATGTCCTTCTAAGTTGGTAGAGTCGGTCAATGTCCTTCTAGGCGGGTGCAGTCGGTCAATGTCCTTCCAGGTGGGTACAGTCGGTCAATGTCCTTCTATGTTGGTAGAGTCGGTCAATGTCCTTCTAGGTGGGTACAGTCGGTCAATGTCCTTCTATGTTGGTAGAGTCGGTCAATGTCCTTCTGGGCGGGTGCAGTCGGTCAATGTCCTTCTATGTGGGTACAGTCGGTCAATGTCCTTCTATCTTGGTAGAGTCGGTCAATGTCCTTCCAGGCGGTGCAGTCGGTCAATGTCCTTCTATGTTGGTAGAGTCGGTCAATGTCCTTCTAGGCGGTGCAGTCGGTCAATGTCCTTCTAGGTGGGTACAGTCGGTCAATGTCCTTCTATGTTGGTAGAGTCGGTCAATGTCCTTCTATGTTGGTAGAGTCGGTCAATGTCCTTCTAGGTGGGTGCAGTCGGTCAATGTCCTTCTAGGTGGGTACAGTCGGTCAATGTCCTTCTAGGTGGGTACAGTCGGTCAATGTCCTTCTATTTTGGTAGAGTCGGTCAATGTCCTTCTAGGCGGTGCAGTCGGTCAATGTCCTTCTATGTTGGTAGAGTCGGTCAATGTCCTTCTAGGCGGTGCAGTCGGTCAATGTCCTTCTAGGTGGGTGCAGTCGGTCAATGTCCTTCTATGTTGGTAGAGTCGGTCAATGTCCTTCTATGTTGGTAGAGTCGGTCAATGTCCTTCTAGGCGGGTGCAGTCGGTCAATGTCCTTCTAGGTGGGGACAGTCGGTCAATGTCCTTCTATGTTGGTAGAGTCGGTCAATGTCCTTCTAGGCGGTGCAGTCGGTCAATGTCCTTCTATGCTGGTAGAGTAGGTCAATGTCCTTCTAGGCGGTGCAGTCGGTCAATGTCCTTCTATGTTGGTAGAGTCGGTCAATGTCCTTCTAGGCGGTGCAGTCGGTCAATGTCCTTCTAGGTGGGTACAGTCGGTCAATGTCCTTCTAAGTTGGTAGAGTCGGTCAATGTCCTTCTAGGCGGGTGCAGTCGGTCAATGTCCTTCTAGTTGGGTAAAGTCGGTCAATGTCCTTCTAGGCGGGTACATTCGGTCAATGTCCTTCTATGTTGGTAGAATCGGTCAGTGTCCTTCTAGGCGAGTACAGTCGGTCAATGTCCTTCTAGGCGGGTACAGTCGGTCAATGTCCTTCTAAGCGGGTACAGTCGGTCAATGTCCTTCTAGGTGGGTACACGCGGTCAATGTCCTTCTATGTTGGTAGAGTCGGTCAATGTCCTTCTAGGCGGGTACAGTCGGTCAATGTCCTTCTATGTTGGTAGAGTCGGTCAGTGCCCTTCTAGGCGGGTACAGTCGGTCAATATCCTTCTAGGTGAGTACAGTCGGTCAATGTCCTTCTATGTTGGTAGAGTCGGTCAATGTCCTTCTAGGCCGGTACAGTCGGTCAATGTCCTTCAAGGTGGGTACAGTCGGTCAATGTCCTTCTAGCTGGGTAAAGTCGGTCAATGTCCTTCTAGGTTGATAGAGTCGGTCAGTGTCCTTCTAGGTGGGTACAGTAGGTCAATGTCCTTCTATGTTGGTAGAGTCGGTCAATGTCCTTCTAGGTTGGTACAGTCAGTCAATGTAATTCTAGGTGGGTACAGTCAGTCAATGTCCTTCTATGTTGGTAGAGTAGGTCAGTGTCCTTCTAGGCGGGTACAGTCAGTCAATGTCCTTCTATGTTGGTAGAGTCGGTCAGTGCCCTTCTAGGCGGGTACAGTCGGTCAATATCCTTCTAGGTGGGTACAGTCGGTCAATGTCCTTCTATGTTGGTAGAGTCGGTCAATGTCCTTCTAGGCCGGTACAGTCGGTCAATGTCCTTCAAGGTGGGTACAGTCGGTCAATGTCCTTCTAGTTGGGTAAAGTCGGTCAATGTCCTTCTAGGCGGGTACATTCGGTCAATGTCCTTCTATGTTGGTTTGGTAGAGTCGGTCAGTGTCCTTCTAGGCGAGTACAGTCGGTCAATGTCCTTCTAGGCGGGTACAGTCGGTCAATGTCCTTCTAAGCGGGTACAGTCGGTCAATGTCCTTCTAGGTGGGTACACGCGGTCAATGTCCTTCTATGTTGGTAGAGTCGGTCAATGTCCTTCTAGGCGGGTACAGTCGGTCAATGTCCTTCTATGTTGGTAGAGTCGGTCAGTGTCCTTCTAGGCGAGTACAGTCGGTCAATGTCCTTCTAGGTGGGTACAGTCGGTCAATGTCCTTCTATGTTGGTAGAGTCGGTCAATGTCCTTCTAGGCGGTACAATCGGTCAATGTCCTTCTAGGCGGGTACAGTCGGTCAATGTCATTCTAGGCAGGTACAGTCGGTCAATGTCCTTCTATGTTGCTAGAGTCGGTCAGTGTCCTTCTAGGCGAGTACAGTCGGTCAATGTCCTTCTATGTTGGTAGAGACGGTCAGTGTCTTCTAGGCGGGTACAGTCGGTCAGTGTCCTTCTAGGCGGGTGCAGTCGGTCAATGTCCTTCTATGTTGGTAGAGTCGGTCAATGTCCTTCTAGGCGGGTGCTGTCGGTCAATGTCCTTATATATTTGTAGAGTCGGTCAGTGTCCTTCTAGGCGGGTACAGTCGGTCAATGTCCTTCTAGGCGAGTACAGTCGGTCAATGTCCTTCTATGTTGGTAGAGTCCGTCAGTGCCCTTCTAGGCGGGTACAGTCGGTCAATGTCCTTCTAGGCGAGTACAGTCGGTCAATGTCCTTCTATGTTGGTAGAGTCGGTCAGTGTCCTTCTAGGCGGGTGCAGTCGGTCAATGTCCTTCTATGTTGGTAGAGTAAGTCAATGTCCTTCTAGGCGGGTACAGTCGGTCAATGTCCTTCTATGTTGGTAGAGTCGGTCAGTGTCCTTCTAGGCGGGTACAGTCGGTCAATGTCCTTCTATGTTGGTAGAGTAAGTCAATGTCCTTCTAGGTGGGTGCAGTCGGTCAATGTCCTTCTAGGTGGGTACAGTCGGTCAATGTCCTTCTAAGTTGGTAGAGTCGGTCAATGTCCTTCTAGGCGGGTGCAGTCGGTCAATGTCCTTCCAGGTGGGTACAGTCGGTCAATGTCCTTCTATGTTGGTAGAGTCGGTCAATGTCCTTCTAGGTGGGTACAGTCGGTCAATGTCCTTCTATGTTGGTAGAGTCGGTCAATGTCCTTCTGGGCGGGTGCAGTCGGTCAATGTCCTTCTATGTGGGTACAGTCGGTCAATGTCCTTCTATCTTGGTAGAGTCGGTCAATGTCCTTCCAGGCGGTGCAGTCGGTCAATGTCCTTCTATGTTGGTAGAGTCGGTCAATGTCCTTCTAGGCGGTGCAGTCGGTCAATGTCCTTCTAGGTGGGTACAGTCGGTCAATGTCCTTCTATGTTGGTAGAGTCGGTCAATGTCCTTCTATGTTGGTAGAGTCGGTCAATGTCCTTCTAGGCGGGTGCAGTCGGTCAATGTCCTTCTAGGTGGGTAAAGTCGGTCAATGTCCTTCTAGGTGGGTACAGTCGGTCAATGTCCTTCTATTTTGGTAGAGTCGGTCAATGTCCTTCTAGGCGGTGCAGTCGGTCAATGTCCTTCTATGTTGGTAGAGTCGGTCAATGTCCTTCTAGGCGGTGCAGTCGGTCAATGTCCTTCTAGGTGGGTGCAGTCGGTCAATGTCCTTCTATGTTGGTAGAGTCGGTCAATGTCCTTCTATGTTGGTAGAGTCGGTCAATGTCCTTCTAGGCGGGTGCAGTCGGTCAATGTCCTTCTAGGTGGGGACAGTCGGTCAATGTCCTTCTATGTTGGTAGAGTCGGTCAATGTCCTTCTAGGCGGTGCAGTCGGTCAATGTCCTTCTATGCTGGTAGAGTCGGTCAATGTCCTTCTAGGCGGTGCAGTCGGTCAATGTCCTTCTATGTTGGTAGAGTCGGTCAATGTCCTTCTAGGCGGTGCAGTCGGTCAATGTCCTTCTAGGTGGGTACAGTCGGTCAATGTCCTTCTAAGTTGGTAGAGTCGGTCAATGTCCTTCTAGGCGGGTGCAGTCGGTCAATGTCCTTCTAGTTGGGTAAAGTCGGTCAATGTCCTTCTAGGCGGGTACATTCGGTCAATGTCCTTCTATTTTGGTAGAATCGGTCAGTGTCCTTCTAGGCGAGTACAGTCGGTCAATGTCCTTCTAGGCGGGTACAGTCGGTCAATGTCCTTCTAAGCGGGTACAGTCGGTCAATGTCCTTCTAGGTGGGTACACGCGGTCAATGTCCTTCTATGTTGGTAGAGTCGGTCAATGTCCTTCTAGGCGGGTACAGTCGGTCAATGTCCTTCTATGTTGGTAGAGACGGTCAGTGTCTTCTAGGCGGGTACAGTCGGTCAGTGTCCTTCTAGGCGGGTGCAGTCGGTCAATGTCCTTCTATGTTGGTAGAGTCGGTCAATGTCCTTCTAGGCGGGTGCTGTCGGTCAATGTCCTTATATATTTGTAGAGTCGGTCAGTGTCCTTCTAGGCGGGTACAGTCGGTCAATGTCCTTCTAGGCGAGTACAGTCGGTCAATGTCCTTCTATGTTGGTAGAGTCGGTTAGTGCCCTTCTAGGCGGGTACAGTCGGTCAATGTCCTTCTAGGCGAGTACAGTCGGTCAATGTCCTTCTATGTTGGTAGAGTCGGTCAGTGTCCTTCTAGGCGGGTGCAGTCGGTCAATGTCCTTCTATGTTGGTAGAGTAAGTCAATGTCCTTCTAGGCGGGTACAGTCGGTCAATGTCCTTCTATGTTGGTAGAGTCGGTCAGTGTCCTTCTAGGCGGGTACAGTCGGTCAATGTCCTTCTATGTTGGTAGAGTAAGTCAATGTCCTTCTAGGTGGGTGCAGTCGGTCAATGTCCTTCTAGGTGGGTACAGTCGGTCAATGTCCTTCTAAGTTGGTAGAGTCGGTCAATGTCCTTCTAGGCGGGTGCAGTCGGTCAATGTCCTTCCAGGTGGGTACAGTCGGTCAATGTCCTTCTATGTTGGTAGAGTCGGTCAATGTCCTTCTGGGCGGGTGCAGTCGGTCAATGTCCTTCTATGTGGGTACAGTCGGTCAATGTCCTTCTATCTTGGTAGAGTCGGTCAATGTCCTTCCAGGCGGTGCAGTCGGTCAATGTCCTTCTATGTTGGTAGAGTCGGTCAATGTCCTTCTAGGCGGTGCAGTCGGTCAATGTCCTTCTAGGTGGGTACAGTCGGTCAATGTCCTTCTATGTTGGTAGAGTCGGTCAATGTCCTTCTATGTTGGTAGAGTCGGTCAATGTCCTTCTAGGCGGGTGCAGTCGGTCAATGTCCTTCTAGGTGGGTACAGTCGGTCAATGTCCTTCTAGGTGGGTACAGTCGGTCAATGTCCTTCTATTTTGGTAGAGTCGGTCAATGTCCTTCTAGGCGGTGCAGTCGGTCAATGTCCTTCTATGTTGGTAGAGTCGGTCAATGTCCTTCTAGGCGGTGCAGTCGGTCAATGTCCTTCTAGGTGGGTACAGTCGGTCAATGTCCTTCTATGTTGGTAGAGTCGGTCAATGTCCTTCTATGTTGGTAGAGTCGGTCAATGTCCTTCTAGGCGGTGCAGTCGGTCAATGTCCTTCTATGCTGGTAGAGTCGGTCAATGTCCTTCTAGGCGGTGCAGTCGGTCAATGTCCTTCTAGGTGGGTACAGTCGGTCAATGTCCTTCTAAGTTGGTAGAGTCGTTCAATGTCCTTCTAGGCGGGTGCAGTCGGTCAATGTCCTTCTAGTTGGGTAAAGTCGGTCAATGTCCTTCTAGGTGGGTACATTCGGTCAATGTCCTTCTATGTTGGTAGAGTCGGTCAGTGTCCTTCTAGGCGAGTACAGTCGGTCAATGTCCTTCTAGGCGTGTACAGTCGGTCAATGTCCTTCTAAGCGGGTACAGTCGGTCAATGTCCTTCTAGGTGGGTACACGCGGTCAATGTCCTTCTATGTTGGTAGAGTCGGTCAATGTCCTTCTAGGCGGGTACAGTCGGTCAATGTCCTTCTAGGTGGGTATAGTCGGTCAATGTCCTTCTATGTTGGTAGAGTCGGTCAATGTCCTTCTAGGCGGTACAGTCGGTCAATGTCCTTCTAGGCGGGTACAGTCGGTCAATGTCATTCTAGGCGGGTACAGTCGGTCAATGTCCTTCTATGTTGCTAGAGTCGGTCAGTGTCCTTCTAGGCGAGTACTGTCGGTCAATGTCCTTCTATGTTGGTAGAGACGGTCAGTGTCTTCTAGGCGGGTACAGTCGGTCAGTGTCCTTCTAGGCGGGTGCAGTCGGTCAATGTCCTTCTATGTTGGTAGAGTCGGTCAATGTCCTTCTAGGCGGGTGCTGTCGGTCAATGTCCTTATATATTTGTAGAGTCGGTCAGTGTCCTTCTAGGCGGGTACAGTCGGTCAATGTCCTTCTAGGCGAGTACAGTCGGTCAATGTCCTTCTATGTTGGTAGAGTCGGTCAGTGCCCTTCTAGGCGGGTACAGTCGGTCAATGTCCTTCTAGGCGAGTACAGTCGGTCAATGTCCTTCTATGTTGGTAGAGTCGGTCAGTGTCCTTCTAGGCGGGTGCAGTCGGTCAATGTCCTTCTATGTTGGTAGAGTAAGTCAATGTCCTTCTAGGCGGGTACAGTCGGTCAATGTCCTTCTATGTTGGTAGAGTCGGTCAGTGTCCTTCTAGGCGGGTGCAGTCGGTCAATGTCCTTCTATGTTGGTAGAGTAAGTCAATGTCCTTCTAGGTGGGTGCAGTCGGTCAATGTCCTTCTAGGTGGGTACAGTCGGTCAATGTCCTTCTAAGTTGGTAGAGTCGGTCAATGTCCTTCTAGGCGGGTGCAGTCGGTCAATGTCCTTCCAGGTGGGTACAGTCGGTCAATGTCCTTCTACGTTGGTAGAGTCGGTCAATGTCCTTCTAGGTGGGTACAGTCGGTCAATGTCCTTCTATGTTGGTAGAGTCGGTCAATGTCCTTCTGGGCGGGTGCAGTCGGTCAATGTCCTTCTATGTGGGTACAGTCGGTCAATGTCCTTCTATCTTGGTAGAGTCGGTCAATGTCCTTCCAGGCGGTGCCGTCGGTCAATGTCCTTCTATGTTGGTAGAGTCGGTCAATGTCCTTCTAGGCGGTGCAGTCGGTCAATGTCCTTCTAGGTGGGTACAGTCGGTCAATGTCCTTCTATGTTGGTAGAGTCGGTCAATGTCCTTCTATGTTGGTAGAGTCGGTCAATGTCCTTCTAGGCGGGTGCAGTCGGTCAATGTCCTTCTAGGTGGGTACAGTCGGTCAGTGTCCTTCTTGGTGGGTACAGTCGGTCAATGTCCTTCTATTTTGGTAGAGTCGGTCAATGTCCTTCTAGGCGGTGCAGTCGGTCAATGTCCTTCTATGTTGGTAGAGTCGGTCAATGTCCTTCTAGGCGGTGCAGTCGGTCAATGTCCTTCTAGGTGGGTAGAGTCGGTCAATGTCCTTCTATGTTGGTAGAGTCGGTCAATGTCCTTCTAGGCGGTGCAGTCGGTCAATGTCCTTCTATGCTGGTAGAGTAGGTCAATGTCCTTCTAGGCGGTGCAGTCGGTCAATGTCCTTCTATGTTGGTAGAGTCGGTCAATGTCCTTCTAGGCGGTGCAGTCGGTCAATGTCCTTCTAGGTGGGTACAGTCGGTCAATGTCCTTCTAAGTTGGTAGAGTCGGTCAATGTCCTTCTAGGCGGGTGCAGTCGGTCAATGTCCTTCTAGTTGGGTAAAGTCGGTCAATGTCCTTCTAGGCGGGTACATTCGGTCAATGTCCTTCTATGTTGGTAGAATCGGTCAGTGTCCTTCTAGGCGAGTACAGTCGGTCAATGTCCTACTAGGCGGGTACAGTCGGTCAATGTCCTTCTAAGCGGGTACAGTCGGTCAATGTCCTTCTAGGTGGGTACACGCGGTCAATGTCCTTCTATGTTGGTAGAGTCGGTCAATGTCCTTCTAGGCGGGTACAGTCGGTCAATGTCCTTCTATGTTGGTAGAGTCGGTCAGTGTCCTTCTATGCGAGTACAGTCGGTCAATGTCCTTCTAGGTGGGTACAGTCGGTCAATGTCCTTCTATGTTGGTAGAGTCGGTCAATGTCCTTCTAGGCGGTACAGTCGGTCAATGTCCTTCTAGGCGGGTACAGTCGGTCAATGTCATTCTAGGCGGGTACAGTCGGTCAATGTCCTTCTATGTTGCTAGAGTCGGTCAGTGTCCTTCTAGGCGAGTACAGTCGGTCAATGTCCTTCTATGTTGGTAGAGACGGTCAGTGTCTTCTAGGCGGGTACAGTCGGTCAGTGTCCTTCTAGGCGGGTGCAGTCGGTCAATGTCCTTCTATGTTGGTAGAGTCGGTCAATGTCCTTCTAGGCGGGTGCTGTCGGTCAATGTCCTTCTAGGCGAGTACAGTCGGTCAATGTCCTTATATATTTGTAGAGTCGGTCAGTGTCCTTCTAGGCGGGTACAGTCGGTCAATGTCCTTCTAGGCGAGTACAGTCGGTCAATGTCCTTCTATGTTGGTAGAGTCGGTTAGTGCCCTTCTAGGCGGGTACAGTCGGTCAATGTCCTTCTAGGCGAGTACAGTCGGTCAATGTCCTTCTATGTTGGTAGAGTCGGTCAGTGTCCTTCTAGGCGGGTGCAGTCGGTCAATGTCCTTCTATGTTGGTAGAGTAAGTCAATGTCCTTCTAGGCGGGTACAGTCGGTCAATGTCCTTCTATGTTGGTAGAGTCGGTCAGTGTCCTTCTAGGCGGGTACAGTCGGTCAATGTCCTTCTATGTTGGTAGAGTAAGTCAATGTCCTTCTAGGTGGGTGCAGTCGGTCAATGTCCTTCTAGGTGGGTACAGTCGGTCAATGTCCTTCTAAGTTGGTAGAGTCGGTCAATGTCCTTCTAGGCGGGTGCAGTCGGTCAATGTCCTTCTAGGTGGGTACAGTCGGTCAATGTCCTTCTATGTTGGTAGAGTCGGTCAATGTCCTTCTAGGTGGGTACAGTCGGTCAATGTCCTTCTATGTTGGTAGAGTCGGTCAATGTCCTTCTGGGCGGGTGCAGTCGGTCAATGTCCTTCTATGTGGGTTCAGTCGGTCAATGTCCTTCTATCTTGGTAGAGTCGGTCAATGTCCTTCCAGGCGGTGCAGTCGGTCAATGTCCTTCTATGTTGGTAGAGTCGGTCAGTGTCCTTCTAGGCGGTGCAGTCGGTCAATGTCCTTCTAGGTGGGTACAGTCGGTCAATGTCCTTCTATGTTGGTAGAGTCGGTCAATGTCCTTCTATGTTGGTAGAGTCGGTCAATGTCCTTCTAGTCGGGTGCAGTCGGTCAATGTCCTTCTAGGTGGGTACAGTCGGTCAATGTCCTTCTAGGTGGGTACAGTCGGTCAATGTCCTTCTATTTTGGTAGAGTCGGTCAATGTCCTTCTAGGCGGTGCAGTCGGTCAATGTCCTCTATGTTGGTAGAGTCGGTCAATGTCCTTCTAGGCGGTGCAGTCGGTCAATGTCCTTCTAGGTGGGTACAGTCGGTCAATGTCCTTCTATGTTGGTAGAGTCGGTCAATGTCCTTCTATGTTGGTAGAGTCGGTCAATGTCCTTCTAGGCGGGTGCAGTCGGTCAATGTCCTTCTAGGTGGGGACAGTCGGTCAATGTCCTTCTATGTTGGTAGAGTCGGTCAATGTCCTTCTAGGCGGTGCAGTCGGTCAATGTCCTTCTATGCTCGTAGAGTCGGTCAATGTCCTTCTAGGCGGTGCAGTCGGTCAATGTCCTTCTATGTTGGTAGAGTCGGTCAATGTCCTTCTAGGCGGTGCAGTCGGTCAATGTCCTTCTAGGTGGGTACAGTCGGTCAATGTCCTTCTAAGTTGGTAGAGTCGGTCAATGTCCTTCTAGGCGGGTGCAGTCGGTCAATGTCCTTCTAGTTGGGTAAAGTCGGTCAATGTCCTTCTAGGCGGGTACATTCGGTCAATGTCCTTCTATGTTGGTAGAGTCGGTCAGTGTCCTTCTAGGCGAGTACAGTCGGTCAATGTCCTTCTAGGCGTGTACAGTCGGTCAATGTCCTTCTAAGCGGGTACAGTCGGTCAATGTCCTTCTAGGTGGGTACACGCGGTCAATGTCCTTCTATGTTGGTAGAGTCGGTCAATGTCCTTCTAGGCGGGTACAGTCGGTCAATGTCCTTCTAGGTGGGTATAGTCGGTCAATGTCCTTCTATGTTGGTAGAGTCGGTCAATGTCCTTCTAGGCGGTACAGTCGGTCAATGTCCTTCTAGGCGGGTACAGTCGGTCAATGTCATTCTAGGCGGGTACAGTCGGTCAATGTCCTTCTATGTTGCTAGAGTCGGTCAGTGTCCTTCTAGGCGAGTACTGTCGGTCAATGTCCTTCTATGTTGGTAGAGTCGTCAATGTCCTTCTAGGCGGGTACAGTCGGTCAATGTCATTCTAGGCGGGTACAGTCGGTCAATGTCCTTCTATGTTGCTAGAGTCGGTCAGTGTCCTTCTAGGCGAGTACTGTCGGTCAATGTCCTTCTATGTTGGTAGAGACGGTCAGTGTCTTCTAGGCGGGTACAGTCGGTCAGTGTCCTTCTAGGCGGGTGCAGTCGGTCAATGTCCTTCTATGTTGGTAGAGTCGGTCAATGTCCTTCTAGGCGGGTGCTGTCGGTCAATGTCCTTATATATTTGTAGAGTCGGTCAGTGTCCTTCTAGGCGGGTACAGTCGGTCAATGTCCTTCTAGGCGAGTACAGTCGGTCAATGTCCTTCTATGTTGGTAGAGTCGGTCAGTGCCCTTCTAGGCGGGTACAGTCGGTCAATGTCCTTCTAGGCGAGTACAGTCGGTCAATGTCCTTCTATGTTGGTAGAGTCGGTCAGTGTCCTTCTAGGCGGGTGCAGTCGGTCAATGTCCTTCTATGTTGGTAGAGTAAGTCAATGTCCTTCTAGGCGGGTACAGTCGGTCAATGTCCTTCTATGTTGGTAGAGTCGGTCAGTGTCCTTCTAGGCGGGTGCAGTCGGTCAATGTCCTTCTATGTTGGTAGAGTAAGTCAATGTCCTTCTAGGTGGGTGCAGTCGGTCAATGTCCTTCTAGGTGGGTACAGTCGGTCAATGTCCTTCTAAGTTGGTAGAGTCGGTCAATGTCCTTCTAGGCGGGTGCAGTCGGTCAATGTCCTTCTAGGTGGGTACAGTCGGTCAATGTCCTTCTACGTTGGTAGAGTCGGTCAATGTCCTTCTAGGTGGGTACAGTCGGTCAATGTCCTTCTATGTTGGTAGAGTCGGTCAATGTCCTTCTATGTGGGTACAGTCGGTCAATGTCCTTCTATCTTGGTAGAGTCGGTCAATGTCCTTCTAGGCGGTGCCGTCGGTCAATGTCCTTCTATGTTGGTAGAGTCGGTCAATGTCCTTCTAGGCGGTGCAGTCGGTCAATGTCCTTCTAGGTGGGTACAGTCGGTCAATGTCCTTCTATGTTGGTAGAGTCGGTCAATGTCCTTCTATGTTGGTAGAGTCGGTCAATGTCCTTCTAGGCGGGTGCAGTCGGTCAATGTCCTTCTAGGTGGGTACAGTCGGTCAATGTCCTTCTAGGTGGGTACAGTCGGTCAATGTCCTTCTATTTTGGTAGAGTCGGTCAATGTCCTTCTAGGCGGTGCAGTCGGTCAATGTCCTTCTATGTTGGTAGAGTCGGTCAATGTCCTTCTAGGCGGTGCAGTCGGTCAATGTCCTTCTAGGTGGGTAGAGTCGGTCAATGTCCTTCTATGTTGGTAGAGTCGGTCAATGTCCTTCTAGGCGGTGCAGTCGGTCAATGTCCTTCTATGCTGGTAGAGTCGGTCAATGTCCTTCTAGGCGGTGCAGTCGGTCAATGTCCTTCTATGTTGGTAGAGTCGGTCAATGTCCTTCTAGGCGGTGCAGTCGGTCAATGTCCTTCTAGGTGGGTACAGTCGGTCAATGTCCTTCTAAGTTGGTAGAGTCGGTCAATGTCCTTCTAGGCGGGTGCAGTCGGTCAATGTCCTTCTAGTTGGGTAAAGTCGGTCAATGTCCTTCTAGGCGGGTACATTCGGTCAATGTCCTTCTATGTTGGTAGAATCGGTCAGTGTCCTTCTAGGCGAGTACAGTCGGTCAATGTCCTACTAGGCGGGTACAGTCGGTCAATGTCCTTCTAAGCGGGTACAGTCGGTCAATGTCCTTCTAGGTGGGTACACGCGGTCAATGTCCTTCTATGTTGGTAGAGTCGGTCAATGTCCTTCTAGGCGGGTACAGTCGGTCAATGTCCTTCTATGTTGGTAGAGTCGGTCAGTGTCCTTCTATGCGAGTACAGTCGGTCAATGTCCTTCTAGGTGGGTACAGTCGGTCAATGTCCTTCTATGTTGGTAGAGTCGGTCAATGTCCTTCTAGGCGGTACAGTCGGTCAATGTCCTTCTAGGCGGGTACAGTCGGTCAATGTCATTCTAGGCGGGTACAGTCGGTCAATGTCCTTCTATGTTGCTAGAGTCGGTCAGTGTCCTTCTAGGCGAGTACAGTCGGTCAATGTCCTTCTATGTTGGTAGAGACGGTCAGTGTCTTCTAGGCGGGTACAGTCGGTCAGTGTCCTTCTAGGCGGGTGCAGTCGGTCAATGTCCTTCTATGTTGGTAGAGTCGGTCAATGTCCTTCTAGGCGGGTGCTGTCGGTCAATGTCCTTCTAGGCGAGTACAGTCGGTCAATGTCCTTATATATTTGTAGAGTCGGTCAGTGTCCTTCTAGGCGGGTACAGTCGGTCAATGTCCTTCTAGGCGAGTACAGTCGGTCAATGTCCTTCTATGTTGGTAGAGTCGGTTAGTGCCCTTCTAGGCGGGTACAGTCGGTCAATGTCCTTCTAGGCGAGTACAGTCGGTCAATGTCCTTCTATGTTGGTAGAGTCGGTCAGTGTCCTTCTAGGCGGTGCAGTCGGTCAATGTCCTTCTAGGTGGGTACAGTCGGTCAATGTCCTTCTATGTTGGTAGAGTCGGTCAATGTCCTTCTATGTTGGTAGAGTCGGTCAATGTCCTTCTAGTCGGGTGCAGTCGGTCAATGTCCTTCTAGGTGGGTACAGTCGGTCAATGTCCTTCTAGGTGGGTACAGTCGGTCAATGTCCTTCTATTTTGGTAGAGTCGGTCAATGTCCTTCTAGGCGGTGCAGTCGGTCAATGTCTCTCTATGTTGGTAGAGTCGGTCAATGTCCTTCTAGGCGGTGCAGTCGGTCAATGTCCTTCTAGGTGGGTACAGTCGGTCAATGTCCTTCTATGTTGGTAGAGTCGGTCAATGTCCTTCTATGTTGGTAGAGTCGGTCAATGTCCTTCTAGGCGGGTGCAGTCGGTCAATGTCCTTCTAGGTGGGGACAGTCGGTCAATGTCCTTCTATGTTGGTAGAGTCGGTCAATGTCCTTCTAGGCGGTGCAGTCGGTCAATGTCCTTCTATGCTGGTAGAGTCGGTCAATGTCCTTCTAGGCGGTGCAGTCGGTCAATGTCCTTCTATGTTGGTAGAGTCGGTCAATGTCCTTCTAGGCGGTGCAGTCGGTCAATGTCCTTCTAGGTGGGTACAGTCGGTCAATGTCCTTCTAAGTTGGTAGAGTCGGTCAATGTCCTTCTAGGCGGGTGCAGTCGGTCAATGTCCTTCTAGTTGGGTAAAGTCGGTCAATGTCCTTCTAGGCGGGTACATTCGGTCAATGTCCTTCTATGTTGGTAGAGTCGGTCAGTGTCCTTCTAGGCGAGTACAGTCGGTCAATGTCCTTCTAGGCGTGTACAGTCGGTCAATGTCCTTCTAAGCGGGTACAGTCGGTCAATGTCCTTCTAGGTGGGTACACGCGGTCAATGTCCTTCTATGTTGGTAGAGTCGGTCAATGTCCTTCTAGGCGGGTACAGTCGGTCAATGTCCTTCTAGGTGGGTATAGTCGGTCAATGTCCTTCTATGTTGGTAGAGTCGGTCAATGTCCTTCTAGGCGGTACAGTCGGTCAATGTCCTTCTAGGCGGGTACAGTCGGTCAATGTCATTCTAGGCGGGTACAGTCGGTCAATGTCCTTCTATGTTGCTAGAGTCGGTCAGTGTCCTTCTAGGCGAGTACTGTCGGTCAATGTCCTTCTATGTTGGTAGAGTCGGTCAATGTCCTTCTAGTTGGTAGCAGTCGGTCAATGTCCTTCTAGGCGGGTACAGTCGGTCAATGTCCTTCTAGGCGGGTGCAGTCGGTCAATGTCCTTCTAGGTGGTACAGTCGGTCAATGTCCTTCTATGTTGGTAGAGTCGGTCAATGTCCTTCTAGGCGGGTGCAGTCGGTCAATGTCCTTCTATGTTGGTAGAGTCGGTCAATGTCCTTCTAGGCGGTAGCAGTCGGTCAATGTCCTTCTAGGGGTGCAGTCGGTCAATGTCCTTCTATGTTGGTAGAGTCGGTCAATGTCCTTCTAGGCGGTGCAGTCGGTCAATGTCCTTCTAGGTGGGTACAGTCGGTCAATGTCCTTCTATGTTGGTAGAGTCGGTCAATGTCCTTCTAGGTGGGTACAGTCGGTCAATGTCCTTCTAGGTGGGTACAGTCGGTCAATGTCCTTCTATGTGGTAGAGTCGGTCAATGTCCTTCTATGTTGGTAGAGTCGGTCAATGTCCTTCTAGGCGGTGCAGTCGGTCAATGTCCTTCTAGGTGGGTACAGTCGGTCAATGTCCTTCTATGTTGGTAGAGTCGGTCAATGTCCTTCTATGCAGTTGGTAGAGTCGGTCAATGTCCTTCTAGGCGGTGCAGTCGGTCAATGTCCTTCTATGTTGGTAGAGTCGGTCAATGTCCTTCTAGGCGGTGCAGTCGGTCAATGTCCTTCTAGGTGGGTACAGTCGGTCAATGTCCTTCTAAGTTGGTAGAGTCGGTCAATGTCCTTCTAGGCGGGTGCAGTCGGTCAATGTCCTTCTAGTTGGGTAAAGTCGGTCAATGTCCTTCTAGGCGGGTACATTCGGTCAATGTCCTTCTATGTTGGTAGAGTCGGTCAGTGTCCTTCTAGGCGAGTACAGTCGGTCAATGTCCTTCTAGGCGTGTACAGTCGGTCAATGTCCTTCTAAGCGGGTACAGTCGGTCAATGTCCTTCTAGGTGGGTACACGCGGTCAATGTCCTTCTATGTTGGTAGAGTCGGTCAATGTCCTTCTAGGCGGGTACAGTCGGTCAATGTCCTTCTAGGTGGGTATAGTCGGTCAATGTCCTTCTATGTTGGTAGAGTCGGTCAATGTCCTTCTAGGCGGTACAGTCGGTCAATGTCCTTCTAGGCGGGTACAGTCGGTCAATGTCCTTCTAGGCGGGTACAGTCGGTCAATGTCCTTCTATGTTGCTAGAGTCGGTCAGTGTCCTTCTAGGCGAGTACAGTCGGTCAATGTCCTTCTATGTTGGTAGAGTCGGTCAATGTCCTTCTAGGTGGGTGCAGTCGGTCAATGTCCTTCTAGGTGGGTACAGTCGGTCAATGTCCTTCTATGTTGGTAGAGTCGGTCAATGTCCTTCTAGGCGGGTGCAGTCGGTCAATGTCCTTCTAGGTGGGTACAGTCGGTCAATGTCCTTCTATGTTGGTAGAGTCGGTCAATGTCCTTCTAGGCGGGTACAGTCGGTCAATGTCCTTCTATGTGGGTACAGTCGGTCAATGTCCTTCTATCTTGGTAGAGTCGGTCAATGTCCTTCTAGGCGGTGCAGTCGGTCAATGTCCTTCTATGTTGGTAGAGTCGGTCAATGTCCTTCTAGGCGGTGCAGTCGGTCAATGTCCTTCTAGGTGGGTACAGTCGGTCAATGTCCTTCTATGTTGGTAGAGTCGGTCAATGTCCTTCTATGTTGGTAGAGTCGGTCAATGTCCTTCTAGGCGGTGCAGTCGGTCAATGTCCTTCTAGGTGGGTACAGTCGGTCAATGTCCTTCTAGGTGGGTACAGTCGGTCAATGTCCTTCTATTTGGGTAGAGTCGGTCAATGTCCTTCTAGGCGGTGCAGTCGGTCAATGTCCTTCTATGTTGGTAGAGTCGGTCAATGTCCTTCTAGGCGGTGCAGTCGGTCAATGTCCTTCTAGGTGGGTACAGTCGGTCAATGTCCTTCTATGTTGGTAGAGTCGGTCAATGTCCTTCTATGTTGGTAGAGTCGGTCAATGTCCTTCTAGGCGGTGCAGTCGGTCAATGTCCTTCTATGCTGGTAGAGTCGGTCAATGTCCTTCTAGGCGGTGCAGTCGGTCAATGTCCTTCTAGGTGGGTACAGTCGGTCAATGTCCTTCTAAGTTGGTAGAGTCGGTCAATGTCCTTCTAGGCGGGTGCAGTCGGTCAATGTCCTTCTAGTTGGTAAAGTCGGTCAATGTCCTTCTAGGTGGGTACAGTCGGTCAATGTCCTTCTATGTTGGTAGAGTCGGTCAATGTCCTTCTAGGCGGGTACAGTCGGTCAATGTCCTTCTAGGCGTGTACAGTCGGTCAATGTCCTTCTAAGCGGGTACAGTCGGTCAATGTCCTTCTAGGTGGGTACAGTCGGTCAATGTCCTTCTATGTTGGTAGAGTCGGTCAATGTCCTTCTAGGCGGGTACAGTCGGTCAATGTCCTTCTAGGTGGGTACAGTCGGTCAATGTCCTTCTATGTTGGTAGAGTCGGTCAATGTCCTTCTAGGCGGTACAGTCGGTCAATGTCCTTCTAGGCGGTACAGTCGGTCAATGTCCTTCTAGGCGGGTACAGTCGGTCAATGTCCTTCTATGTTGGTAGAGTCGGTCAATGTCCTTCTAGGCGGTACAGTCGGTCAATGTCCTTCTATGTTGGTAGAGTCGGTCAATGTCCTTCTAGGCGGGTACAGTCGGTCAATGTCCTTCTAGGCGGGTGCAGTCGGTCAATGTCCTTCTATGTTGGTAGAGTCGGTCAATGTCCTTCTAGGCGGGTGCAGTCGGTCAATGTCCTTCTATGTTGGTAGAGTCGGTCAATGTCCTTCTAGGCGGTACAGTCGGTCAATGTCCTTCTAGGCGAGTACAGTCGGTCAATGTCCTTCTATGTTGGTAGAGTCGGTCAATGTCCTTCTAGGCGGGTACAGTCGGTCAATGTCCTTCTAGGCGGGTACAGTCGGTCAATGTCCTTCTATGTTGGTAGAGTCGGTCAGTGTCCTTCTAGTTGGTACAGTCGGTCAATGTCCTTCTAGGCGGGTACAGTCGGTCAATGTCCTTCTAAGCGGGTACAGTCGGTCAATGTCCTTCTAGGTGGGTACAGTCGGTCAATGTCCTTCTATGTTGGTAGAGTCGGTCAATGTCCTTCTAGGCGGGTACAGTCGGTCAATGTCCTTCTATGTTGGTAGAGTCGGTCAATGTCCTTCTATGCGGTACAGTCGGTCAATGTCCTTCTAGGTGGGTACAGTCGGTCAATGTCCTTCTATGTTGGTAGAGTCGGTCAATGTCCTTCTAGGCGGTACAGTCGGTCAATGTCCTTCTAGGCGGGTACAGTCGGTCAATGTCCTTCTAGGCGGGTACAGTCGGTCAATGTCCTTCTATGTTGCTAGAGTCGGTCAGTGTCCTTCTAGGCGAGTACAGTCGGTCAATGTCCTTCTAGTTGGTAGAGTCGGTCAATGTCCTTCTAGGTTGGTACAGTCGGTCAGTGTCCTTCTAGGCGGGTGCAGTCGGTCAATGTCCTTCTATGTTGGTAGAGTCGGTCAATGTCCTTCTAGGCGGGTGAGTCGGTCAATGTCCTTCTAGGCGGTACAGTCGGTCAATGTCCTTCTATATTTGTAGAGTCGGTCAATGTCCTTCTAGGCGGGTACAGTCGGTCAATGTCCTTCTAGGCGAGTACAGTCGGTCAATGTCCTTCTATGTTGGTAGAGTCGGTCAGTGTCCTTCTAGGCGGGTACAGTCGGTCAATGTCCTTCTAGGCGAGTACAGTCGGTCAATGTCCTTCTATGTTGGTAGAGTCGGTCAGTGTCCTTCTAGGCGGGTGCAGTCGGTCAATGTCCTTCTATGTTGGTAGAGTCGGTCAATGTCCTTCTAGGCGGGTACAGTCGGTCAATGTCCTTCTATGTTGGTAGAGTCGGTCAGTGTCCTTCTAGGCGGGTACAGTCGGTCAATGTCCTTCTATGTTGGTAGAGTAAGTCAATGTCCTTCTAGGTGGGTGCAGTCGGTCAATGTCCTTCTAGGTGGGTACAGTCGGTCAATGTCCTTCTAAGTTGGTAGAGTCGGTCAATGTCCTTCTAGGCGGGTGCAGTCGGTCAATGTCCTTCTAGGTGGGTACAGTCGGTCAATGTCCTTCTATGTTGGTAGAGTCGGTCAATGTCCTTCTAGGTGGGTACAGTCGGTCAATGTCCTTCTATGTTGGTAGAGTCGGTCAATGTCCTTCTAGGCGGGTGCAGTCGGTCAATGTCCTTCTATGTGGGTACAGTCGGTCAATGTCCTTCTATCTTGGTAGAGTCGGTCAATGTCCTTCTAGGCGGTGCAGTCGGTCAATGTCCTTCTATGTTGGTAGAGTCGGTCAATGTCCTTCTAGGCGGTGCAGTCGGTCAATGTCCTTCTAGGTGGGTACAGTCGGTCAATGTCCTTCTATGTTGGTAGAGTCGGTCAATGTCCTTCTATGTTGGTAGAGTCGGTCAATGTCCTTCTAGGCGGGTGCAGTCGGTCAATGTCCTTCTAGGTGGGTACAGTCGGTCAATGTCCTTCTAGGTGGGTACAGTCGGTCAATGTCCTTCTATTTTGGTAGAGTCGGTCAATGTCCTTCTAGGCGGTGCAGTCGGTCAATGTCCTCTATGTTGGTAGAGTCGGTCAATGTCCTTCTAGGCGGTGCAGTCGGTCAATGTCCTTCTAGGTGGGTACAGTCGGTCAATGTCCTTCTATGTTGGTAGAGTCGGTCAATGTCCTTCTATGTTGGTAGAGTCGGTCAATGTCCTTCTAGGCGGGTGCAGTCGGTCAATGTCCTTCTAGGTGGGGACAGTCGGTCAATGTCCTTCTATGTTGGTAGAGTCGGTCAATGTCCTTCTAGGCGGTGCAGTCGGTCAATGTCCTTCTATGCTCGTAGAGTCGGTCAATGTCCTTCTAGGCGGTGCAGTCGGTCAATGTCCTTCTATGTTGGTAGAGTCGGTCAATGTCCTTCTAGGCGGTGCAGTCGGTCAATGTCCTTCTAGGTGGGTACAGTCGGTCAATGTCCTTCTAAGTTGGTAGAGTCGGTCAATGTCCTTCTAGGCGGGTGCAGTCGGTCAATGTCCTTCTAGTTGGTAAAGTCGGTCAATGTCCTTCTAGGCGGGTACATTCGGTCAATGTCCTTCTATGTTGGTAGAGTCGGTCAGTGTCCTTCTAGGCGAGTACAGTCGGTCAATGTCCTTCTAGGCGTGTACAGTCGGTCAATGTCCTTCTAAGCGGGTACAGTCGGTCAATGTCCTTCTAGGTGGGTACACGCGGTCAATGTCCTTCTATGTTGGTAGAGTCGGTCAATGTCCTTCTAGGCGGGTACAGTCGGTCAATGTCCTTCTAGGTGGGTATAGTCGGTCAATGTCCTTCTATGTTGGTAGAGTCGGTCAATGTCCTTCTAGGCGGTACAGTCGGTCAATGTCCTTCTAGGCGGGTACAGTCGGTCAATGTCCTTCTAGGCGGGTACAGTCGGTCAATGTCCTTCTATGTTGGTAGAGTCGGTCAGTGTCCTTCTAGGCGAGTACAGTCGGTCAATGTCCTTCTATGTTGGTAGAGTCGGTCAATGTCCTTCTAGGCGGGTACAGTCGGTCAATGTCCTTCTAGGCGGGTACAGTCGGTCAATGTCCTTCTATGTTGCTAGAGTCGGTCAGTGTCCTTCTAGGCGAGTACAGTCGGTCAATGTCCTTCTATGTTGGTAGAGACGGTCAGTGTCTTCTAGGCGGGTACAGTCGGTCAATGTCCTTCTAGGCGGGTGCAGTCGGTCAATGTCCTTCTATGTTGGTAGAGTCGGTCAATGTCCTTCTAGGCGGGTGCTGTCGGTCAATGTCCTTCTATATTTGTAGAGTCGGTCAGTGTCCTTCTAGGCGGGTACAGTCGGTCAATGTCCTTCTAGGCGAGTACAGTCGGTCAATGTCCTTCTATGTTGGTAGAGTCGGTCAGTGCCCTTCTAGGCGGGTACAGTCGGTCAATGTCCTTCTAGGCGAGTACAGTCGGTCAATGTCCTTCTATGTTGGTAGAGTCGGTCAATGTCCTTCTAGGCGGGTGCAGTCGGTCAATGTCCTTCTATGTTGGTAGAGTCGGTCAATGTCCTTCTAGGCGGGTACAGTCGGTCAATGTCCTTCTATGTTGGTAGAGTCGGTCAATGTCCTTCTAGGCGGGTGCAGTCGGTCAATGTCCTTCTATGTTGGTAGAGTCGGTCAATGTCCTTCTAGGTGGGTGCAGTCGGTCAATGTCCTTCTAGGTGGGTACAGTCGGTCAATGTCCTTCTAAGTTGGTAGAGTCGGTCAATGTCCTTCTAGGCGGGTGCAGTCGGTCAATGTCCTTCTAGGTGGGTACAGTCGGTCAATGTCCTTCTACGTTGGTAGAGTCGGTCAATGTCCTTCTAGGTGGGTACAGTCGGTCAATGTCCTTCTATGTTGGTAGAGTCGGTCAATGTCCTTCTATGTGGGTACAGTCGGTCAATGTCCTTCTATCTTGGTAGAGTCGGTCAATGTCCTTCTAGGCGGTGCAGTCGGTCAATGTCCTTCTATGTTGGTAGAGTCGGTCAATGTCCTTCTAGGCGGTGCAGTCGGTCAATGTCCTTCTAGGTGGGTACAGTCGGTCAATGTCCTTCTATGTTGGTAGAGTCGGTCAATGTCCTTCTATGTTGGTAGAGTCGGTCAATGTCCTTCTAGGCGGGTGCAGTCGGTCAATGTCCTTCTAGGTGGGTACAGTCGGTCAATGTCCTTCTAGGTGGGTACAGTCGGTCAATGTCCTTCTATTTTGGTAGAGTCGGTCAATGTCCTTCTAGGCGGTGCAGTCGGTCAATGTCCTTCTATGTTGGTAGAGTCGGTCAATGTCCTTCTAGGCGGTGCAGTCGGTCAATGTCCTTCTAGGTGGGTAGAGTCGGTCAATGTCCTTCTATGTTGGTAGAGTCGGTCAATGTCCTTCTAGGCGGTGCAGTCGGTCAATGTCCTTCTATGCTGGTAGAGTCGGTCAATGTCCTTCTAGGCGGTGCAGTCGGTCAATGTCCTTCTATGTTGGTAGAGTCGGTCAATGTCCTTCTAGGCGGTGCAGTCGGTCAATGTCCTTCTAGGTGGGTACAGTCGGTCAATGTCCTTCTAAGTTGGTAGAGTCGGTCAATGTCCTTCTAGGCGGGTGCAGTCGGTCAATGTCCTTCTAGTTGGGTAAAGTCGGTCAATGTCCTTCTAGGCGGGTACATTCGGTCAATGTCCTTCTATGTTGGTAGAATCGGTCAGTGTCCTTCTAGGCGAGTACAGTCGGTCAATGTCCTTCTAGGCGGGTACAGTCGGTCAATGTCCTTCTAAGCGGGTACAGTCGGTCAATGTCCTTCTAGGTGGGTACACGCGGTCAATGTCCTTCTATGTTGGTAGAGTCGGTCAATGTCCTTCTAGGCGGGTACAGTCGGTCAATGTCCTTCTATGTTGGTAGAGTCGGTCAGTGTCCTTCTAGGCGAGTACAGTCGGTCAATGTCCTTCTAGGTGGGTACAGTCGGTCAATGTCCTTCTATGTTGGTAGAGTCGGTCAATGTCCTTCTAGGCGGTACAGTCGGTCAATGTCCTTCTAGGCGGGTACAGTCGGTCAATGTCATTCTAGGCGGGTACAGTCGGTCAATGTCCTTCTATGTTGCTAGAGTCGGTCAGTGTCCTTCTAGGCGAGTACAGTCGGTCAATGTCCTTCTATGTTGGTAGAGACGGTCAGTGTCTTCTAGGCGGGTACAGTCGGTCAGTGTCCTTCTAGGCGGGTGCAGTCGGTCAATGTCCTTCTATGTTGGTAGAGTCGGTCAATGTCCTTCTAGGCGGGTGCTGTCGGTCAATGTCCTTCTAGGCGAGTACAGTCGGTCAATGTCCTTATATATTTGTAGAGTCGGTCAGTGTCCTTCTAGGCGGGTACAGTCGGTCAATGTCCTTCTAGGCGAGTACAGTCGGTCAATGTCCTTCTATGTTGGTAGAGTCGGTTAGTGCCTTCTAGGCGGGTACAGTCGGTCAATGTCCTTCTAGGCGAGTACAGTCGGTCAATGTCCTTCTATGTTGGTAGAGTCGGTCAGTGTCCTTCTAGGCGGTGCAGTCGGTCAATGTCCTTCTAGGTGGGTACAGTCGGTCAATGTCCTTCTATGTTGGTAGAGTCGGTCAATGTCCTTCTATGTTGGTAGAGTCGGTCAATGTCCTTCTAGTCGGGTGCAGTCGGTCAATGTCCTTCTAGGTGGGTACAGTCGGTCAATGTCCTTCTAGGTGGGTACAGTCGGTCAATGTCCTTCTATTTTGGTAGAGTCGGTCAATGTCCTTCTAGGCGGTGCAGTCGGTCAATGTCCTTCTATGTTGGTAGAGTCGGTCAATGTCCTTCTAGGCGGTGCAGTCGGTCAATGTCCTTCTAGGTGGGTACAGTCGGTCAATGTCCTTCTATGTTGGTAGAGTCGGTCAATGTCCTTCTATGTTGGTAGAGTCGGTCAATGTCCTTCTAGGCGGGTGCAGTCGGTCAATGTCCTTCTAGGTGGGTACAGTCGGTCAATGTCCTTCTATGTTGGTAGAGTCGGTCAATGTCCTTCTAGGCGGTGCAGTCGGTCAATGTCCTTCTATGCTGGTAGAGTCGGTCAATGTCCTTCTAGGCGGTGCAGTCGGTCAATGTCCTTCTATGTTGGTAGAGTCGGTCAATGTCCTTCTAGGCGGTGCAGTCGGTCAATGTCCTTCTAGGTGGGTACAGTCGGTCAATGTCCTTCTAAGTTGGTAGAGTCGGTCAATGTCCTTCTAGGCGGGTGCAGTCGGTCAATGTCCTTCTAGTTGGGTAAAGTCGGTCAATGTCCTTCTAGGCGGGTACAGTCGGTCAATGTCCTTCTATGTTGGTAGAGTCGGTCAGTGTCCTTCTAGGCGAGTACAGTCGGTCAATGTCCTTCTAGGCGTGTACAGTCGGTCAATGTCCTTCTAAGCGGGTACAGTCGGTCAATGTCCTTCTAGGTGGGTACAGCGGTCAATGTCCTTCTATGTTGGTAGAGTCGGTCAATGTCCTTCTAGGCGGGTACAGTCGGTCAATGTCCTTCTAGGTGGGTATAGTCGGTCAATGTCCTTCTATGTTGGTAGAGTCGGTCAATGTCCTTCTAGGCGGTACAGTCGGTCAATGTCCTTCTAGGCGGGTACAGTCGGTCAATGTCATTCTAGGCGGGTACAGTCGGTCAATGTCCTTCTATGTTGCTAGAGTCGGTCAGTGTCCTTCTAGGCGAGTACAGTCGGTCAATGTCCTTCTATGTTGGTAGAGTCGGTCAATGTCCTTCTAGGTGGGTGCAGTCGGTCAATGTCCTTCTAGGTGGGTACAGTCGGTCAATGTCCTTCTAAGTTGGTAGAGTCGGTCAATGTCCTTCTAGGCGGGTGCAGTCGGTCAATGTCCTTCTAGGTGGGTACAGTCGGTCAATGTCCTTCTATGTTGGTAGAGTCGGTCAATGTCCTTCTAGGCGGGTGCAGTCGGTCAATGTCCTTCTATGTGGGTACAGTCGGTCAATGTCCTTCTATCTTGGTAGAGTCGGTCAATGTCCTTCTAGGCGGTGCAGTCGGTCAATGTCCTTCTATGTTGGTAGAGTCGGTCAATGTCCTTCTAGGCGGTGCAGTCGGTCAATGTCCTTCTAGGTGGGTACAGTCGGTCAATGTCCTTCTATGTTGGTAGAGTCGGTCAATGTCCTTCTATGTTGGTAGAGTCGGTCAATGTCCTTCTAGGCGGGTGCAGTCGGTCAATGTCCTTCTAGGTGGGTACAGTCGGTCAATGTCCTTCTATGTTGGTAGAGTCGGTCAATGTCCTTCTATGTTGGTAGAGTCGGTCAATGTCCTTCTAGGCGGGTGCAGTCGGTCAATGTCCTTCTAGGTGGGTACAGTCGGTCAATGTCCTTCTATGTTGGTAGAGTCGGTCAATGTCCTTCTAGGCGGTGCAGTCGGTCAATGTCCTTCTATGTTGGTAGAGTCGGTCAATGTCCTTCTAGGCGGTGCAGTCGGTCAATGTCCTATGTTGGTAGAGTCGGTCAATGTCCTTCTAGGCGGTGCAGTCGGTCAATGTCCTTCTAGGTGGGTACAGTCGGTCAATGTCCTTCTAAGTTGGTAGAGTCGGTCAATGTCCTTCTAGGCGGGTGCAGTCGGTCAATGTCCTTCTAGTTGGGTAAAGTCGGTCAATGTCCTTCTAGGCGGGTACAGTCGGTCAATGTCCTTCTATGTTGGTAGAGTCGGTCAGTGTCCTTCTAGGCGGTACAGTCGGTCAATGTCCTTCTAGGCGTGTACAGTCGGTCAATGTCCTTCTAAGCGGGTACAGTCGGTCAATGTCCTTCTAGGTGGGTACAGTCGGTCAATGTCCTTCTATGTTGGTAGAGTCGGTCAATGTCCTTCTAGGCGGGTACAGTCGGTCAATGTCCTTCTAGGTGGGTATAGTCGGTCAATGTCCTTCTATGTTGGTAGAGTCGGTCAATGTCCTTCTAGGCGGTACAGTCGGTCAATGTCCTTCTAGGCGGGTACAGTCGGTCAATGTCCTTCTAGGCGGGTACAGTCGGTCAATGTCCTTCTATGTTGGTAGAGTCGGTCAATGTCCTTCTAGGCGAGTACAGTCGGTCAATGTCCTTCTATGTTGGTAGAGTCGGTCAATGTCCTTCTAGGTGGGTGCAGTCGGTCAATGTCCTTCTAGGTGGGTACAGTCGGTCAATGTCCTTCTAAGTTGGTAGAGTCGGTCAATGTCCTTCTAGGCGGGTGCAGTCGGTCAATGTCCTTCTAGGTGGTACAGTCGGTCAATGTCCTTCTATGTTGGTAGAGTCGGTCAATGTCCTTCTGGCGGGTGCAGTCGGTCAATGTCCTTCTATGTGGGTACAGTCGGTCAATGTCCTTCTATCTTGGTAGAGTCGGTCAATGTCCTTCTAGGCGGTGCAGTCGGTCAATGTCCTTCTATGTTGGTAGAGTCGGTCAATGTCCTTCTAGGCGGTGCAGTCGGTCAATGTCCTTCTAGGTGGGTACAGTCGGTCAATGTCCTTCTATGTTGGTAGAGTCGGTCAATGTCCTTCTATGTTGGTAGAGTCGGTCAATGTCCTTCTAGGCGGGTGCAGTCGGTCAATGTCCTTCTAGGTGGGTACAGTCGGTCAATGTCCTTCTAGGTGGGTACAGTCGGTCAATGTCCTTCTATTTTGGTAGAGTCGGTCAATGTCCTTCTAGGCGGTGCAGTCGGTCAATGTCCTTCTATGTTGGTAGAGTCGGTCAATGTCCTTCTAGGCGGTGCAGTCGGTCAATGTCCTTCTAGGTGGGTACAGTCGGTCAATGTCCTTCTATGTTGGTAGAGTCGGTCAATGTCCTTCTATGTTGGTAGAGTCGGTCAATGTCCTTCTAGGCGGTGCAGTCGGTCAATGTCCTTCTATGTTGGTAGAGTCGGTCAATGTCCTTCTAGGCGGTGCAGTCGGTCAATGTCCTTCTAGGTGGGTACAGTCGGTCAATGTCCTTCTAAGTTGGTAGAGTCGGTCAATGTCCTTCTAGGCGGGTGCAGTCGGTCAATGTCCTTCTAGTTGGGTAAAGTCGGTCAATGTCCTTCTAGGTGGGTACAGTCGGTCAATGTCCTTCTATGTTGGTAGAGTCGGTCAGTGTCCTTCTAGGCGAGTACAGTCGGTCAATGTCCTTCTAGGCGTGTACAGTCGGTCAATGTCCTTCTAAGCGGGTACAGTCGGTCAATGTCCTTCTAGGTGGGTACACGCGGTCAATGTCCTTCTATGTTGGTAGAGTCGGTCAATGTCCTTCTAGGCGGGTACAGTCGGTCAATGTCCTTCTAGGTGGGTACAGTCGGTCAATGTCCTTCTATGTTGGTAGAGTCGGTCAATGTCCTTCTAGGCGGTACAGTCGGTCAATGTCCTTCTAGGCGGGTACAGTCGGTCAATGTCCTTCTAGGCGGGTACAGTCGGTCAATGTCCTTCTATGTTGCTAGAGTCGGTCAGTGTCCTTCTAGGCGAGTACAGTCGGTCAATGTCCTTCTATGTTGGTAGAGACGGTCAGTGTCCTTCTAGGCGGGTACAGTCGGTCAGTGTCCTTCTAGGCGGGTGCAGTCGGTCAATGTCCTTCTATGTTGGTAGAGTCGGTCAATGTCCTTCTAGGCGGGTGCTGTCGGTCAATGTCCTTATATATTTGTAGAGTCGGTCAGTGTCCTTCTAGGCGGGTACAGTCGGTCAATGTCCTTCTAGGCGAGTACAGTCGGTCAATGTCCTTCTATGTTGGTAGAGTCGGTCAGTGCCCTTCTAGGCGGGTACAGTCGGTCAATGTCCTTCTAGGCGAGTACAGTCGGTCAATGTCCTTCTATGTTGGTAGAGTCGGTCAATGTCCTTCTAGGCGGGTGCAGTCGGTCAATGTCCTTCTAGTTGGGTAAGTCGGTCAATGTCCTTCTAGGCGGGTACAGTCGGTCAATGTCCTTCTATGTTGGTAGAGTCGGTCAGTGTCCTTCTAGGCGAGTACAGTCGGTCAATGTCCTTCTAGGCGGGTACAGTCGGTCAATGTCCTTCTAAGCGGGTACAGTCGGTCAATGTCCTTCTAGGTGGGTACAGCGGTCAATGTCCTTCTATGTTGGTAGAGTCGGTCAATGTCCTTCTAGGCGGGTACAGTCGGTCAATGTCCTTCTATGTTGGTAGAGTCGGTCAGTGTCCTTCTATGCGAGTACAGTCGGTCAATGTCCTTCTAGGTGGGTACAGTCGGTCAATGTCCTTCTATGTTGGTAGAGTCGGTCAATGTCCTTCTAGGCGGTACAGTCGGTCAATGTCCTTCTAGGCGGGTACAGTCGGTCAATGTCCTTCTAGGCGGGTACAGTCGGTCAATGTCCTTCTATGTTGGTAGAGTCGGTCAGTGTCCTTCTAGGCGAGTACAGTCGGTCAATGTCCTTCTATGTTGGTAGAGTCGGTCAGTGTCCTTCTAGGCGGGTACAGTCGGTCAATGTCCTTCTAGGCGGGTGCAGTCGGTCAATGTCCTTCTATGTTGGTAGAGTCGGTCAATGTCCTTCTAGGCGGGTGCAGTCGGTCAATGTCCTTCTAGGCGGTACAGTCGGTCAATGTCCTTCTATATTTGTAGAGTCGGTCAATGTCCTTCTAGGCGGGTACAGTCGGTCAATGTCCTTCTAGGCGGTACAGTCGGTCAATGTCCTTCTATGTTGGTAGAGTCGGTCAGTGTCCTTCTAGGCGGGTACAGTCGGTCAATGTCCTTCTAGGCGAGTACAGTCGGTCAATGTCCTTCTATGTTGGTAGAGTCGGTCAATGTCCTTCTAGGCGGTGCAGTCGGTCAATGTCCTTCTAGGTGGGTACAGTCGGTCAATGTCCTTCTATGTTGGTAGAGTCGGTCAATGTCCTTCTATGTTGGTAGAGTCGGTCAATGTCCTTCTAGTCGGGTGCAGTCGGTCAATGTCCTTCTAGGTGGGTACAGTCGGTCAATGTCCTTCTAGGTGGGTACAGTCGGTCAATGTCCTTCTATTTTGGTAGAGTCGGTCAATGTCCTTCTAGGCGGTGCAGTCGGTCAATGTCCTCTATGTTGGTAGAGTCGGTCAATGTCCTTCTAGGCGGTGCAGTCGGTCAATGTCCTTCTAGGTGGGTACAGTCGGTCAATGTCCTTCTATGTTGGTAGAGTCGGTCAATGTCCTTCTATGTTGGTAGAGTCGGTCAATGTCCTTCTAGGCGGGTGCAGTCGGTCAATGTCCTTCTAGGTGGGGACAGTCGGTCAATGTCCTTCTATGTTGGTAGAGTCGGTCAATGTCCTTCTAGGCGGTGCAGTCGGTCAATGTCCTTCTATGCTGGTAGAGTCGGTCAATGTCCTTCTAGGCGGTGCAGTCGGTCAATGTCCTTCTATGTTGGTAGAGTCGGTCAATGTCCTTCTAGGCGGTGCAGTCGGTCAATGTCCTTCTAGGTGGGTACAGTCGGTCAATGTCCTTCTAAGTTGGTAGAGTCGGTCAATGTCCTTCTAGGCGGGTGCAGTCGGTCAATGTCCTTCTAGTTGGGTAAAGTCGGTCAATGTCCTTCTAGGCGGGTACAGTCGGTCAATGTCCTTCTATGTTGGTAGAGTCGGTCAGTGTCCTTCTAGGCGAGTACAGTCGGTCAATGTCCTTCTAGGCGTGTACAGTCGGTCAATGTCCTTCTAAGCGGGTACAGTCGGTCAATGTCCTTCTAGGTGGGTACAGTCGGTCAATGTCCTTCTATGTTGGTAGAGTCGGTCAATGTCCTTCTAGGCGGGTACAGTCGGTCAATGTCCTTCTAGGTGGGTACAGTCGGTCAATGTCCTTCTATGTTGGTAGAGTCGGTCAATGTCCTTCTAGGCGGTACAGTCGGTCAATGTCCTTCTAGGCGGGTACAGTCGGTCAATGTCCTTCTAGGCGGGTACAGTCGGTCAATGTCCTTCTATGTTGCTAGAGTCGGTCAGTGTCCTTCTAGGCGAGTACAGTCGGTCAATGTCCTTCTATGTTGGTAGAGTAAGTCAATGTCCTTCTAGGTGGGTGCAGTCGGTCAATGTCCTTCTAGGTGGGTACAGTCGGTCAATGTCCTTCTAAGTTGGTAGAGTCGGTCAATGTCCTTCTAGGCGGGTGCAGTCGGTCAATGTCCTTCTAGGTGGGTACAGTCGGTCAATGTCCTTCTATGTTGGTAGAGTCGGTCAATGTCCTTCTAGGCGGGTGCAGTCGGTCAATGTCCTTCTATGTGGGTACAGTCGGTCAATGTCCTTCTATCTTGGTAGAGTCGGTCAATGTCCTTCCAGGCGGTGCAGTCGGTCAATGTCCTTCTATGTTGGTAGAGTCGGTCAATGTCCTTCTAGGCGGTGCAGTCGGTCAATGTCCTTCTAGGTGGGTACAGTCGGTCAATGTCCTTCTATGTTGGTAGAGTCGGTCAATGTCCTTCTATGTTGGTAGAGTCGGTCAATGTCCTTCTAGGCGGGTGCAGTCGGTCAATGTCCTTCTAGGTGGGTACAGTCGGTCAATGTCCTTCTAGGTGGGTACAGTCGGTCAATGTCCTTCTATTTTGGTAGAGTCGGTCAATGTCCTTCTAGGCGGTGCAGTCGGTCAATGTCCTTCTATGTTGGTAGAGTCGGTCAATGTCCTTCTAGGCGGTGCAGTCGGTCAATGTCCTTCTAGGTGGGTACAGTCGGTCAATGTCCTTCTATGTTGGTAGAGTCGGTCAATGTCCTTCTATGTTGGTAGAGTCGGTCAATGTCCTTCTAGGCGGTGCAGTCGGTCAATGTCCTTCTATGCTGGTAGAGTCGGTCAATGTCCTTCTAGGCGGTGCAGTCGGTCAATGTCCTTCTAGGTGGGTACAGTCGGTCAATGTCCTTCTAAGTTGGTAGAGTCGGTCAATGTCCTTCTAGGCGGGTGCAGTCGGTCAATGTCCTTCTAGTTGGGTAAAGTCGGTCAATGTCCTTCTAGGTGGGTACATTCGGTCAATGTCCTTCTATGTTGGTAGAGTCGGTCAGTGTCCTTCTAGGCGAGTACAGTCGGTCAATGTCCTTCTAGGCGTGTACAGTCGGTCAATGTCCTTCTAAGCGGGTACAGTCGGTCAATGTCCTTCTAGGTGGGTACACGCGGTCAATGTCCTTCTATGTTGGTAGAGTCGGTCAATGTCCTTCTAGGCGGGTACAGTCGGTCAATGTCCTTCTAGGTGGGTATAGTCGGTCAATGTCCTTCTATGTTGGTAGAGTCGGTCAATGTCCTTCTAGGCGGTACAGTCGGTCAATGTCCTTCTAGGCGGGTACAGTCGGTCAATGTCATTCTAGGCGGGTACAGTCGGTCAATGTCCTTCTATGTTGCTAGAGTCGGTCAGTGTCCTTCTAGGCGAGTACTGTCGGTCAATGTCCTTCTATGTTGGTAGAGACGGTCAGTGTCTTCTAGGCGGGTACAGTCGGTCAGTGTCCTTCTAGGCGGGTGCAGTCGGTCAATGTCCTTCTATGTTGGTAGAGTCGGTCAATGTCCTTCTAGGCGGGTGCTGTCGGTCAATGTCCTTATATATTTGTAGAGTCGGTCAGTGTCCTTCTAGGCGGGTACAGTCGGTCAATGTCCTTCTAGGCGAGTACAGTCGGTCAATGTCCTTCTATGTTGGTAGAGTCGGTCAGTGCCCTTCTAGGCGGGTACAGTCGGTCAATGTCCTTCTAGGCGAGTACAGTCGGTCAATGTCCTTCTATGTTGGTAGAGTCGGTCAGTGTCCTTCTAGGCGGGTGCAGTCGGTCAATGTCCTTCTATGTTGGTAGAGTAAGTCAATGTCCTTCTAGGCGGGTACAGTCGGTCAATGTCCTTCTATGTTGGTAGAGTCGGTCAGTGTCCTTCTAGGCGGGTGCAGTCGGTCAATGTCCTTCTATGTTGGTAGAGTAAGTCAATGTCCTTCTAGGTGGGTGCAGTCGGTCAATGTCCTTCTAGGTGGGTACAGTCGGTCAATGTCCTTCTAAGTTGGTAGAGTCGGTCAATGTCCTTCTAGGCGGGTGCAGTCGGTCAATGTCCTTCCAGGTGGGTACAGTCGGTCAATGTCCTTCTATGTTGGTAGAGTCGGTCAATGTCCTTCTAGGTGGGTACAGTCGGTCAATGTCCTTCTATGTTGGTAGAGTCGGTCAATGTCCTTCTGGGCGGGTGCAGTCGGTCAATGTCCTTCTATGTGGGTACAGTCGGTCAATGTCCTTCTATCTTGGTAGAGTCGGTCAATGTCCTTCCAGGCGGTGCAGTCGGTCAATGTCCTTCTATGTTGGTAGAGTCGGTCAATGTCCTTCTAGGCGGTGCAGTCGGTCAATGTCCTTCTAGGTGGGTACAGTCGGTCAATGTCCTTCTATGTTGGTAGAGTCGGTCAATGTCCTTCTATGTTGGTAGAGTCGGTCAATGTCCTTCTAGGCGGGTGCAGTCGGTCAATGTCCTTCTAGGTGGGTACAGTCGGTCAGTGTCCTTCTTGGTGGGTACAGTCGGTCAATGTCCTTCTATTTTGGTAGAGTCGGTCAATGTCCTTCTAGGCGGTGCAGTCGGTCAATGTCCTTCTATGTTGGTAGAGTCGGTCAATGTCCTTCTAGGCGGTGCAGTCGGTCAATGTCCTTCTAGGTGGGTAGAGTCGGTCAATGTCCTTCTATGTTGGTAGAGTCGGTCAATGTCCTTCTAGGCGGTGCAGTCGGTCAATGTCCTTCTATGCTGGTAGAGTAGGTCAATGTCCTTCTAGGCGGTGCAGTCGGTCAATGTCCTTCTATGTTGGTAGAGTCGGTCAATGTCCTTCTAGGCGGTGCAGTCGGTCAATGTCCTTCTAGGTGGGTACAGTCGGTCAATGTCCTTCTAAGTTGGTAGAGTCGGTCAATGTCCTTCTAGGCGGGTGCAGTCGGTCAATGTCCTTCTAGTTGGGTAAAGTCGGTCAATGTCCTTCTAGGCGGGTACATTCGGTCAATGTCCTTCTATGTTGGTAGAATCGGTCAGTGTCCTTCTAGGCGAGTACAGTCGGTCAATGTCCTTCTAGGCGGGTACAGTCGGTCAATGTCCTTCTAAGCGGGTACAGTCGGTCAATGTCCTTCTAGGTGGGTACACGCGGTCAATGTCCTTCTATGTTGGTAGAGTCGGTCAATGTCCTTCTAGGCGGGTACAGTCGGTCAATGTCCTTCTATGTTGGTAGAGTCGGTCAGTGTCCTTCTATGCGAGTACAGTCGGTCAATGTCCTTCTAGGTGGGTACAGTCGGTCAATGTCCTTCTATGTTGGTAGAGTCGGTCAATGTCCTTCTAGGCGGTACAGTCGGTCAATGTCCTTCTAGGCGGGTACAGTCGGTCAATGTCATTCTAGGCGGGTACAGTCGGTCAATGTCCTTCTATGTTGCTAGAGTCGGTCAGTGTCCTTCTAGGCGAGTACAGTCGGTCAATGTCCTTCTATGTTGGTAGAGACGGTCAGTGTCTTCTAGGCGGGTACAGTCGGTCAGTGTCCTTCTAGGCGGGTGCAGTCGGTCAATGTCCTTCTATGTTGGTAGAGTCGGTCAATGTCCTTCTAGGCGGGTGCTGTCGGTCAATGTCCTTCTAGGCGAGTACAGTCGGTCAATGTCCTTATATATTTGTAGAGTCGGTCAGTGTCCTTCTAGGCGGGTACAGTCGGTCAATGTCCTTCTAGGCGAGTACAGTCGGTCAATGTCCTTCTATGTTGGTAGAGTCGGTTAGTGCCCTTCTAGGCGGGTACAGTCGGTCAATGTCCTTCTAGGCGAGTACAGTCGGTCAATGTCCTTCTATGTTGGTAGAGTCGGTCAGTGTCCTTCTAGGCGGGTGCAGTCGGTCAATGTCCTTCTATGTTGGTAGAGTAAGTCAATGTCCTTCTAGGCGGGTACAGTCGGTCAATGTCCTTCTATGTTGGTAGAGTCGGTCAGTGTCCTTCTAGGCGGGTACAGTCGGTCAATGTCCTTCTATGTTGGTAGAGTAAGTCAATGTCCTTCTAGGTGGGTGCAGTCGGTCAATGTCCTTCTAGGTGGGTACAGTCGGTCAATGTCCTTCTAAGTTGGTAGAGTCGGTCAATGTCCTTCTAGGCGGGTGCAGTCGGTCAATGTCCTTCTAGGTGGGTACAGTCGGTCAATGTCCTTCTATGTTGGTAGAGTCGGTCAATGTCCTTCTAGGTGGGTACAGTCGGTCAATGTCCTTCTATGTTGGTAGAGTCGGTCAATGTCCTTCTGGGCGGGTGCAGTCGGTCAATGTCCTTCTATGTGGGTACAGTCGGTCAATGTCCTTCTATCTTGGTAGAGTCGGTCAATGTCCTTCCAGGCGGTGCAGTCGGTCAATGTCCTTCTATGTTGGTAGAGTCGGTCAATGTCCTTCTAGGCGGTGCAGTCGGTCAATGTCCTTCTAGGTGGGTACAGTCGGTCAATGTCCTTCTATGTTGGTAGAGTCGGTCAATGTCCTTCTATGTTGGTAGAGTCGGTCAATGTCCTTCTAGGCGGGTGCAGTCGGTCAATGTCCTTCTAGGTGGGTACAGTCGGTCAATGTCCTTCTAGGTGGGTACAGTCGGTCAATGTCCTTCTATTTTGGTAGAGTCGGTCAATGTCCTTCTAGGCGGTGCAGTCGGTCAATGTCCTTCTATGTTGGTAGAGTCGGTCAATGTCCTTCTAGGCGGTGCAGTCGGTCAATGTCCTTCTAGGTGGGTACAGTCGGTCAATGTCCTTCTATGTTGGTAGAGTCGGTCAATGTCCTTCTAGTTGGTAGAGTCGGTCAATGTCCTTCTAGGCGGGTGCAGTCGGTCAATGTCCTTCTAGGTCAGTCGGTCAATGTCCTTCTATGTTGGTAGAGTCGGTCAATGTCCTTCTAGGCGGTGCAGTCGGTCAATGTCCTTCTATGTGGTAGAGTCGGTCAATGTCCTTCTAGGCGGTGCAGTCGGTCAATGTCCTTCTAGGTGGGTACAGTCGGTCAATGTCCTTCTATTTTGGTAGAGTCGGTCAATGTCCTTCTAGGCGGTGCAGTCGGTCAATGTCCTTCTATGTTGGTAGAGTCGGTCAATGTCCTTCTAGGCGGTGCAGTCGGTCAATGTCCTTCTAGGTGGGTACAGTCGGTCAATGTCCTTCAGTTGGTAGAGTCGGTCAATGTCCTTCTAGGCGGTGCAGTCGGTCAATGTCCTTCTATGTTGGTAGAGTCGGTCAATGTCCTTCTAGGCGGTGCAGTCGGTCAATGTCCTTCTATGTTGGTAGAGTCGGTCAATGTCCTTCTAGGCGGTGCAGTCGGTCAATGTCCTTCTAGGTGGGTACAGTCGGTCAATGTCCTTCTAGTAGAGTCGGTCAATGTCCTTCTAGGCGGGTGCAGTCGGTCAATGTCCTTCTAGTTGGTAAAGTCGGTCAATGTCCTTCTAGGCGGGTACAGTCGGTCAATGTCCTTCTATGTTGGTAGAGTCGGTCAGTGTCCTTCTAGGCGGTACAGTCGGTCAATGTCCTTCTAGGCGGGTACAGTCGGTCAATGTCCTTCTAAGGCGGGTACAGTCGGTCAATGTCCTTCTAGGTGGGTACAGTCGGTCAATGTCCTTCTATGTTGGTAGAGTCGGTCAATGTCCTTCTAGGCGAGTACAGTCGGTCAATGTCCTTCTATGTTGGTAGAGTCGGTCAGTGTCTTCTAGGCGGGTACAGTCGGTCAGTGTCCTTCTAGGCGGGTGCAGTCGGTCAATGTCCTTCTATGTTGGTAGAGTCGGTCAATGTCCTTCTAGGCGGGTGCTGTCGGTCAATGTCCTTCTATATTTGTAGAGTCGGTCAGTGTCCTTCTAGGCGGGTACAGTCGGTCAATGTCCTTCTAGGCGAGTACAGTCGGTCAATGTCCTTCTATGTTGGTAGAGTCGGTCAATGTCCTTCTATGTTGGTAGAGTCGGTCAATGTCCTTCTAGGCGGGTACAGTCGGTCAATGTCCTTCTATGTTGGTAGAGTCGGTCAATGTCCTTCTATGTTGGTAGAGTCGGTCAATGTCCTTCTAGGTGGGTACAGTCGGTCAATGTCCTTCTATGTTGGTAGAGTCGGTCAATGTCCTTCTAGGCGGTGCAGTCGGTCAATGTCCTTCTATGTTGGTAGAGTCGGTCAATGTCCTTCTAGGCGGTGCAGTCGGTCAATGTCCTTCTAGGTGGGTACAGTCGGTCAATGTCCTTCTATGTTGGTAGAGTCGGTCAATGTCCTTCTATGTTGGTAGAGTCGGTCAATGTCCTTCTAGGCGGGTGCAGTCGGTCAATGTCCTTCTAGGTGGGTACAGTCGGTCAATGTCCTTCTAGGTGGGTACAGTCGGTCAATGTCCTTCTATTTTGGTAGAGTCGGTCAATGTCCTTCTAGGCGGTGCAGTCGGTCAATGTCCTTCTATGTTGGTAGAGTCGGTCAATGTCCTTCTAGGCGGTGCAGTCGGTCAATGTCCTTCTAGGTGGGTACAGTCGGTCAATGTCCTTCTATGTTGGTAGAGTCGGTCAATGTCCTTCTAGGCGGTGCAGTCGGTCAATGTCCTTCTATGCTGGTAGAGTCGGTCAATGTCCTTCTAGGCGGTGCAGTCGGTCAATGTCCTTCTATGTTGGTAGAGTCGGTCAATGTCCTTCTAGGCGGTGCAGTCGGTCAATGTCCTTCTAGGTGGGTACAGTCGGTCAATGTCCTTCTAAGTTGGTAGAGTCGGTCAATGTCCTTCTAGGCGGGTGCAGTCGGTCAATGTCCTTCTAGTTGGGTAAAGTCGGTCAATGTCCTTCTAGGCGGGTACATTCGGTCAATGTCCTTCTATGTTGGTAGAATCGGTCAGTGTCCTTCTAGGCGAGTACAGTCGGTCAATGTCCTTCTAGGCGGGTACAGTCGGTCAATGTCCTTCTATGTTGGTACAGTCGGTCAATGTCCTTCTAGGTGGGTACACGTCGGTCAATGTCCTTCTATGTTGGTAGAGTCGGTCAATGTCCTTCTAGGCGGGTACAGTCGGTCAATGTCCTTCTATGTTGGTAGAGTCGGTCAGTGTCCTTCTAGGCGAGTACAGTCGGTCAATGTCCTTCTAGGTGGGTACAGTCGGTCAATGTCCTTCTATGTTGGTAGAGTCGGTCAATGTCCTTCTAGGCGGTACAGTCGGTCAATGTCCTTCTAGGCGGGTACAGTCGGTCAATGTCATTCTAGGCGGGTACAGTCGGTCAATGTCCTTCTATGTTGCTAGAGTCGGTCAGTGTCCTTCTAGGCGAGTACAGTCGGTCAATGTCCTTCTATGTTGGTAGAGACGGTCAGTGTCTTCTAGGCGGGTACAGTCGGTCAATGTCCTTCTATGTTGGTAGAGTCGGTCAATGTCCTTCTAGGCGGGTGCTGTCGGTCAATGTCCTTATATATTTGTAGAGTCGGTCAGTGTCCTTCTAGGCGGGTACAGTCGGTCAATGTCCTTCTAGGCGAGTACAGTCGGTCAATGTCCTTCTATGTTGGTAGAGTCGGTCAGTGTCCTTCTAGGCGGGTACAGTCGGTCAATGTCCTTCTAGGCGAGTACAGTCGGTCAATGTCCTTCTATGTTGGTAGAGTCGGTCAGTGTCCTTCTAGGCGGGTGCAGTCGGTCAATGTCCTTCTATGTTGGTAGAGTAAGTCAATGTCCTTCTAGGCGGGTACAGTCGGTCAATGTCCTTCTATGTTGGTAGAGTCGGTCAGTGTCCTTCTAGGCGGGTGCAGTCGGTCAATGTCCTTCTATGTTGGTAGAGTAAGTCAATGTCCTTCTAGGTGGGTGCAGTCGGTCAATGTCCTTCTAGTGGGTACAGTCGGTCAATGTCCTTCTAAGTTGGTAGAGTCGGTCAATGTCCTTCTAGGCGGGTACAGTCGGTCAATGTCCTTCTAGGTGGGTACAGTCGGTCAATGTCCTTCTATGTTGGTAGAGTCGGTCAATGTCCTTCTAGGTGGGTACAGTCGGTCAATGTCCTTCTATGTTGGTAGAGTCGGTCAATGTCCTTCTGGGCGGGTGCAGTCGGTCAATGTCCTTCTATGTGGGTACAGTCGGTCAATGTCCTTCTATCTTGGTAGAGTCGGTCAATGTCCTTCTAGGCGGTGCAGTCGGTCAATGTCCTTCTATGTTGGTAGAGTCGGTCAATGTCCTTCTAGGCGGTGCAGTCGGTCAATGTCCTTCTAGGTGGGTACAGTCGGTCAATGTCCTTCTATGTTGGTAGAGTCGGTCAATGTCCTTCTATGTTGGTAGAGTCGGTCAATGTCCTTCTAGGCGGGTGCAGTCGGTCAATGTCCTTCTAGGTGGGTACAGTCGGTCAATGTCCTTCTAGGTGGGTACAGTCGGTCAATGTCCTTCTATTTTGGTAGAGTCGGTCAATGTCCTTCTAGGCGGTGCAGTCGGTCAATGTCCTTCTATGTTGGTAGAGTCGGTCAATGTCCTTCTAGGCGGTGCAGTCGGTCAATGTCCTTCTAGGTGGGTACAGTCGGTCAATGTCCTTCTATGTTGGTAGAGTCGGTCAATGTCCTTCTATGTTGGTAGAGTCGGTCAATGTCCTTCTAGGCGGTGCAGTCGGTCAATGTCCTTCTATGTTGGTAGAGTCGGTCAATGTCCTTCTAGGCGGTGCAGTCGGTCAATGTCCTTCTAGGTGGGTACAGTCGGTCAATGTCCTTCTATGTTGGTGAGTCGGTCAATGTCCTTCTAGGCGGTGCAGTCGGTCAATGTCCTTCTATGCTGGTAGAGTCGGTCAATGTCCTTCTAGGCGGTGCAGTCGGTCAATGTCCTTCTATGTTGGTAGAGTCGGTCAATGTCCTTCTAGGCGGTGCAGTCGGTCAATGTCCTTCTAGGTGGGTACAGTCGGTCAATGTCCTTCTAAGTTGGTAGAGTCGGTCAATGTCCTTCTAGGCGGGTGCAGTCGGTCAATGTCCTTCTAGTTGGGTAAAGTCGGTCAATGTCCTTCTAGGCGGGTACAGTCGGTCAATGTCCTTCTATGTTGGTAGAATCGGTCAGTGTCCTTCTAGGCGAGTACAGTCGGTCAATGTCCTTCTAGGCGGGTACAGTCGGTCAATGTCCTTCTAAGCGGGTACAGTCGGTCAATGTCCTTCTAGGTGGGTACACGGTCAATGTCCTTCTATGTTGGTAGAGTCGGTCAATGTCCTTCTAGGCGGGTACAGTCGGTCAATGTCCTTCTATGTTGGTAGAGTCGGTCAGTGTCCTTCTAGGCGAGTACAGTCGGTCAATGTCCTTCTAGGTGGGTACAGTCGGTCAATGTCCTTCTATGTTGGTAGAGTCGGTCAATGTCCTTCTAGGCGGTACAGTCGGTCAATGTCCTTCTAGGCGGGTACAGTCGGTCAATGTCCTTCTAGGCGGGTACAGTCGGTCAATGTCCTTCTATGTTGCTAGAGTCGGTCAGTGTCCTTCTAGGCGAGTACAGTCGGTCAATGTCCTTCTATGTTGGTAGAGTCGGTCAGTGTCCTTCTTGGCGGGTACAGTCGGTCAATGTCCTTCTAGGCGGGTGCAGTCGGTCAATGTCCTTCTATGTTGGTAGAGTCGGTCAATGTCCTTCTAGGCGGGTGCAGTCGGTCAATGTCCTTCTATATTTGTAGAGTCGGTCAGTGTCCTTCTAGGCGGGTACAGTCGGTCAATGTCCTTCTAGGCGAGTACAGTCGGTCAATGTCCTTCTATGTTGGTAGAGTCGGTCAGTGTCCTTCTAGGCGGGTACAGTCGGTCAATGTCCTTCTAGGCGAGTACAGTCGGTCAATGTCCTTCTATGTTGGTAGAGTCGGTCAGTGTCCTTCTAGGCGGGTGCAGTCGGTCAATGTCCTTCTATGTTGGTAGAGTCGGTCAATGTCCTTCTAGGCGGGTACAGTCGGTCAATGTCCTTCTATGTTGGTAGAGTCGGTCATGTCCTTCTAGGCGGGTACAGTCGGTCAATGTCCTTCTATGTTGGTAGAGTCGGTCAATGTCCTTCTAGGTGGGTGCAGTCGGTCAATGTCCTTCTAGGTGGGTACAGTCGGTCAATGTCCTTCTAAGTTGGTAGAGTCGGTCAATGTCCTTCTAGGCGGGTGCAGTCGGTCAATGTCCTTCTATGTTGCTAGAGTCGGTCAGTGTCCTTCTAGGCGAGTACTGTCGGTCAATGTCCTTCTATGTTGGTAGAGTCGGTCAGTGTCTTCTAGGCGGGTACAGTCGGTCAATGTCCTTCTAGGCGGGTGCAGTCGGTCAATGTCCTTCTATGTTGGTAGAGTCGGTCAATGTCCTTCTAGGCGGGTGCTGTCGGTCAATGTCCTTATATATTTGTAGAGTCGGTCAGTGTCCTTCTAGGCGGGTACAGTCGGTCAATGTCCTTCTAGGCGAGTACAGTCGGTCAATGTCCTTCTATGTTGGTAGAGTCGGTCAGTGCCTTCTAGGCGGGTACAGTCGGTCAATGTCCTTCTAGGCGAGTACAGTCGGTCAATGTCCTTCTATGTTGGTAGAGTCGGTCAGTGTCCTTCTAGGCGGGTGCAGTCGGTCAATGTCCTTCTATGTTGGTAGAGTCGTCAATGTCCTTCTAGGCGGGTACAGTCGGTCAATGTCCTTCTATGTTGGTAGAGTCGGTCAGTGTCCTTCTAGGCGGGTGCAGTCGGTCAATGTCCTTCTATGTTGGTAGAGTCGGTCAATGTCCTTCTAGGTGGGTGCAGTCGGTCAATGTCCTTCTAGGTGGGTACAGTCGGTCAATGTCCTTCTAAGTTGGTAGAGTCGGTCAATGTCCTTCTAGGCGGGTGCAGTCGGTCAATGTCCTTCTAGGTGGGTACAGTCGGTCAATGTCCTTCTATGTTGGTAGAGTCGGTCAATGTCCTTCTAGGTGGTACAGTCGGTCAATGTCCTTCTATGTTGGTAGAGTCGGTCAATGTCCTTCTGGCGGGTGCAGTCGGTCAATGTCCTTCTATGTGGGTACAGTCGGTCAATGTCCTTCTATCTTGGTAGAGTCGGTCAATGTCCTTCTAGGCGGTGCAGTCGGTCAATGTCCTTCTATGTTGGTAGAGTCGGTCAATGTCCTTCTAGGCGGTGCAGTCGGTCAATGTCCTTCTAGGTGGGTACAGTCGGTCAATGTCCTTCTATGTTGGTAGAGTCGGTCAATGTCCTTCTATGTTGGTAGAGTCGGTCAATGTCCTTCTAGGCGGGTGCAGTCGGTCAATGTCCTTCTAGGTGGGTACAGTCGGTCAATGTCCTTCTAGGTGGGTACAGTCGGTCAATGTCCTTCTATTTTGGTAGAGTCGGTCAATGTCCTTCTAGGCGGTGCAGTCGGTCAATGTCCTTCTATGTTGGTAGAGTCGGTCAATGTCCTTCTAGGCGGTGCAGTCGGTCAATGTCCTTCTAGGTGGGTACAGTCGGTCAATGTCCTTCTATGTTGGTAGAGTCGGTCAATGTCCTTCTAGGCGGTGCAGTCGGTCAATGTCCTTCTATGCTGGTAGAGTCGGTCAATGTCCTTCTAGGCGGTGCAGTCGGTCAATGTCCTTCTATGTTGGTAGAGTCGGTCAATGTCCTTCTAGGCGGTGCAGTCGGTCAATGTCCTTCTAGGTGGGTACAGTCGGTCAATGTCCTTCTAAGTTGGTAGAGTCGGTCAATGTCCTTCTAGGCGGGTGCAGTCGGTCAATGTCCTTCTAGTTGGGTAAGTCGGTCAATGTCCTTCTAGGCGGGTACAGTCGGTCAATGTCCTTCTATGTTGGTAGAGTCGGTCAGTGTCCTTCTAGGCGGTACAGTCGGTCAATGTCCTTCTAGGCGGGTACAGTCGGTCAATGTCCTTCTAAGCGGGTACAGTCGGTCAATGTCCTTCTAGGTGGGTACAGTCGCGGTCAATGTCCTTCTATGTTGCTAGAGTCGGTCAGTGTCCTTCTAGGCGAGTACTGTCGGTCAATGTCCTTCTATGTTGGTAGAGACGGTCAGTGTCTTCTAGGCGGGTACAGTCGGTCAGTGTCCTTCTAGGCGGGTGCAGTCGGTCAATGTCCTTCTATGTTGGTAGAGTCGGTCAATGTCCTTCTAGGCGGTTGCTGTCGGTCAATGTCCTTATATATTTGTAGAGTCGGTCAGTGTCCTTCTAGGCGGGTACAGTCGGTCAATGTCCTTCTAGGCGAGTACAGTCGGTCAATGTCCTTCTATGTTGGTAGAGTCGGTCAGTGCCCTTCTAGGCGGGTACAGTCGGTCAATGTCCTTCTAGGCGAGTACAGTCGGTCAATGTCCTTCTATGTTGGTAGAGTCGGTCAGTGTCCTTCTAGGCGGGTGCAGTCGGTCAATGTCCTTCTATGTTGGTAGAGTAAGTCAATGTCCTTCTAGGCGGGTACAGTCGGTCAATGTCCTTCTATGTTGGTAGAGTCGGTCAGTGTCCTTCTAGGCGGGTGCAGTCGGTCAATGTCCTTCTATGTTGGTAGAGTAAGTCAATGTCCTTCTAGGTGGGTGCAGTCGGTCAATGTCCTTCTAGGTGGGTACAGTCGGTCAATGTCCTTCTAAGTTGGTAGAGTCGGTCAATGTCCTTCTAGGCGGGTGCAGTCGGTCAATGTCCTTCCAGGTGGGTACAGTCGGTCAATGTCCTTCTATGTTGGTAGAGTCGGTCAATGTCCTTCTAGGTGGGTACAGTCGGTCAATGTCCTTCTATGTTGGTAGAGTCGGTCAATGTCCTTCTGGGCGGGTGCAGTCGGTCAATGTCCTTCTATGTGGGTACAGTCGGTCAATGTCCTTCTATCTTGGTAGAGTCGGTCAATGTCCTTCTAGGCGGTGCAGTCGGTCAATGTCCTTCTATGTTGGTAGAGTCGGTCAATGTCCTTCTAGGCGGTGCAGTCGGTCAATGTCCTTCTAGGTGGGTACAGTCGGTCAATGTCCTTCTATGTTGGTAGAGTCGGTCAATGTCCTTCTATGTTGGTAGAGTCGGTCAATGTCCTTCTAGGCGGGTGCAGTCGGTCAATGTCCTTCTAGGTGGGTACAGTCGGTCAATGTCCTTCTAGGTGGGTACAGTCGGTCAATGTCCTTCTATTTTGGTAGAGTCGGTCAATGTCCTTCTAGGCGGTGCAGTCGGTCAATGTCCTTCTATGTTGGTAGAGTCGGTCAATGTCCTTCTAGGCGGTGCAGTCGGTCAATGTCCTTCTAGGTGGGTACAGTCGGTCAATGTCCTTCTATGTTGGTAGAGTCGGTCAATGTCCTTCTAGGCGGTGCAGTCGGTCAATGTCCTTCTATGCTGGTAGAGTAGGTCAATGTCCTTCTAGGCGGTGCAGTCGGTCAATGTCCTTCTATGTTGGTAGAGTCGGTCAATGTCCTTCTAGGCGGTGCAGTCGGTCAATGTCCTTCTAGGTGGGTACAGTCGGTCAATGTCCTTCTAAGTTGGTAGAGTCGGTCAATGTCCTTCTAGGCGGGTGCAGTCGGTCAATGTCCTTCTAGTTGGGTAAAGTCGGTCAATGTCCTTCTAGGCGGGTACATTCGGTCAATGTCCTTCTATGTTGGTAGAATCGGTCAGTGTCCTTCTAGGCGAGTACAGTCGGTCAATGTCCTTCTAGGCGGGTACAGTCGGTCAATGTCCTTCTAAGCGGGTACAGTCGGTCAATGTCCTTCTAGGTGGGTACACGCGGTCAATGTCCTTCTATGTTGGTAGAGTCGGTCAATGTCCTTCTAGGCGGGTACAGTCGGTCAATGTCCTTCTATGTTGGTAGAGTCGGTCAGTGTCCTTCTAGGCGAGTACAGTCGGTCAATGTCCTTCTAGGTGGGTACAGTCGGTCAATGTCCTTCTATGTTGGTAGAGTCGGTCAATGTCCTTCTAGGCGGTACAGTCGGTCAATGTCCTTCTAGGCGGGTACAGTCGGTCAATGCCATTCTAGGCGGGTACAGTCGGTCAATGTCCTTCTATGTTGCTAGAGTCGGTCAGTGTCCTTCTAGGCGAGTACAGTCGGTCAATGTCCTTCTATGTTGGTAGAGACGGTCAGTGTCTTCTAGGCGGGTACAGTCGGTCAGTGTCCTTCTAGGCGGGTGCAGTCGGTCAATGTCCTTCTATGTTGGTAGAGTCGGTCAATGTCCTTCTAGGCGGGTGCTGTCGGTCAATGTCCTTATATATTTGTAGAGTCGGTCAGTGTCCTTCTAGGCGGGTACAGTCGGTCAATGTCCTTCTAGGCGAGTACAGTCGGTCAATGTCCTTCTATGTTGGTAGAGTCGGTTAGTGCCCTTCTAGGCGGGTACAGTCGGTCAATGTCCTTCTAGGCGAGTACAGTCGGTCAATGTCCTTCTATGTTGGTAGAGTCGGTCAGTGTCCTTCTAGGCGGGTGCAGTCGGTCAATGTCCTTCTATGTTGGTAGAGTAAGTCAATGTCCTTCTAGGCGGGTACAGTCGGTCAATGTCCTTCTATGTTGGTAGAGTCGGTCAGTGTCCTTCTAGGCGGGTACAGTCGGTCAATGTCCTTCTATGTTGGTAGAGTAAGTCAATGTCCTTCTAGGTGGGTGCAGTCGGTCAATGTCCTTCTAGGTGGGTACAGTCGGTCAATGTCCTTCTAAGTTGGTAGAGTCGGTCAATGTCCTTCTAGGCGGGTGCAGTCGGTCAATGTCCTTCTAGGTGGGTACAGTCGGTCAATGTCCTTCTATGTTGGTAGAGTCGGTCAATGTCCTTCTAGGTGGGTACAGTCGGTCAATGTCCTTCTATGTTGGTAGAGTCGGTCAATGTCCTTCTGGGCGGGTGCAGTCGGTCAATGTCCTTCTATGTGGGTACAGTCGGTCAATGTCCTTCTATCTTGGTAGAGTCGGTCAATGTCCTTCTAGGCGGTGCAGTCGGTCAATGTCCTTCTATGTTGGTAGAGTCGGTCAATGTCCTTCTAGGCGGTGCAGTCGGTCAATGTCCTTCTAGGTGGGTACAGTCGGTCAATGTCCTTCTATGTTGGTAGAGTCGGTCAATGTCCTTCTATGTTGGTAGAGTCGGTCAATGTCCTTCTAGGCGGGTGCAGTCGGTCAATGTCCTTCTAGGTGGGTACAGTCGGTCAATGTCCTTCTAGGTGGGTACAGTCGGTCAATGTCCTTCTATTTTGGTAGAGTCGGTCAATGTCCTTCTAGGCGGTGCAGTCGGTCAATGTCCTTCTATGTTGGTAGAGTCGGTCAATGTCCTTCTAGGCGGTGCAGTCGGTCAATGTCCTTCTAGGTGGGTACAGTCGGTCAATGTCCTTCTATGTTGGTAGAGTCGGTCAATGTCCTTCTATGTTGGTAGAGTCGGTCAATGTCCTTCTAGGCGGTGCAGTCGGTCAATGTCCTTCTATGTTGGTAGAGTCGGTCAATGTCCTTCTAGGCGGTGCAGTCGGTCAATGTCCTTCTAGGTGGGTACAGTCGGTCAATGTCCTTCTATGTTGGTAGAGTCGGTCAATGTCCTTCTAGGCGGTGCAGTCGGTCAATGTCCTTCTATGTGGTAGAGTCGGTCAATGTCCTTCTAGGCGGTGCAGTCGGTCAATGTCCTTCTATGTTGGTAGAGTCGGTCAATGTCCTTCTAGGCGGTGCAGTCGGTCAATGTCCTTCTAGGTGGGTACAGTCGGTCAATGTCCTTCTAAGTTGGTAGAGTCGGTCAATGTCCTTCTAGGCGGGTGCAGTCGGTCAATGTCCTTCTAGTTGGTAGAGTCGGTCAATGTCCTTCTAGGCGGGTACAGTCGGTCAATGTCCTTCTATGTTGGTAGAGTCGGTCAGTGTCCTTCTAGGCGAGTACAGTCGGTCAATGTCCTTCTAGGCGGGTACAGTCGGTCAATGTCCTTCTAAGCGGGTACAGTCGGTCAATGTCCTTCTAGGTGGGTACAGTCGGTCAATGTCCTTCTATGTTGGTAGAGTCGGTCAATGTCCTTCTAGGCGGGTACAGTCGGTCAATGTCCTTCTATGTTGGTAGAGTCGGTCAGTGTCCTTCTAGGCGAGTACAGTCGGTCAATGTCCTTCTAGGTGGGTACAGTCGGTCAATGTCCTTCTATGTTGGTAGAGTCGGTCAATGTCCTTCTAGGCGGTACAGTCGGTCAATGTCCTTCTAGGCGGGTACAGTCGGTCAATGTCCTTCTAGGCGGGTAAGTCGGTCAATGTCCTTCTATGTTGGTAGAGTCGGTCAATGTCCTTCTAGGCGAGTACAGTCGGTCAATGTCCTTCTATGTTGGTAGAGTCGGTCAGTGTCCTTCTAGGCGGGTGCAGTCGGTCAATGTCCTTCTATGTTGGTAGAGTCGGTCAATGTCCTTCTAGTGGGTGCAGTCGGTCAATGTCCTTCTAGGTGGGTACAGTCGGTCAATGTCCTTCTAAGTTGGTAGAGTCGGTCAATGTCCTTCTAGGCGGGTGCAGTCGGTCAATGTCCTTCTAGGTGGGTACAGTCGGTCAATGTCCTTCTATGTTGGTAGAGTCGGTCAATGTCCTTCTAGGTGGGTACAGTCGGTCAATGTCCTTCTATGTTGGTAGAGTCGGTCAATGTCCTTCTAGGCGGGTGCAGTCGGTCAATGTCCTTCTATGTGGGTACAGTCGGTCAATGTCCTTCTATCTTGGTAGAGTCGGTCAATGTCCTTCTAGGCGGTGCAGTCGGTCAATGTCCTTCTATGTTGGTAGAGTCGGTCAATGTCCTTCTAGGCGGTGCAGTCGGTCAATGTCCTTCTAGGTGGGTACAGTCGGTCAATGTCCTTCTATGTTGGTAGAGTCGGTCAATGTCCTTCTATGTTGGTAGAGTCGGTCAATGTCCTTCTAGGCGGGTGCAGTCGGTCAATGTCCTTCTAGGTGGGTACAGTCGGTCAATGTCCTTCTAGGTGGGTACAGTCGGTCAATGTCCTTCTATTTTGGTAGAGTCGGTCAATGTCCTTCTAGGCGGTGCAGTCGGTCAATGTCCTTCTATGTTGGTAGAGTCGGTCAATGTCCTTCTAGGCGGTGCAGTCGGTCAATGTCCTTCTAGGTGGGTACAGTCGGTCAATGTCCTTCTATGTTGGTAGAGTCGGTCAATGTCCTTCTAGGCGGTGCAGTCGGTCAATGTCCTTCTATGCTGGTAGAGTCGGTCAATGTCCTTCTAGGCGGTGCAGTCGGTCAATGTCCTTCTATGTTGGTAGAGTCGGTCAATGTCCTTCTAGGCGGTGCAGTCGGTCAATGTCCTTCTAGGTGGGTACAGTCGGTCAATGTCCTTCTAAGTTGGTAGAGTCGGTCAATGTCCTTCTAGGCGGGTGCAGTCGGTCAATGTCCTTCTAGTTGGGTAAAGTCGGTCAATGTCCTTCTAGGCGGGTACATTCGGTCAATGTCCTTCTATGTTGGTAGAATCGGTCAGTGTCCTTCTAGGCGAGTACAGTCGGTCAATGTCCTTCTAGGCGGGTACAGTCGGTCAATGTCCTTCTAAGCGGGTACAGTCGGTCAATGTCCTTCTAGGTGGGTACAGCGGTCAATGTCCTTCTATGTTGGTAGAGTCGGTCAATGTCCTTCTAGGCGGTACAGTCGGTCAATGTCCTTCTATGTTGGTAGAGTCGGTCAGTGTCCTTCTAGGCGGTACAGTCGGTCAATGTCCTTCTAGGTGGGTACAGTCGGTCAATGTCCTTCTATGTTGGTAGAGTCGGTCAATGTCCTTCTAGGCGGTACAGTCGGTCAATGTCCTTCTAGGCGGGTACAGTCGGTCAATGTCCTTCTAGGCGGGTACAGTCGGTCAATGTCCTTCTATGTTGCTAGAGTCGGTCAGTGTCCTTCTAGGCGAGTACAGTCGGTCAATGTCCTTCTATGTTGGTAGAGTCGGTCAGTGTCTTCTAGGCGGGTACAGTCGGTCAGTGTCCTTCTAGGCGGGTGCAGTCGGTCAATGTCCTTCTATGTTGGTAGAGTCGGTCAATGTCCTTCTAGGCGGGTGCTGTCGGTCAATGTCCTTATATATTTGTAGAGTCGGTCAGTGTCCTTCTAGGCGGGTACAGTCGGTCAATGTCCTTCTAGGCGAGTACAGTCGGTCAATGTCCTTCTATGTTGGTAGAGTCGGTCAGTGTCCTTCTAGGCGGGTACAGTCGGTCAATGTCCTTCTAGGCGAGTACAGTCGGTCAATGTCCTTCTATGTTGGTAGAGTCGGTCAGTCCTTCTAGGCGGGTGCAGTCGGTCAATGTCCTTCTATGTTGGTAGAGTAAGTCAATGTCCTTCTAGGCGGGTACAGTCGGTCAATGTCCTTCTATGTTGGTAGAGTCGGTCAGTGTCCTTCTAGGCGGGTACAGTCGGTCAATGTCCTTCTATGTTGGTAGAGTAAGTCAATGTCCTTCTAGGTGGGTGCAGTCGGTCAATGTCCTTCTAGGTGGGTACAGTCGGTCAATGTCCTTCTAAGTTGGTAGAGTCGGTCAATGTCCTTCTAGGCGGGTGCAGTCGGTCAATGTCCTTCTAGGTGGGTACAGTCGGTCAATGTCCTTCTATGTTGGTAGAGTCGGTCAATGTCCTTCTAGGTGGGTACAGTCGGTCAATGTCCTTCTATGTTGGTAGAGTCGGTCAATGTCCTTCTGGCGGGTGCAGTCGGTCAATGTCCTTCTATGTGGGTACAGTCGGTCAATGTCCTTCTATCTTGGTAGAGTCGGTCAATGTCCTTCTAGGCGGTGCAGTCGGTCAATGTCCTTCTATGTTGGTAGAGTCGGTCAATGTCCTTCTAGGCGGTGCAGTCGGTCAATGTCCTTCTAGGTGGGTACAGTCGGTCAATGTCCTTCTATGTTGGTAGAGTCGGTCAATGTCCTTCTATGTTGGTAGAGTCGGTCAATGTCCTTCTAGGCGGGTGCAGTCGGTCAATGTCCTTCTAGGTGGGTACAGTCGGTCAATGTCCTTCTAGGTGGGTACAGTCGGTCAATGTCCTTCTATTTGGTAGAGTCGGTCAATGTCCTTCTAGGCGGTGCAGTCGGTCAATGTCCTTCTATGTTGGTAGAGTCGGTCAATGTCCTTCTAGGCGGTGCAGTCGGTCAATGTCCTTCTAGGTGGGTACAGTCGGTCAATGTCCTTCTATGTTGGTAGAGTCGGTCAATGTCCTTCTATGTTGGTAGAGTCGGTCAATGTCCTTCTAGGCGGTGCAGTCGGTCAATGTCCTTCTATGTTGGTAGAGTCGGTCAATGTCCTTCTAGGCGGTGCAGTCGGTCAATGTCCTTCTAGGTGGGTACAGTCGGTCAATGTCCTTCTATGTTGGTAGAGTCGGTCAATGTCCTTCTAGGCGGTGCAGTCGGTCAATGTCCTTCTATGCTGGTAGAGTCGGTCAATGTCCTTCTAGGCGGTGCAGTCGGTCAATGTCCTTCTATGTTGGTAGAGTCGGTCAATGTCCTTCTAGGCGGTGCAGTCGGTCAATGTCCTTCTAGGTGGGTACAGTCGGTCAATGTCCTTCTAAGTTGGTAGAGTCGGTCAATGTCCTTCTAGGCGGGTGCAGTCGGTCAATGTCCTTCTAGTTGGGTAAGTCGGTCAATGTCCTTCTAGGCGGGTACAGTCGGTCAATGTCCTTCTATGTTGGTAGAGTCGGTCAGTGTCCTTCTAGGCGAGTACAGTCGGTCAATGTCCTTCTAGGCGGGTAAGTCGGTCAATGTCCTTCTAAGCGGGTACAGTCGGTCAATGTCCTTCTAGGTGGGTACAGTCGGTCAATGTCCTTCTATGTTGGTAGAGTCGGTCAATGTCCTTCTAGGCGGGTACAGTCGGTCAATGTCCTTCTATGTTGGTAGAGTCGGTCAATGTCCTTCTAGGCGGTACAGTCGGTCAATGTCCTTCTAGGTGGGTACAGTCGGTCAATGTCCTTCTATGTTGGTAGAGTCGGTCAATGTCCTTCTAGGCGGTACAGTCGGTCAATGTCCTTCTAGGCGGGTACAGTCGGTCAATGTCCTTCTAGGCGGGTACAGTCGGTCAATGTCCTTCTATGTTGGTAGAGTCGGTCAGTGTCCTTCTAGGCGAGTACAGTCGGTCAATGTCCTTCTATGTTGGTAGAGACGGTCAGTGTCTTCTAGGCGGGTACAGTCGGTCAGTGTCCTTCTAGGCGGGTGCAGTCGGTCAATGTCCTTCTATGTTGGTAGAGTCGGTCAATGTCCTTCTAGGCGGGTGCTGTCGGTCAATGTCCTTATATATTTGTAGAGTCGGTCAGTGTCCTTCTAGGCGGGTACAGTCGGTCAATGTCCTTCTAGGCGAGTACAGTCGGTCAATGTCCTTCTATGTTGGTAGAGTCGGTCAGTGTCCCTTCTAGGCGGGTACAGTCGGTCAATGTCCTTCTAGGCGGGTACAGTCGGTCAATGTCCTTCTATGTTGGTAGAGTCGGTCAGTGTCCTTCTAGGCGGGTGCAGTCGGTCAATGTCCTTCTATGTTGGTAGAGTCGTTGGTAGAGTCGGTCAATGTCCTTCTAGGTGGGTACAGTCGGTCAATGTCCTTCTATGTTGGTAGAGTCGGTCAATGTCCTTCTAGGCGGGTGCAGTCGGTCAATGTCCTTCTATGTGGGTACAGTCGGTCAATGTCCTTCTATGTTGGTAGAGTCGGTCAATGTCCTTCTAGGCGGT
>JAVIAB010000046.1:61654950-61969950 GCA_032433765.1 Megaustenia siamemsis
ACGTAAGGGTTGATAGTACATTTGATTTGAATAGCCTAAGTTTTGTGTTTGTGCTGATGAGTTTTGATTTCCACAACTTTTTCAAGGCTTCTGAAAGACATTGCTGCTTTAGCTATTCTGATTCTAATTTCTTTGCTTGTATCCCTTTCTTGATCAATGTGACTTCCAAGATAGATAAAGTAATCGATCTCTTCTACTGGTTTGTTTTCCATGTATATTTTGTAATCTGTTGGAATTAAACTTTTCATGACTTTAGTCTTTTCATGATTGATCTCAAGCCCAATTTTGCTGGCTATTGATGATAGTTCATTTGTGTTTTCCTGCATCAACATCTCATTTAGAGAAGACAAAAGAATAAAAGATAAATTTAGATTTATCTGGCTGCTGATGAGAACTATGTCCTCAGCAAAGTCGAGGTCCTCCAAATGGTCTCCTTGTATCCATTCGATGCCTTTATTACCAGTGCAGCATTTCTTCATTATGAAGTCTATAACAATTCCAAATAGCAAGGGTGATAAAATACATTCTTGTTTAACCCCAGTTTCTAGTGGGAAACATTCGCTCATTCCTTCCTCTGTTCGAACTGCACATGTGTAACCATCATATATGTCTTTGATAATATTTATGATTTTTTATGGTAAGCCATATTGCTTCAGAATTTTCCACAAAGAATCTCTATGAATACTGTCAAATGCTTTTTTGAAGTCGATGAAGTTAAGTACAAAAGGTTTTTGCTTTTCAATGTGTTCCTCCAATATAAGTCGTAGAGTGAAAATGTGGTCAAGGCAGCTTCTTCCTTTTCTAAACCCTGCCTGTTATTCACGCATTACTGTATCTATTGAATCCTTTATTCTATTTAGGATGATTTTGCAGAATAACTTTGAGGCAACTGACAAAAGTGTCACACCTCTCCAATTGTTACAATCTCTAAGATTGCCCTTTTTAAAATCTTAACAATGATTCCTTTTTTCCATTTGAGGCACCTTCTCTGCTTTCCAAATGATGTTGAACATTTTTCTGGAGATGTATTAAATAATGGCTATCAATTGCCTTGAGGATCTCAGCTGTTAACTTATCCTCTCCAGCAGCCTTATTATTGGTCATACACTTAAAGGTGGTCTCTATTTCGCTCAAGGTGAAGTCATCTAAATTTACATCTAATTCTGCTGCTGGTGTTTCAGCTTCAAAATCTATTAAACTGTGGGGTAGAGGACAGTTAAGATTTTCTTTGAAGTTATCCGCCCAACGGGCTTTTATGTCTGCGCTTGCTGTTAGCATTAATCCAGATTTGTCTAGAATTGGTGTTCCACTGGATGTATAGGTGTTTGTCAGCATTTTTTTTACAGTATAAAGAGTTCTGCTGTCTTCTGTAATTGCAGCTGTCTCTGCTTTCTCTGCCAAGTTGTCTATATAAGCTCTTGTATCTCTTCTTGCTGAACTTTTCACTTTGTTGTCTAATTCTTTGTATGTTGCTTTTGCCAGAATTTTTCCAAGATCTGTCTTTACATTAGTCATGGCTCTCTTCACTTCTCTTCTTTCTTTGATGTATTTCCATGTGGTGTCTGAGATCCAAGCTCGCTTTTCCATTTTCTTCAGTCCGGCACTTGTTTCAGCTGCTGTCATTAGTATATTGCTCTGTGAGTCCCACATTTCATTGATATCTAAGTCTATTTCACCGAGTGCTGTATAACAATTACTTAGCTCTATGTTAAACTTTTCCTATATGGCTTTATCTTTCAGTTTATGACTATCAATTTGTTGTGTAGTTGATCTCAACCTTTGACAATGTGAAATTACTTACCAACAAACTCATAAGCCAGCAGGAAACCCAATGATGTAATAGATTCATCTGTCCTGAATCTGATCCATAAATCTGTAGCAGGTACAACTAAAAGTTCACCTACTGAACTGGATTCACAGTACCTGCCAATCTCTAGACCACTGTTATCTGTGCCTGAGACAGAAAGAAGATAAGTATCTCTAACAAAATAACAGAATTATTTACAAAAGCAATGGGCATATAATGTAATGAAATGTGTAAATAATAGATGGAAAGAAAGTGTTTATTAGAAGAGGGCATGCTATATGTTATGACTGATGAAGTATAGTTATAACAATGAAACATTATAATTTCACATTGAAGTTTTAATGTAATTAAAATCTAATATAGCTGTATATGTATTGTACCAAATAACAGACCAAATCAAGTATCACTTCTTTTATTAGATTGTATGAGTTGAACCTTGGATAAAAATTATACCAGAGTATTTAAACAGTAATCACAGACCAATTGATGTAACAATATTCACATTACAAGTGATCTAAGGTTATTTTACTAATTTCTCTGGCATTTAACTCTTTCCTTTCCCAATTATTTTGATGGATTGAACTGAATCACCTGAATTAGATTTGTAAACTACACAATGTCATCTATGTGAACATCTGTATACATTTTGTGTTTAGATAAAGTGTATGATATCATATCAAATTGAAGAAGGAATATTGTACAATATAGAAGTCATATTGGTATAACATAAAATCACGGGTAAGTATTTAAAAAGTGAAAAATGAAAGACAAACAAAATTGAAAGTGTTACCAAATTATGAATTTTAAAAATGCCAATAAAACCCTGTGCACATTTTATACCATGTGTTATTTGTTGTTAACTGTATTCAGCTATTTCTTTGCTGGTAGAATATTCAGAATGTTCAATATAATCAATAGTGGAATTCACATTTTATGTACGCACAATATGAAGTAGACAAATGTAGAAAATTTCATAACCTATGCTGGTCTTATTTGACAGACTGCTCAATCACAATATGACAAAAATATAACAACACTGGCAATTATTTCTTACGCAAATTTAGTATACTTACTTTTCATGGCCGTTGTAGTCTTTCAACCCTACATTACAACAATGCAGTAATAATGACTGCTTCAAATCACAATATTTTTGGAATTTAACAGTTTCCATGTGCAAATTTGGAGCCGCGATAGCTCAGTGGTTAGTGAACTGGACTACCACGGACAAGGGGTAGGGTTCAATCCCAACCGACGGCTTCCGGGTTCACCCAGCTTTAAATGGGTACCGGATTTTTTTCTGGGAAAGTAAAGCAGCACGGGCATAATACTGACCACATTACCCCAAAAATCATGTGCTGAAGGTCTGTAAAATATAGGGTCACTAACACCATATTTCCCTATACGCCACTTGGCGTGACGGGGGTACTTTACTTACTTTACATGTGCAAATTTGTTTGTCCCGCCATGTACCCACCTAAATTTTCTTGCTGATGACCCCAGATTAGTCATTTTTTTCCAGATTGTTTTTATTTGTCCAAATACATCAATATGCCAGGGTTAAATTCTCATTATTCTTAGTTAAAATTGACGCTAAGTGTGGGATAAATATTTTTACTTGTATTCTTTTCATTTCTAACTGTGAAACTCTTGTGGGCTGTCAGTAAGACATCAATTGAGCCTTGGAAACCTCATGAAAATCTGTAAGTCAGATCAAGGCTTCCAATTCATGAACAAAATTCCATAGTTTCACAATGATGATATAGCACACACAATAATGGATGCACCCACAATGCCTGATTCACTCCAAAGAATGCAGCCAAAAAACTCACAAAACACTGTAGCTATAGCACAGAATCCCCAAAGTTTAATCTTCAGTTGACTTGACAACAGAACAATCCATATAAGGAACTATAACTTGTAATTGGCACCGAACTAATCCAACAACATTTTTTGAACAGCTCTCAATGTCATGCTAACAAAGCACACACCAACCATGGATGCACCCACACTCTACTTCAAGTAGATTTTGTGCAAATACAAAACTATGTGTCTAGAGCTAGAGGTGTCCACTAAGGGTTAAGGAAATGGTAGGAGGACAAAAGCATCAACATTGCAGTGAACCTGCACTTTTGTGACAATCCCAGTCAACATCAGAATTTAAAACAAAGGTAGAGAGAGAAAGAAAGTTGTGGAGGGTCATGATCACCCACCCATGTCAGCAGGCATGGTACTTAATGAAGATAGTGACTGAAAACAAATTTATCTAATAATTTTAATATGTGTATATTTGTTGAGCTAACCGTAAACATGGTAAACGTGGTCCTGAAAACACAAGCTACAATCAAACTTAACTCCGAGGTATGTCATTAACTCGTCCCTGGTCACCTCATCAGCTCCCATTCTTACTACAGGTCTATCTGTGTTAATGATATGATTGTTAAAGAAAAACCATGCAACTGATTCCTTATCAGGATTAACTAAGGCACCTGAAACCCTACACCACGACGAAATGCGATCGAGTTCATCTTACATTGTGGAGACGATTTCCCATCAGTCTTTTCCCTGTCGATATACCAGAATATCATCAGCAAAAGTCATAATTCTTCCCCTCCCATTCAGTTGTTTAGTTTTACTACAAAGAGAAAATATAACACACCATCTATAATTTAGTTGTACTAAAAAAGAAAATATAACACACCATCTATAATTTAGTTGTACTAAAAAAGAAAATATAACACACCATCTATAATTTAGTTGTACTAAAAAAGAAAATATAACACACCATCTATAATTTAGTTGTACTAAAAAAGAAAATATAACACACCATCTATAATTTAGTTGTACTAAAAAAGAAAATATAACACACCATCTATAATTTAGTTGTACTAAAAAAGAAAATATAACACACCATCTATAATTTAGTTGTACTAAAAAAGAAAATATAACACACCATCTATAATTTAGTTGTACTAAAAAAGAAAATATAACACACCTTCTCTAATTTCAACATAATCATAGACACACGATGAGTGTGATTCTAAACGCAAGATGACAAAATATAGAACAATGGAGCTATTGTCAAGACGATTGTGAAGGTTCCACAAGCACTGGATGTTGTGTCTATAGGTTCCATTTCCAAACCCTGGGGATGTGATGTTACCAGTACTCTCTGTTAACAAACCTCCACACTCTGCAAATATGGAGAAAATAAAGGAAATCATTAGCGTTCTTGAGTAAATAATAATGTGGGATATGTTAACAAAGCTGGCAAACACATTCAACACAAAAGTGATGATACACCAATAACAAAGTGATGAGATGCCTTCAGCATTAAAACAAAACAAAAAAATTACACACCTTCATCACAAAAGTGATGGCACACCTTCATCACAAAAGTGATGGCACACCTTTAACACAAAAGTGATGTTCTCACTGTGAAGTCCATGACAGTGAATGAGTGAATGAGCTGTAAGACTCACTTTGTGAGCTTTGACTTGACTTATCCCCTTAGCTGTGAACTAGTTGCTCTTTACTTTAGAGCATATTGCAGATAGCTACATGTCTTTTTTAGCTGTTCTGTGGGTCCAAAATTGTATTGTCAATGGTAGGTTGGGAGAAAGCTGTCTTCATAGAGTGGTTAGGTTTGGGCAGCATAGCAACATGTAGGAGACATATTCTAGTTGATAATGGCAATGCCTGCACTTAGGATTAGGATTATGGAGGGGGGGGGGGGGCCTAGCGTGTGCAGGTGTTGGTTGATGGAAGCATGTCCTCTTCTCACCTGGAAGATCATGCTTTGGTCTCTTGTCTTCAGACTTTTGAGTGGGTCCTGTGGGCCTGCTTTTGTTTGGTGTTTGAACAATGAGTGGCCAGTTGTGGCAGTGGCCCACTGTTTGAGCCACTCTTGTTTATAGTTGGTTATAATGATTTGTTTGCAAGTGGTGATGTTGGTGTCTGATGATGTCTGCAGGAGTGAGGCTCCTATTTTAGAAATCTTGTCAGCTTGCTCATTGTCTGGAATTTAGACATGTCCAGGTATCCATTGCAGAGTTACCTCTACACAATAGATGGTTAGAAAGTCTTGTGACATTGGATATATCTACAGACGATCCATATTGTATTGCTAGGAGAGCTGACTTTAGAGTCTCAAAGATAATTATTTCCATTGGTGTTACTATGTCATTTTTTAAATTGTGAATAATTCTCTCTAATGCTTTTTTCTATAGCTGTAATTTTGGTCATGTAGTTTTAACAAAATGTACTACACGATCTGAAAATGTGGGGATTTCCATCTCTGGGTGAGTTGTGGTAGTATATCAATGCACCACAGCCACTGTTCATGGTAGCATGAAGTGCTGAACTACCAGTATAGATATGAATGGGTAAGATTATGGTTTCCATAGTGATGGTCTTTAGTATGGAGGCCAGAGAGATTCTCTTTGCTGAAGAGTCAGAGAGTGCAGTCTTAACTGAGGCTTGAGATTCACCAACATGGTGGTTCACTGTTAGAGACTATCTGTAGGTAGCTGATGCTTTGACTGGCTGTTACGGTGTAATCTGCTGTGATCTGTGCCCCATTGACAAGAGGCAAGGTGTTTGATGAGCCTAAATCTTGCTGAGACTTTCTCTTTCAGTTTATTAACATGTTGGTTCAGTCTTCAGTCAAGTATAATGCCAAGGTATACTGGGTGATTTTCATAGTTCAGTTTCTCACTGTTCATCTGAATCTTAATTTTCATTCGCTTTCTCTTTATTATTTTGGGTAAAGAAGCTGAACACAGTTTATTCTATGTTGATTTCTAGGTTTTAGAAGTTACAATATGCTGATATTGAGGCAAGGTTCTTATTCATGTTTTGGGTGACGGTTTGTATTTGTCGACCTCTTACCCAGACCCCCAAGCCATTAGCAAAAAGTACTTTATTACAAGCACTGGAAGATCATTGATAACAATCAGGAAGAGAGTGTAGCTCGATGCTGACCCCTGGACTAGTCCTTCTTGTAGTTTTCTCTTTTGATGTTAGACCTGAGACAGTTCATTGAATCGTTTTTTTGCAGAAAAAAAAAAAAACCTTGTTCCATCTGTACATTTGTCCAATGATTTCTATTTTTATTTTTTTTTTTTATTTTAAGTTTTAGATGCAGGTCTATCCTCCAAACTCGGCCTGACTTAGGTCTATGAAAGTGACTATCACATGGTCTCTTTCTTGGTATGCACTGCCTATTTCTTGTGTAGGTCTAATTAGCTGGTACATTGTCTGTTTCATTGTCCTAAAGTCTTTGACTTATATGTATTGAGAATCTTGGTGTTTTCAAGTCACCAGTATAATTGTTGGTTGATCATCCTCTGAGCTATCTTTCCCAGGTTGGAAGTCAGCAAAACTGGTCTATAGCCTTTAACATCATTTGGTGATTTGTCTTTTTTTAAAAAGGGGGTGATGCTAGCTTTCTTCCATTCACCTGGTAATTATCCTTCTCTCAAAGTCTTATGAATTTTAAGATTACAGTGAGTTCATTGGTTGACACATTTAGTATCCTCTAATTTGTGAGTTGGTCAGAACCTGCAGCCTTCCCCTTCTTACACTCATGGCTGTCTTTAGCTCAACAAAGGTGAAATCCTGTTCTAATACTTTAACTCCTTCTGTACGGAAGCTTTTTATCGACGAAACTGAAGAGAGTTCAGAGACAAAATTGTTCATGGTGTTAAGAATCAATCTATATATTTATTTTTATCTAACATATAACATATTATATATGAATGTTTAGATAATTGAACAACGTATAAGATTTCACCAATATCTAGATGATACACAACATGTAAAAAGAAAATGGTTTGATGGTGTTCACGCTAATCAAATTGAGCATGACGCACAGTGCCGCGAAACATACCAAAAGAGTTAATGCTGGCAGTTGGATCTTTTTCAAACCATTTATTGAGAGTTTTTATCGCATCGTCCAGTCATTTCTTGGGGCACTTTCTGTTAATGTTCACAAAGCACTTAATAAAGTATTCTGCTTTCTGCATCCCATCTCTGATTATGCCTGTATCTAGCTTGAGAGGCTTGATATGTTTGCACCTTTTTATTCCAGACAGATAAGGTGCTGTGCCTTCTTCCCCTGTTTATGTAGGTCTCTTTCTTTGCATCTCTTGATCCATGTATCTTTTTTGGCTTTTGTTATGAGTAGTTTAACTTTAGTAGTACAACAATCATGCATGGTTTTATTGATAGGGCTAGGATGTGCTTCTACTTGTCTTCTAGCCTTCTTTCTTTCCCTGGCTGGGGCCTCTAATTCCTTATTTCAGTAAGGCTTATATCTCTTATACAAGTAAAAAAATTAGAATCAGAATAGCTAAAGCAGTAATGTCTTTCAGAAGCTTTGAAAAGTTGTGGAAATCAAAACTCATCAGCACAAACACAAAACTTAGACTATTCAAATAAAATGTACAATCAACCCTTATGTATGCATGTGAGAGCTGGAAAACAACAAGAGACATAGAAACACAGTTGAACACATTCAAAAATAAATGTCTAAGGAAAATACTTGGTATAGCATGGAACGAATTCAAAACAAACGAGGAAATTAGAGACATCGCCAATCAACCACTAATATCTTCAATAATCAAGAAAAGACGATGGTCATATGTTTGACATGTGATGAGGAGAGATAATAATTGAATAACAAAGCAAGCCCTCATTTGGGAAACAACAGGTAAGAAAAAAAGAGACCGACCCAGAGAGACACTGTGAAGAACATTGATCAGAGAAGCAAGAGCAGCAGGAATCGGCTCCCTCAATGAAAGAGTTGCTTGCGCAGAACAGAGACAAATTGCAAGATTTGATAAAAGATCTTTACAAAGATTTAGATAAGAGAAAGAGTATCTGGGTCTATGCCCTATGGGTCCGCTATGGCTCGAAAGGTCTATAGATAGATATATTATGTCTCTTACAGCAGCCTCGGGGATAGACTCTTTAGCAGACTGCATGAGTCTTCTTCTTCTTCTACCTTTTTAGCTCCCAGTGGAGCATAGGTCTTCAACAAACACTTTCCAAGTCGTTTTGCTTTTTGTCATTCTTTTAAGATCATTCCATGTCTTCCCCATCATCTTCATCTCTGCTTCTATCTGTCTTCTCCAAGAATTCCTTGGTCTTCCTCTTTGTCTTTTCCCCTGGGGATTCCAAAAAAGGGCCTGTTGTGTAATACTCTCAGTTGGCTTCCATAGTGTGTGTGCTATCCTGCACCATTGTCTTTGCTGTATCTCTTTATCCACTGGTATTTGACTGGTACATTTCCCTAATTCTATGTTAGTGATTTTGTCCTCCCATTTCCATTCTTTTATTCTGCATAAGCATCCAGTTATGAAAGTCTGTATCTTTGTGATTGCCAATTTTGTTGTTCTCCATGTTTCACAACCATATAATAGGACCACATTAATATTTGAGTTGACAATTTTTAATTTTTGTATTTAACCTAATTTCTTTGGATTTCCATGTTTCCCAGTGCAATGAAAGCTCCTCTTGCTTTTGATATCCTTATTTTGGTATCATTTTCTGTTCCTCCCTCTTTATCTATATTACTGCCCAGATATATGTAAGATTGTACATCTAATAGATGTATTTCTCCTGGTTTTATTTGGCTATTGCCAACTGTATTAATTCTCATAATGTTAGTCTTATCTATTAATCTTCAGTCTGGCATCTACCAGTTTGCTTTGTTATAGTTGTATGTAGTCAATATTTGATTTATACTTGGAGTTTCTCTTGTGTTGGTGATGTCAAGTACAATGGGTACCTGATCACTGCCTGTACCGTTGAGAACTCTAAAGGAGCACATAGGATGGATATCAGCGGACACAAAAGTGAGGTTGGGTCTGCTAAGAGCTCCATTAGCTCTATGGATTAATGTGGTTATGGAGTCACAGTTCTGGAGCAGTATAAGTGTAGTTGTGTTTGTGAGTTCCTCAATAACTGCCCCTGTTGTGTGTAGATCATTGTAACTGAGGGAATAATATCCATTCCAGTCATCTGTGATGATCGTACTCTGAATGTTGGTGTTTTGATTAAGTTTCAAGGTGGTTCTAGAAGGATTGTAAATATTCAATATTTTGAATTGTTTTCCAATACACCAGATTGCCCATACTTGAATGTCAGTTTCATTATCACTATCTTGGGTAGAAACTTCTGCTTGTATATCATAGCAAATTAGTGTCATTATTCCCTGACATTCAAGACAATGACATTGGTGAGTTGTGTAGCCCATTATAAATAAAAAGGCATCTCTTGACAACATGGTATGACAGAAACATGGACTTTTGTTATCTGATAGAAGCTTTGCCAGCTCCCGTGTTTTGGTCCATATTGCAGAAATATTGAGCTGGAGGAAGCGGAGGGTATTAAGGTGAGTCCCAGTAGCATATTTGTCATTGCCATCCCCAGGTTTCAGAGGACAGTGCGTGCCTTGGTAACCGAGATGACACCCGACCTCATATAAGGTTAATTATCATGGCATGTCATTAGTATAAATGAAAAAGGGGGTGGGAGGATTAAATGGGGTGTCATGGAAGCTTTTCTCATCATCCCCAAAGTAAAATAGTTCAGTGTGTAGGTTGTTCCTAGGATTGCCATGTCCTGCCACTTGTGTGTTGTGGTGTGTGAAATGCATCGTTCACATGACAGAAACACCAACCCAATGAGTAATAATGGCACAGCTGGCATTACCCGCCACCAAGGTATCCACATAAAAGGTCATAAGTGCAAAATCTGCAAAGCTATGTTCCTTTGACATCCAAGGGGTTCATTCAACAGATGACAATAGGGTAGATCGATCTGTCTGTCTGACTGTCCTGTCCTGTCCCACCTGGTCCTGATTTTCCTCAGTCTACTATATTCAGTGCAATCTTGAAATATGTGTTCAGCAGTTTGGGGCACCTGTCTACGTGTACATTTAATTGAGGTGCCGATCTTGAATTTTGTACATATATGACTGCTGAGTCAATTGTATCCTGTTCTGAGGCGTATAATGATAACTTGTTAATATCTATTTATATTATGAAAGGCATCCTGGTTTGGGGCTTGTGGTCCTCTAATTGATTAGACTATCTGTTTCTTATTTGGTTATTTTGGTTATGGAAGGCTTCGGTATCACTGCAAATGAATTAAAATTCATAATTGCTCAACCGCCCGTGCCAGCATAATCATCCGAATCTCATCTCCCAAACAAAGAAAGGTAAATGTGTAGTCCCCATCGTAGCAGTCTCAGCACATGCCAAAAGACATATGGCAAAACTGCGCAGAAAGTGAACACAGCCAACTGTTCCCTTTCATACGATATCATCATTCATCTAAATCTATATATCTGTTTCTTATGATAGTATGTAACTGGTGCATCTGGTTCTGTGCCTGTCGAACTGCCCTTGGCCAAATGATCCACTTTCTCATTTCCTGGTATTCCACAGTGAGATGGGATCCACTGCAGGGCAACCCTGTGGTGCTTGCAGAGTTCAGTCAACAAGGTCTACAGATGTGTCAATTTTCTAGATTGTAGTGCCTGGAGTACTGATCTTGCATCTGTCAAAAACACTACAGGCTGTAGGCTAAGATTACTGTTCAGCAGTTTTTCTATTGCCAACTTTATTGCTTGAATATCTGCATTATCTTTGTGACAATATTTCCCTGTTGCTATTTTATTCATATCCCTAGTGTTATTTGGGTACTCTATATATACACCTGCCCCCCCATTCTTTACTGCATTATGTGCTGATCCATTTATGTACCCACGAATCCATAGGTCTTGTGGGTATTCTTCATCCAAGAAACTGAGAGTTATTGTTTTACACTGTATACTATTCTGTTCCTCTTTGTCAATTATTCCTTTCACTTCTGTCCATATTTGTATTGACAATCCTGATTCCTCTGTCCAGGGAATCTGTTCTGGTGTGGGCAGTAGGGGGTTAACAACTCTTGACATGTCTGGTGTTTGTCTACAAAAACGCTTGGCTTGGTGGATAAAACTGCTTCTCTTAGGATGTCTTGGCATGCATGACAATTTTTCTGCCTGTATCAGAACCTTTGTGTCTCTCCGTTCTCTCAGTGCTGGTATCCTCCACAATTTCTCCATCTCCAATATCGGTGTTGATTTCATTGCTCTTGTGATGACCCTAAGTGCCTGATTTTGTACTTTATCCAGCTCTTGCAGTGTGGTGTTTGATGCTGAGCACTATGCGGATGATCCATATTCTAAATGTGGGTGTATACTATGCTGGTAAACTTTACTGAGTATTTTCCCACTCGCACCCCATGTGGTTCCACACAAGTTTCTTAGAATAGCTAACTTCCTCCTTGATATTTTGGGTTGCCTTATTTATCTGCTGTTTCCAAGATAGTTTGTTATCAAATGTAACTCCAAGATATGTAGCTTGTATGTCTTCTTTCACTGGCTCCTGCTTTTTGTTTTGGGGGGAGAGTGAAAAGTGCAGTAATGCATTTTTCTGTATTGATGCTGATACACCATCTATTTGTCCATGAATTCAGTGCATTCATAGTTCTTTGCAACAAATTGGAGGCCGCTGTTGCATATTTCTCTGTGCATCACATTACCAAGTCATATATATATATTGCCATTTTGATACCATGTGGTAGTTCAGTAACTAGGTCATATCAGAGTAGAAATAGACAAGAACACATTTGGCCCATGAAATGGGGATGGTTTGCTAGAGCTAATGAGCCCATCAGCTCAGGCAGAGGACAAGGCTGAGGCGGGAGAAAAGTTGTTGTGAATCTAAAAAAATATTGCCGCTTCGCTGATATTCTATAGTCTTTTAAAATTAGTCATGTTGTCTCTTTTGTGTTTGATCAGGTGGCAGTTGAGGACAATAGTCTGTAGCAATCAGTGCAGTTGAAATGGAAAAACACTGTTTGCTACATGGCAAGCTCATGGTTTTATGTCTTCTCATATCATTGTTGATTGTTAAGTCCAAAATAAGTTCAGAGAAGTATTCACTTATTTGTGTTCTTAATTGTCAACAGTGGACTGTTACGAACAGTAGTAATGGGGCAAGTCACTGGTCACTAAAAACAGCTAGAAACAAGTTCCTAAAGTAGATTAGCCCCATCATGTATAGTTTTTGTGTGTTTATTTCTATCCTATCTTCAAGATGAACTAGCAGTATTCTTTTAGATCAGTGCTACCTGTAGTATTTTGTCTTTGTTGTAATCTTGCTACATGAATAAACCATCTCACTTGTTCCTTGATGTAACCTAACTCTGGTCTGGTGATGCTCCCATTTTGTTGTCTGAAGTTGTTTCTTATTGTATCTTGTATTGTTACATACAGACCATTCATATAATACACAGTTTGGTCTCAAGTGCCACCAATTAGAAAACAAAAGTCATTTAGAGAGTGGAGGTGTCAAAGAAACAACTTGTTATCAGCTCTCCAACATTTAAGGAACTGTTAAGTTGCTTTAGTTAGGTACTTCTAGAGCTGCTACCAGCTGGGGACACATTCAGCAGTCTAGAAGAATGTGTGTGCTCCACTATGTGACATTGGAATGAGTTTATAATTATTGGTTTAGAAAATACCCAAAACAAAAACATAACTGATAACTTTGACTTTAATTGTTAAAATATCAACTTTCTATTCAACTTTCAACCATCTAAAGACATCAAACTGGGAACTTCTTTCCAAAGACAAATAAAACTTACCTGCTTCCCTGTCTGATGTGTATGTGGCACTGAATCTTACACCATTAGAAGATCCATCAGTTCGAAAGTAGACCTTCATGGCATTACTTGAAGACTCAATAGGTGCTAGAGTAGAAGTGCCACATTTTCTACCTAAACTGGGAGATCCCGGAATGATTCCTTCATAGAGCTGTAATGTGAGACAGCACAAATATAATCAGCTTCTGTAGACCCTTTAGTATTACTAAAGCATACATAATATTCTTATGTAAGGCATTAACACTCATAATTACTTTGGACTCTATTGTAGTTTATACTATTTGTTCATTGTTGCTGATGAGAACCACACAGTTATTTTCTGTTCTGCTGGGTTTAAAGATGGTTGATGAGACCAATATGAGCCCTAAAGTAAATGTTGCATTAAGGTCATGGAGTAATGTTTTCCTCAACAATAGGGATCATACTGCAAGATTTTAATTAATTCTTTAGTGTGTCCTTACATCTTTTATTTTTAAATCATTCAAGTATTTTACATTAAATCAGCTAGAACCAAAAAAAAATGATCTAAAGAAACTAAGAACATTAAACATAAAGGCAAAATCAGTGCCTGAGTATTATCAGTATTACTGAGAGGGGATCACTCAAAACAAGGACTGATGATTAAATACACTGTAAGTTACATACAGAGGACACAAGACAAATTTTAGCTGCTAATTATTGGATATAAAATTTCTTTAAAGAAATTTCTGCCCTAAGAGTTGTCTTCAGTCTGAGAACTAACAAACTGACTGCCAGAATCAAGCACGACTGTAGTTCATATCAAACTCTCACACAGCATGTTTCTACCCTAAGAGTTGTCTTCAGTCTGAGAACTAACAAACTGACTGCCAGAATCATGCACGACTGTAGTTCATATCAAACTCTCACACAGCATGTTTCTACCCTAAGAGTTATCTTCAGTCTGAGAACTAACAAATTGACTGCCAGAATCAAGCACAACTATAGTTCACATCAAACTCTCACACAGCATGTTTCTACCCTAAGTGTTGTCTTCAGCCTGAGAACTAACAAACTGACTGCCATAATCAGACACAACTATAGTTCATATCAAATCCTCACACAGCTTTTTTTCTCTACCCTAAGAGTTGTCTTCAGCCTGAGAACTAACAAATTGACTGCCAGAATCAAGCACAACTATAGTTCATATCAAACTCTCACACATCATGTTTCTACCCTAAGAGTTGTCTTCAGCCTGAGAACTAACAAACTGACTGCCAGAATCGAGCACAACTATAGTTCATATCAAACTCTCACACAGCATGTTTCTACCCCAAGAGTTGTCTTCAGCCTGAGAACTAACAAATTGACTGCCAGAATCAAGCACAACTATAGTTCATATCAAACTCTCACATAACATGTTTCTACCCTAAGAGTTGTCTTCAGCCTGAGAACTAACAAATGACTGCCAGAATCAAGCACAACTGTAGTTCATATCAAACTCTCACACAGCATGTCTCTACCCTAAGAGTTGTCTTCAGTCTGAGAACTAACAAACTGACTGCCAGAATCAAGCACAACTATAGTTCATATCAATCTTTCACACAACATGTTTCTACCCTAAGAGTTGTCTTCAGTCTGAGAACTAACAAATTGACTGCCAGAATCAAGCACAACTATAGTTCATATCAAACTTTCACACATGTTTCTACCCTAAGAGTTGTCTTCAGTCTGAGAACTAACAAACTGACTGCCAGAATCAAGCACAACTATAGTTCATATCAAACTCTCACACAGCATGTTTCTACCCTAAGAGTTGACTTCAGCCTGAGAACTAACAAATTGACTGCCAGAATCAAGCACAACTATAGTTCATATCAAACTCTCACACAGCATGTTTCTACCCTTAGAGTTGTCTTCAGTCTGAGAACTAACAAACTGACTGCCAGAATCAAGCACAACTATAGTTCATATCAATCTTTCACACAACATGTTTCTACCCTAAGAGTTGTCTTCAGTCTGAGAACTAACAAATTGACTGCCAGAATCAAGCACAACTATAGTTCATATCAAACTTTCACACATGTTTCTACCCTAAGAGTTGTCTTCAGTCTGAGAACTAACAAATTGACTGCCAGAATCAAGCACAACTATAGTTCATATCAAACTTTCACACATGTTTCTACCCTAAGAGTTGTCTTCAGTCTGAGAACTAACAAACTGACGGCCAGAATCAAGCACAACTATAGTTCATATCAAACTTTCACACATGTTTCTACCCTAAGAGTTGTCTTCAGTCTGAGAACTAACAAATTGACTGCCAGAATCAAGCACAACTATAGTTCATATCAAATCCTCACACAGCATGTTTCTACCCTACGAGTTGTCTTCAGTCTGAGAACTAACAAATTGACTGCCAGAATCAAGCACAACTGTAGTTCATATCAAACTCTCACACAGCATGTCTCTACCCTACGAGTTGTCTTCAGCCTGAGAACTAACAAACTGACTGCCAGAATCAGGCACAACTATAGTTCATATCAAAATTTCACACAACATGTTTCTACCCTAAGAGTTGTCTTCAGTCTGAGAACTAACAAACTGACTGCCAGAATCAAGCACAACTGTAGTTCATATCAAACTCTCACACAGCATGTTTCTACCCTAAGAGTTGTCTTCAGTCTGAGAACTAACAAATTGACTGCCAGAATCAAGCACAACTATAGTTCACATCAAACTCTCACACAGCATGTTTCTACCCTAAGTGTTGTCTTCAGCCTGAGAACTAACAAACTGACTGCCATAATCAGACACAACTATAGTTCATATCAAATCCTCACACAGCTTTTTTTCTCTACCCTAAGAGTTGTCTTCAGCCTGAGAACTAACAAACTGACTGCCAGAATCAAGCACAACTATAGTTCATATCAAATCCTCACACAGCTTTTTTTCTCTACCCTAAGAGTTGTCTTCAGCCTGAGAACTAACAAACTGACTGCCAGAATCAAGCACAACTGTAGTTCATATCAAACTCTCACACAGCATGTCTCTACCCTACGAGTTGTCTTCAGTCTGAGAGCTAACAAACTGACTGCCAGAATCAGGCACAACTATAGTTCATATCAAACTTTCACACAACATGTTTCTACCCTAAGAGTTGTCTTCAGTCTGAGAACTAACAAACTGACTGCCAGAATCAAGCACAACTGTAGTTCATATCAAACTCTCACACAGCATGTTTCTACCCTAAGAGTTGACTTCAGCCTGAGAACTAACAAACTGACGGCCAGAATCAAGCACAACTATAGTTCATATCAAACTTTCACACAACATGTTTCTACCCTAAGAGTTGTCTTCAGTCTGAGAACTAACAAACTGACTGCCAGAATCAAGCACAACTGTAGTTCATATCAAAATCTCACACAGCATGTTTCTACCCTAAGAGTTGACTTCAGTCTGAGAACTAACAAACTGACTGCCAGAATCAAGCACAACTGTAGTTCATATCAAACTTTCACACAACATGTTTCTACCCTAAGAGTTGTCTTCAGCCTGAGAACTAACAAATTGACTGCCAGAATCAAGCACAACTATAGTTCATATCAAACTCTCACACAACATGTTTCTACCCTAAGAATTGTCTTCAGCCTGAGAGCTAACAAACTGACTGCCAAAATCAGGCACAATTACTGTATCCCATATAATGCCCTTGCACTGTATATTTCTGCTCTTTATGTTCTCTACCCAAAGACCATCATTACCACTACACCTTGAATCTGACCTTTAGCATAATTATACCTCCTTTGTAGCTGCCCACGGCCTTCGCTACCAAGCCCGACTCACACAACATATTTCTACCTCCTATGTTTTCTACTCAAGGCATCACTTACAAAGTACCCCATATCAGACAGTCACAGCATATTTCTACCTCCTATGTTTTCTACTCAAGGCATCACTTACAAAGTACCCCATATCAGACAGTCACAGCATATTTCTACCTCCTATGTTTTCTACTCAAGGCATCACTTACAAAGTACCCCATATCAGACAGTCACAGCATATTTCTACCTCCTATGTTTTCTACTCAAGGCATCACTTACAAAGTACCCCATTTTAGACAGTCACAGCATATTTCTGCCCCTTCTGTTCTTTGCCCACAGCCATCATTACCACAGTACCTCAAGTCTGACCCACACTGAATATTTCTAAGGAATTACACCAACTATGGAATTTCTGAATCTAATCTGCTTCATTTTTGTGCTAGGGCACTCAGGAGTAAGAGTAAAAAGTTAGAAGACAGGCTTGCTGGTGTATTTTGTAACGAAATGCAATGTATTAACATTTTCTAAATGCTTTCAGTAAAGCATTGATGATTCAACAAAATGAGTGTGAACCCTTAACCTTGACTAGAATGGAAGAGAACACTGAGTAAATTAAGGTGTTGCCAGACAAGAGAGCTACCACAGAAGACTGGTAACCAGAACTGGGGCTGTCAGTTGCTACATGATGAGTGATATATGGAGTTATTCAATGTACAAGTTGGATGGTTTCTTGACTAACTTAATGAAGGTAGTCTATAATTTGTCTCTTTACTATGGCCACAGTTAATCATCTTATTCTATATAAATGGAAGCATAATAAAATGATCATCAACAACTTATTAATTGTGAAAGATAACCAAAGTAACAATAAACAGTTATATGTAACTCACTTCCACATAATTATAATAACAGTAATTGTTATAGTAATAGTGATAACCAGGCATATGCATATCAGTGAATGTGAAGGTCACTCGTCTACCCATTGGTACAGTAATGTACCAATTGCATTGTCGGTTATGAAAGTAGAGACTAGGATATCCAGGAGATGTTATTGTGCCTGATGGGAGATTCATCGACCCACCACATTCTGCAAGAAACACAGAAACGTAACTTGATGTAATCATATTAATTAATACTAAAAGCATATTCTCTAGAAGGTCATGATGAATGGCCACTATATGGCCATTATCACCACAAAAACTATTTCTCTTCAAGCCACAAATTATCACTACAAATGTTAAATACTCACAACAATATCATCCATTACCTTTACAAACTCTTTTATCTTTGATATTATCATTTATCTCCACAAATATTATTTCCCTTAAAATGTTATCCTTTATCCACATAAACTTCCTCCATTATCTTCTATCAATATTTCCCTTAATGTTATCCTTTTCCTAAACAAATATTCTCTATTATCTTCATAAACACTATTCCCTTAACATCATTTACAATCACCAATTTCTTCTTTCTATTACTATCATGCATAACCTCCACAAATGTCATCCCTGTAATTTGTCAAATACAAGCATTTCTATTTTGAGGGTGGCAATTTTACAACAGAATCAGAATCCAGGTTTAACAAGAAAATAATACAAAACCAGACAAAAGGTGAAGACAATTTGATGTCCCATTAATTTATTCTTTGTGTCACATATACCATACTTTGAGTTCCTTGACAATAACATCATCATCATCATCATGTACCATACTAGTTGGCATAGGCGATCAGGTCCTTCCACAATCTTCTATCAACAGTGCACCATATCAGTTCTGTTAACCATATTCCATGCCATGACACCAAGCTATTCAGTATTTTCTCTCTTTGTCGTCCACGATCTCTCTTTCCCTGTATTTTGCCAGTTGTTAACCAAGTATTCCAACTTTCCTCATAATATGTGAGCGAAAAATGTTGACGAACAAGACAGTGATTAAAGTGAAGCGCTCAAAAAAATTATGACTTTCACTTTCAGTCACAGAAATTATTAAATTGTATTGAATAAACAAATATATAATTTAAATGTTAACATGAGAAATTAAATGCAGTCAATTAAGCCAATTGTAATTATTATTATATCACTTATGGTCACCTGCATGGTGAGCACAAAAAGAAAGATCTACTTCAAATACAATTTTTACAAAATTGAAGTCCTCAAAAAATTAAGACTTTCATTTTTACTCACAGAAAATATTAAATTGTATTGTTGTATAAATGAATCTAGATTCTCAAAGTTAATATGAAAAATTAAATGTCACAAATTAAGCTGAGCATAATATAAATTATATAGTCCATGTGTAATTTATCTGGGAGTAGTGGGGCTAGACACAAATTTGGATCAGACTTTGTGAGACGGAATTCTATATTTGACATCAGGATGAGAGGTAATTTCATATTTGACGTCACAACCGAGAGTAAGTGTGGTCCAGTGAGTTACATTATATATTTAGCACTATAATAGCTCCAGCTTTTATTACTTTAGCATACAGAACAGCTCCAGCTATACTAATTTGACATACAAACTAGCTTGAACTATACTACTTTGTGATGCTCATAAACATGTAGTTACCTAGACTGTGTGAACTAGTAGTGAAGACCTGTGTTGTCAGAACAGAGAGATAATCTGGATGAAGAAGGGGATCTGTCAACTGACACTGGGCTGATACAATTTAGTTGCTATGTGTTGATTAATATTTTGAGGAGCAGACTAGTGCACCTATGGATGTCTGGAGTGATGAGAAGCTCATCTTAATTTAACATAACATAGCATAACATAATATGACATAACATAACATATGGCTTATACCTTCAACACTGCCTTGGAACACAATCTTGAATCCACTGTTAGTTATAGAGGAATCAGACTTAAACCGAATGTAAGCGACATTGTCAGAAGTTGATACTGATCTTACACCACGAGATCCACATTCCTTGTATAAAACACTACCAGTTGAATTCCCATCCCGGATTACCAGAGAGTCTGCTGTACAGTTTTCAGAATCCTGCAGCAAAAAGTCTGTGATGTTTATGACTAGGTAGTGGCCTACGGTTCCAACAATGTTCCACTCACAATCTGCTCCATTACCATAGTTGTGTGGATAATTTGGACTTTGAATGCCTCCACTATTGGCAGTGATACGACCTCCACATGTTGCTGGTGATAAGAAAAAGAATTATATTACAACATTTATATACATGTAGCTATAAGTTGAAGTAAAGAAATTAGAATCAGAATAGCTGAGGCAGCAATGTATTTCAGAAGCCTTGAAAAGTTGTGGAAATCAAAACTCATCAGCACAAACAAAAAGCTTAAACTATTCAAATCAAATGTAGTATCTACCCTTACATATGCATGTGAGAGCTGCAAAACAACAAGAGATATAGAAACAAAGTTGAACGCATTCGAAAATAGATGTCTAAGGAAAATACTTGGTATAGCGTGGAACAAATTCAAAACAAACGAGGAAATTAGAGACATTGCCAATCAACCACTAATATCTTCAGTAATCAAGAAAAGATGATGGTCATATGTTGGACATGTAAAGAGAAGAGATAATAACCGAATAGCAAAGCAAGCCCTCATGTGGGAAACAACAGGTAAGAGGAAAAGAGAAAGACCCAGAGAGACACTGAGAACAACATTGATGAGAGTGGCAAGAGCAGCAGGAATCACCTCCCTCAATGAGAGTTGCTTGTATAGAACAGAGATAAATGGCGAGATTTGATAAAAAATCTTTACAAGGATTTAAAACTGCTAGAATACAAATTTAGATAAGAGAAGGAGTATCTGGTTCTATGCCTTATGGGCTGGCTACAGCTCGAAATGTCAATAGATATATATATATATATATATATATATATATATATAAGTTGCTATTTGGATTATTTTGTTAATGGAAAACTACATTTCACATTCTAACAACTTCAGTGTTCCATTAGACATTACACAGGGTTCAGAGTGTACTTAGCCATAAGAGGGCCTAATGACAGTTTTCTGATGCACCAGAGATACACCTGTCCATTCAGTGAGGTACTTACTTGACTGACTGAGCATTAGAGTGTGACATAGATCTACTCAGATCTGACTTATATGAGTGTGGTAAGGTACATAAATCATCCCTTGCATTCAGAACTGGGAATGTGCAAGTCAAACGCCTCAGGCATAGACAATCATGGATGGCTGAGGCAGAAGAATTCATAAGGAGAGGATGTGATCTGAGTGACATTAGGGCTGGCAAGGATTGGAAAGAAGGATTAGCGGGGAAAAAAAAGCTTAACAAAAGTAATCATTCAGCTCAACAGGGGGTGTCACAACTGAGCTTATGGAGCTACCAAGGTTATATTACTGAAATCCATAAAAAATATATCATCACCTCAGCACTCCATCATCAATACAGATGGTCCTGTATCCCAAGAACATCACAGCGGTTGGGGTTTTGTGGTATACCATCATGGCAGAGAAGTGACAAGGAAATTTGGCAAGTGTAGCATTATAGTGTTCAGCATGAGAAGAGAGATAGAAGCAGCAATGATGGTGATAACATGGCTAGTTGCACAAAATGTGGTTCATGAAGTCTTGGTGACTGACTCGCAAAGTATACTACAAAAGATTGACAGACAGTGTCTGTGGCAAGAGAGGATGCAGATCTTGTATGGCTCTACAGAGAGTGCATTAACCTGGGTGTACTGACTGGGGCATGCTGGTGAACATAACAATGAAATAGCCAATAAGCTCACTGGAGCTCTGACATTGACTGTGGCCTTACTCTGGACAAAGAGGACATCACAAAGTTTGTTCATCACTTCTTAAGAGAAGAGAAGGATGGGTGGGACAAGGATATATACATTGAAAGACTGAGGAGTTGAATGGTGGAAAAGTGGTCTGGTCGATCCGAAGTGCTTAGTGGGGAAAGTATATATATCTACAATCAACACCTTACATCAACAATCAGTCAACATACATTTTGATAAATTCTGGAATGGGTGGTGGAATGGATATGGGGATGCCCCAACTGCAATGAAAATTATTCCATCAAAAGAATAGAATATTTTTTAAAAAAAGTAAAGAGCCCCATCACACCAAGTGGCGTACAGGGAAAATGGTGTTAGTGATAAAAATTTGTATAGACCTTCGGCACATGATTTATGGGATAATGTGGTCAGTATTATGCCTGTGCCACTTTACTTTTCCCAGAAGCACCCATTTGAGGCAGGGTGAAGCTGGAAGCCATCAATCAGGATCGAACCCAACCTCTTGTCCTTTGTAGCCCAGTTCACTAGCCATTGAGCTATTGTGGCTCCCAGAATAGAATAGAATAATAGCCATAAGTCCCTATTAGGTATTACATAGGACTTACAGTGTACTCTGCCATAAGTCCCTATTCTGAGTGAGATTCTCAAGTCCATTAACAGAGAATATACTTGATATCTTTGCCTCACAGTTATCCATGCTTCACGATGTTACTGCCCTCTTTTTATGTTTCCTGTTTCCCATAGGAAGGTTTACTTTCCAATTCTCTGATTATATTTCTTCTCATCACATGGTTAACAAATGCCCATCTTTTCTTCTTAATTATAGATGAGACCTCTGGATGTATTGCCAATTTTCCTACCTTTGCACCAGTAGTGGGTTCATTTTCAGAATATTTTCTTTAGATATTTGTTGACAGCAAGTCTGTTACAATGTTGATATACATGTGATTAGAGCCAAACTCATCAAATGAAAACAAAATAATAAAGTAATTTTAGAAAAGCTAGGAATAAAATCAGAAAAAAAAAAGATGACAATTAGAAAATTAAATTGTTTGAGCTTGCCTTAGTGTAGAGGCAAACATTTTTGGAACACAAAAAAATAGCAACTTAGTGAAAGTGATCCTAGAAAGGAAAATCAAGGGTAAACAATGATGAGACAAAACAAAGACTAAATTAGATCGACAACATTAGGAGATCCACTGGAGAAGTGAAAACATTATTTATAATCAAGAGAAGAAGGTAGACATATGTTGGCCATGTGATGAGAAGAGACAAAAAACATAATCTCAAAGCAGGCAATCTCAAATGGGAACCAGGGGGTAAAAGAAAAAAAAAATGTTTATCTAGAGAAACATTAAAAGGAACACTGATGTGAGAGGCCACAAAATAAGGCATCAGCTCTCCCTCACAAAGATTAAGCAACTCGTCATGAACAGAGCCATGTGGCGAAACAACCTGTGCAAGATTTGACACATGTCATAAACCACAAGAGTCTAGAATTTCTGCCCTATCTTCAGCTCAAAAGGACAATAACTAGAACTCATAATTTAACAAGTTACCATACATTTAGCAATATTTACTTGGTTGATGATAACATTTCTTCACACATATTTTGCAAGTAATAAAAATAAATTCAACTAACCTTTTCTTTCAGTAATATTTTAGTGTATGAAATATTTCAAAACAAGGGTTAACACACAATGCAATATCACAATCTTTGCACATGTATTTCAGTTCTCATATATTTTTTTTGTTTTTGAACATACACCATATTTTCTTAGTGGACTCTTATTCTTCTATGTTACTAACTCTACTGTTGATGGAAAATTCCTTTGCACTAGTCACAGTGGCATATCTTCTTTGCAGTGCCGACCTTCACCACTCTATAACTAATAATTTTATTGCTGTAAGGAACTGAGAGAAGGTCAATTGTGACATTACAAACACATTTACTTGGTTGGGGATACAATAGCAAGACAATTCCCATTCTCAAAAATGCAGTGCTGAAGTTGGACATTTTTTTTTTTGGATGGTGGGAGGCACAGGTAATTCAGCTTGCTGCGAGCCACAACATTATGCTCATAATAGTGCCTTGATATTTCTTTGATTAGCAACTCTATTTATACCATTATGAGAAAATAATAACAAATTAATTTAAAATGTTGTTGCCAATGCATGCTAGGCTTGCTAAAACATAAACATTTTGCAAAACAATAAACCCTCATTAAATTGTTAAACTTGTATTTTTAATCACAGAGATACAGACATTTTATTGTTGAATTAACACATATATTTGGCCTGGTACAAAATGAGATAAGAGTTTACACTTTGTAACTGATGTTTAATCTTCTATAATCTATATGTGTACTGGCAAAGTTATGAGTGTGGCTAGACATAAATTTATGCCCTCACATCCCCATTAAGAAATCTTTATTTGATGTCAGGGCTGTCTAAAAATAGCTACACTCTTAAATGAACAGGCTGCATAGACGACAAGCAGCTGTGAGTTTCTCATTTGTGATCTTATCTCTCAGGCTGTTGCCTGTCATGTGTCTAACACATTTCATTCCAGTAGTTATTTTTCTTCTCGTTCTCAAGTCTAGCATCCAGGTAGCATAACATTGACATAATATACTTATTGAAAGCACAAAAAAGACAAATCACAGCATATGTGAGATGAAATGAACACTACGCCAATCTTTATAGACTACAAGCGATCCTGACCCCATATTTTACATGCCAGTCTACAGATCCTGGAACTTGTGATTTGTACAGAGAAATAATAACATAAATCTGGCCTCATGAAAAACAGGTGACAGCCAAGCTATAGAGTACTTGTGATGATGGGTAAATTCAGGGAGACATCACATCTGTGTGTGTAATATCACGAGCAATGAACAACAATTATAGCAGAAGAACTGCCATGTATGTGGGAAAAAAACTAGAAGAAAATGGTAAATAAAGAATAATTAGAAATGACAATAACAGAAAAATTGTTGAAATCACATCCAAAATAAAAGACAAAGAAAACAGTAAATACACTGGTTTAGCCATCTCATGAGATAACATTAAAAATATCTGGCTTCAGGGCTAATGCATGATTATGAATAGTAGCATATAAGAGCTCTTTGTGACACAAGATAACACTGTCAATATTATGCACTTGGCAAACAGCTGCCAGTAGTGTCTACAACAGCTGATTTGAGCACACAAGAAAGACTGTTAGTCATGCAGACAGTAAAACATAAAAACAAATTACACAGACACAATGGTATTTTTACAGCACGTGGAAAAATCTACAAACAAATATAAATAGAAAACATAAAAAAAAACTAATAAGTAGAATGAACTAGGGTCAAACTCATGCTCTCCTGAATACAGTGCCTTGCCATAAGGCCCACATTTCAGCACACCATCAGCTAAGAAACTAAATAAGTTGTTATTGCTGACAGGACTTCATGTATATACTATACCATTACTAGAGAATAAGCTATCAGCAATGATTTGAATTTGAATGTATTTGACACAATTGTACTTCATTTTTTATATTAACAATAACAAGTCACTTACACATATAAGTTAAAATATCTGCATTGTTTAGACAAGAATTAGATACATAACAACACAAGTAGTAGTTTACAAGTGGTTTAGACTGAAAACAATAAATATCATAATTTATTGTGAAATAAAACTTCTGAGGTGAGAGACAAACAATTTACACAGAGACAATGGTGTTTTTTTACAAACCTAAGCAAAATCTACAAACAAGAGCCAACAGAGAAAACAATGGGCAGTACAAACTAGGATGAAACCCACATTCCTTTACACAGTGCCTTACCACAGGACCAACACTGTCAGTTATGCAACTAAACAAGTTGCTATTGTTGACAAGATGTACAGGCATATCCCATGACTAGAGTGTAAGCTATCATCAACAAGTGAGTTGAATGTATAGATACAATTATACTTTGTTTCATATTAACAGGGGAGAAGCTGGCGCAATCGATAGGCGGTTGGCTTACCACGGCAACAGCCGGGGTTCGTACCCTGGCGAGGACACCTGGGTTTTACTAATTCCCTAAAAATTAGTAGGAGCCGCGATAGCTCAGTGGTTAGTGAACTGGACTACTACGGACAAGGGGTAGGGTTCGATCCCAACCGACGGCTCCGGGTTCACCCAGCCTTAAATGGGTACCGGATTTTTTCTGGGAAAGTAAAAACAGCACGGGCGTAATACTGACCACATTACCCCAAAAATCATGTGCTGAAGGTCTGTAAAATATAGGGTCACTAACACCATATTTCCCTATACGCCACTTGGCGTGACGGGGGGGTACTTTACTTTACTTACTTTTATAGACAACCCGTATCAGGGAACAGGAGATACCACTGATGATTATGTGTATTTTTTTTATGTTCACAAGTGCTATCATGTTTATAGTGTCATATCTAACTGTTTATTCTGTAATTCTACGCCTGAATAAATGATGAACACAAAATATTAAACAAAACTGAAGTTATGAGCTACGATTAGAATAATCACTAAGCAAGTTGAATAAAATGTTAACTGACCAAATGAGTACTTTGCTTTAAATCCTGGATGTGTAGCACTGTTATCTGTCTTGAATCTGACATACAAAACATTGCCTGTAGAGACAACTCTGCCAGGAAGGTCTGTTCCACAAAGATTATTGCCAATTTTCTGAGCGTTTACGGTACCACCATCACGAAACTCAACAAAGTCATATGGACATCTGAAGATAAATATAAGACATGTCCATTTAACTATTTCAAGTCTGAACTAAACATATGTTTACATTATATTATTACACATTACATCATAATCAATATATATCTATTTATTGAGCCTTTCGAGCCGTAGCCACCCAGACCAAGATACTCCTCTTATCTAAATTTTTATTCTAACAGTTTTCAATTCTTTTAAAGATATTTTATCAAATCTCACCATTTGTCTCTGTTCTGTGCAAGCAGCTCTATCTCATTGAGGGAGCCGAATCCTGCTGCTCTTGCCTCTCTCATCAATATTCTTCTCTGTGTCTCTCTGGGTCTTCCTCTATTCCTCTTACCTGTTGTTTCCCACATGAGGGCTTGCTTTGCTATTTGGTTATTATCTCTTCTCATCACATAGCCAACATATGACCGTCGTCTTTTCTTGATTACTGAAGATATTAGTGGTTGATTGGTGATATGTCTAATGTCCTCGTTATAATCAATATAACAACATATAAAGTTATAACAATTCAATCCAATGTTGGCAGATCATATTGTCTTTTCCCAAGACATGAAGGAAAAATGCACAGATTTATTAAGCAAAGTTCTCTTAAGCAGCTCCTCACATCTTAAGGCATAGTGGGAATACAACACATTGTTAGTCCCCACATGTTGCAATGACCAACATCACATTTTATAGACAATGTGGTAGGTATCTGCAAATCCTGTTCACTTTAGCAGAAAAAGGATGTCGCACATTTTCAGAAGTTAGATAAAACCAAAGCTGTGTTGGCTTTAAACATATTAGCTACATCTGGGAATTGAACCCATACCCTTGTGATCAGCAGTGAGTACACTAACCACTCAACCACCACATTGATTTATTGACTGTGATTTTGTTTTCAAAGTGTCCTATTTCATTTCTTGTCTCTCCCTCCAGCATTTATGGTGATGAGAGCAGAGATGAACTCAAGGTTCTCAGCAAAGCATGCAGCTTCCTACAACATGAGAAAATTGTTCAGCTGCTGCTGGGCTGGTACTACATGTGTGAACATTAGTGTCTCCAATCTTATAATTACATTAGTGTAAATCATTATATAACCACAAGACAACTGTAATCTTGCTTTAGTAGTTGACTATAAATGCAATATGTAATATTACCAGGATATCTTTTCCTATGTCATTGTAAGAATGGTTGATTTAATCACCCCATCAGTGGTAACTGTATCTCTCTCTCTCTCTGCGATCAGGACTCAATCAGAGTAGGATTCCGGAGTCAGCTGTCAGGTTAAGTGTGTTGATCACCCCCAACAGACAGAACATCACAATTAGAGTCTGCCAGATCCACTCTGATTGAACACCCGTTAAAATGTTGCACTGTGTTCTGCGCCAGTGGCCCAGTGCATCTGATTTCAGCCAGCATTTTATTCAGGTTTGCATTCCTTAGCCTTTAATTGTCCCCAATCTTCCTGCAAGGCAGCAGTTGATCTTTTCTGTAGGGGGATTCTGCCCTTAGATGGTCTGCCATCTTTATGAGCACCATCTGCCCGAGACACTAGAGGTGACTAACACAGACATGCACACACAAAGATATGAGATGTGACCAACACAGACATGCACACAGCGATACGAGGCATGACTAACACTAACACACATCAAGATATATGACACATGATTAACATAAACATGCACATAAAGATATGAGATATGACTGACATAGACATGCACACACAAAGATATGACACATGCCTAACATAGACATGCACACACAGCGATATGAGATGTGACACACATAGACATGCACACACAAAGATATGAGATATGGCCAACATAATCATGTACACAAATATATGAGATATCACTAACCCAAACATGGGAGCCGCGATAGCTCAGTGGTTAGTGAACTGGTCTACCACGGACAAGGGGTAGGGTTCGATCCCAACCGACGGTCTCCGGGTTCACCCAGACTTAAATGGGTACCTGATTTTTTTTCTGGGAAAGTAAAGCAGCACGGGCGTAATACTGACCACATTACCCCAAAAATCATGTGCTGAAGGTCTGTAAAATATAGGGTCACTAACACCATATTTCCCTATATGCCACTTGGCGTGACGGGGGTACTTTACTTTACTTTACTAACCCAAATATGCACACACAAAGATATGACACATGACTAACACATATACATACTAAGATATGACAAAACACATACACACATAAAGATTTGAGACATGATTAACACGGACACACCAAGATATGAGATATGACTAACATGACACACACCAAGATTGAGCCATACCCAGCACACACACACACACACACAAGCTAAGATATGAACCATGGCTAGCACAGAAACACATCAAGATATGAGTCATGGCTAGCACAGAAACACATCAAGATATGAGCCATGGCTTCACGGAAAAAACACCAAGAAATGAACCATGTCCAGCACAGAAACGCATTAAGGTATCCATATGCTTGGGTTTGTTGTAGTCGGCAGACTCTTCTTAACGTGGGAATCGTCGACATATGAGACGCAGGCCCCGATTAACTGTTCACAGGTTTCGTTCAAACAGTTGTCCGGAGATTTGAGAGTGCAGTATGACCCGTAGAACGTTCACTTGTATGTACAGTTCCCAGTTGACTGTTCACAGGTGTCATTGAAACAGTTGCCCGGACATTTGAGAGTGCAGTCTGATACATAGTACGTTTCCTTGCACGTACAGTCTGTACTTTCCGGGTTACATATGATGTCAAAGCCATCAGAACATGTCTGTTTGCACTGTAGCCCAAAATTACCATTGGGACAAGTGTCACTACAGGTGTAGCCAGGACGTTTACATTGTTGGCATTTTCCGGATTTTTCCTCACATAAAGGACAGACACTAAGACAAAACCCGGAGCAGTCATGTCCATAGATCTCATGTGAACAGTTGCCGTGACACGTACCGATGATGACGTTGTAGCCTTTGCAGCACCCACTACACACTGCACAAAATGACCAAGAATGCCCATCCAGACAATAGGTGTCTGTAAATGTTTGCACCTCACTCATTGTCAGTGCACTGTCGGCCTGCGAAATGGTCGATGAGAACTCAATTTTAATGTGTGCTATTGTCGCTTGTGTGGTGACTACAATAGTGTTCATAGAAATGTTTGGGTATGATATATCATTATACCGGAACACTACACCGCCACTGTCAGAGAAAGCCTTTAGAGTGGCATTCTTTACCTGAATCATAGTGCTAGCTCGATGATAAATTCGAATGGTGTGAGTCTTCTGGGGCGTGGCAAAGTTCAGATACCAGTAAACAGAATTGGTTCCACTTCTCAATTGTGTGTGTGTGCAATCATTGTCATAGAGATTGGTCTTTGTTTTGCCATTAACTGCGGCCTCTGGTCCACATCCGTCTCCTGTATAACAAGCATTAAATGTGACGGTCTGGTTTGTGTTTTGTTTGAGAGCCACATTCCGACCCTCGCCTATGTAGATGGAGCAGATATTTGCAACTATTGCCCTTTCAATCCGTAACTTGTTGATCAGACCAGCCCCAGAGCAAAAGACATCAATCTCGTGCGAACTAACTACAAACCGTGATTCATTTTTACATGAGACAGAACCATTTAGTTTAACCATGAAACTGTCAGGATCTGTTAAGTCATTCACATAAATCCTAAACCAGGAGAACGGCAAAGATTGATTGAGAGTTGCCTCAACTGATGTAGAATCTGTGTCCGGATTACATGTGGTGTCGTTGTTATCAAACAGGAAAGTATGTTCAGATTTGTGGGCGTATTTGTAAACGAGATCCAAGTACTGACACTGGGGTCCGAAATATTCGTGCTGACAAATGTCATTGTTTGGGCATGTCCCTGTGGTTTTGTCACAAACTGAGTCATTATAGCAGTGACAGTGTAATGTACAATTCGCGCCAAACCAACCGGCTGCACAAATTAGGTCATTAACTTTCAAGGTCTCGAATGAAGCCAGCAGAATAAAGACTTGATCCACAGTGGTGGTTAACGAACTGTGTACAAACATTTATTATTAAACCCGTGGTTACATTTCTAAAAATTCGCCAACTTGCTGTGATAACAGATAGCGTGATGTTCAAAGTCAACATTGTATACACCAAGGCTCGGACGCGGACAAGCTTCCATCTTGGTCGACTGTATCTTATTAGTGTGGTATTGTAAAGAATTATAGAGACTCCACTAAAGATGAGGGCTAAAATCTTATAAAATCCAAGGAGGTAAATCTATGCATTGGTTACATTAAAAGTGATAATGTACAAACAATTAAACAGACTAGCATTTAAAAACAGTGAATACATCTAACCTGGAAGAGGCCATCTAACTGGAAGGTGCACTGAAATTATCTTTGGTACCCCATAGTTTGTCAAACAAGCTTGCATCAGTGGGCAAAACTTTCATTTTGGCTGAGTTAGGTGTCATGATGTGTCCAATCCTTCCTGCTTGTTTCAGGGAATTTGGAGTGTATAGTTCCAGTCCTTAGGTTGACCTGTTTGAGACTGGACATGCAGCCTCAAGCCTGCTAGGCTGTGTCCAGAATGGTCAACTTATAACATTTTGTTGGGCAACATGCTACATTATTTAGTTATATACTTTCAGTTCCCAGCCCACTTGGGCCTACTTTTCCTGATTTCAGTGACTGGGGATTCTTTCCAGAATATCTTCATCCATGTGCAGATACATTACCAGACATTTGAGTGGACACATTTTCTGTAGGACTGTGTTGTCTTAGCTTTCATTTACCCATGAGCTTCTACAAGATGGTTTGGGATGTTTTCCCATGAGATGACAGAGGTAATAGATGTCTTGCTCACTTAGCCATTCATGATTTGGCTCACCTGATTAAATGACTTACTTATTTGAATTTTTTTTCTTCCAACTTTTATTTGTCTTCTATCAATTTTCAAAACAAATTTCTCTTATTTTAAAATAATAATATAATAAGTAGTAGATTTTATTAACATGAACAAATGTTCCTCTCTCACTCATGATCACAAGCACAAATCAATCAACAGTTATTAAGTCAGATCTAACAAAAAATAGCTTTCACATACAAGAAATACATTGTTTCATACCCAGTACTACTTTCAATATAGAATCTTTCTACAAAGTCCACTTGAATTCTTCGTGCAACTGATGCAAAAATGACCCAAACACATTCCACATTGTGTGGATAATCATTTGGATAATTGGGTGACTGGATGTATCTATGCAGGAAGAGATGATTATAACTAGAATTGGTTACAAAAGTACATTTATATCAATTTGTTACAAGAAGACTGAATGTAATTAAAATGATATTCAACAATAAGTGACATCCAGTTCAAAAATGTCTGATACAAGTCATCAAACTGTTGTCTATCAGTTGTGGGTAAAGTTACAGTTGAGCATCTTTCTGCTAAATGAGTGATCTCCCCTGGTTGACAACACATTTAAATGTATTAATTGCTTCTAGTTTTTGTGCATTTAATTACATTTTGTCAACAATGTTTAGAGTTAGGTTTAGGGTTTTCCTAACCCAAACCTAGGGTCTTCTAAAGACAGATTAGAGAACAATCTAATAAAGTGCAAGGGGGTGACACACAAAGCAGATAGACGCTAAAATCAGGACTTTACCCAGTTTTGTTTTTACTTACCTCCTATGTATGACATTTTGTTAGACTGTTCATGTCTCTCACTTTGACTTTTTCCCTCTTTTTAAAAAAAATAATTATCTGAAGTAACAATGCATTTGAAAATCAACTGATGACTTAAACAAAAATAATTATCTGAAGTAACAATGCATTTGAAAATCAACTGATGAATTTAAAAAAAATAATTATCTGAAGTAACAATGCATTTGAAAATCAACTGATGAGTTAAAAAAAAAATCGTATTCTGATGTCTGTGATAAATATATTCCAGTAGTGACCTCTTTCAGTAGGAGATTGATTACCTTCTGTGAAACTACTGAATTATTTCAAGCACACAAAGAAAGTTAAAGGACTTGATCATAAGCATCAGATATTATAATAAATAATATTGTAGTCATGGAACTTTGATAAGTGGTATTTTTTTTCTCATTTTTATAGTTGTTGTTGAATGCTTCTATTTTTGTTGCATTCAAATATTTATTAAAATATCTTCTGTGTACACCTCTAAACATTAGTCAGTTTGAAGGAAGCATTTGTCAGCTCTAGGCTAGTGACATTACCATACAGCTTGTACCAATATGGTACCGGAAATGGCCACAAGAGCCTTATCTGTCCATCATATGTTAGGCTTGAATGTAGCAGATGTTCAGCAGCCATTTTGTCTGTGTATTAAAATATGATTGTAGAGGTAATGAAACAGTGACAATTGACAAGCTAGCTTATTTTGGCTAGAGAGATAGTGACATTAGCCAGACAGACAAACAGGCTATTAGACTTAATGTTCTTTAGAGGTAAAATGGAATGTAGGCATCAAGAATACTTTGGTTTGACATGTTCTATCCTCGGACAGAGATGTAGATGTTTGTGGGAATTAAAGTCAAGGCCAAAGAATTAGGATAAAATAGTTAAACACATTACATCTGCCCATCTGGAGATGAGATGGTACAGAAAATTGTATATAGATCACATCACCAATGAGGAAGTGCTCAACAAAACCCATTGATCTCAATAACCAATCCCAGGCTTACTGTCAATGGTAGAGGAATGACAATTAAAATGGTACAGGAATGTTACAATAATCTACAGGCTTTGCTAACTCTGATCTTGTAGACAACAATACAATATCAGAGGCAATAAGCCTAATGAGCCATGTTACAAAAATCTTGCTAAAAGTTATACAAGGAAGGATTCAGAATAAAATCAATACTGAATTAGATGAGCAGCAATTTGGATTTAGGAAAAATAGCGGGACAAAAGAAGCCATATTCTGCATGAGAACATTAATCGAAAAATACACAGAAGTAAACAAACCAATATATGCCTGCTTCATAGACTACACCAAAGCTTTTGATAGAGTACACCACAAACAACTTATAGAATGCCTAAAAGAGATACATCTAGATGACATGGATATACAACTAATATGCAATCTATACTGGGAGCAAACAGCAATAATAAAATATAACAAAGAGTTCTCTACACCCATTGATATAAAAAGAGGAGTAAGACAAGGATGCATCCTATCACCAAGCTTGTTCAATCTATACACTGAGCAAATCTTTAAAAACATCATAGAGATGCCAGGCCTACAAATTAATGGAAAGATAATCAATAACCTAAGATATGCTGACGATACTGTACTACTAGCAGAAAATCCTAAAGACCTACAACAATTACTTAATGAAATAAACACGACAAGCAAAAAATATGGACTAGATATGAATATCAAAAAGACTAAAACTATGATCATAAACAAAGAAAATACTCAAAACCCACAAGTGGATATCAAAATTGAAGGAATAGACCTGGAGACAGTTCAGAACTATAACTACCTTGGACATACTATAACCAGTGATGGAAAATGTACAACTGAAATAAACAAAAGAATAGGAATGGCAAAAAGTAATTTTAATGTCATGAAGGACATACTAACATCAAAACAAATAACACCAGAGCTAAAACTAAGAATAGCAAAATGTTACATCTTCTCAATATTCCTATATGGTGCTGAAACATGGACATTAGACAAGAAAACAGAACAGAGAATTGAAGCCTTTGAAATGTGGATATATAGAAGAATAGGTAGAATTGGATGGAAGGAAAAGAAAACAAATGAAAAAGTCTTAAAACAACTAAAAATGAAAAGAGAACTTCTGAACACAATTAGAACAAGACAAATGCGATTCTTAGGCCATGTGAAAAGACACAACAGCCTACTGAAAGTGATCCTGGAGGGGAAAATACAAGGTAAAAGAGGCAGAGGCAGACCAAGATTAACATGGACGAGTAACATCAAAAGATGGACAAATCAACCGATGACAACCTGCACCATCAAAGCAAGAGATAGAGCAAAATGGCGCTCCATGGTAGCCAACCTTCGTTGCGGAGACGGCACTCAATGATGATGATGATATTGTAAGGAATTTAAATAACTAATTTTGTAGGGAATATTACCAGACAAAGGAAGTCAAGGCACACAAGACAGAGACAATAACATCAGAGAATGGACAGGATTAACCTTTGTCACACCTCAGAGAAAAGCTGTTGCCAAATCAACCGAAGGTGCCACTTTAAGGATCCTGAGCTCGCTCTATGGTGTTTATGCATATGGTTGTGGTAAATGGAGTGAATCAAGCATTGTGGGTGCATCCATTGTTGACAATGTTGTGTGTACTCATCATAATGATAGACAATTGTATATCCTTAACCCAACCTAAATTCAGGGGAGCTAGGACAAGATCCGGGGCAGGACTTGTGAACCAGTATATTTTTTCACACTACATGATTTTCTGAAGGAGGAGATCTGAGTACTTATGGTCAGTTGTTTGATGTGTGATGAGAATAATTCAATGACTAACTAGATCAACTCTTAATCATGAAGATTGGAGGAAAATTGTAGATAGGTCACCAAGAGTGTTTAAATGACTACCAATGTCACAGACTAATGATGATAAATAGTTTATATATTTAATCTCTGCTGATGAGTTGTCATTTGTCAATTGTCATTGATGAGGATCATGCAGTCATCATTTTCTAGTATATAATTGTTTTGATAATGGCTAATAAGGCCAGTATGAGCCCTGAAGTGTCTGCTGCAATGAGAAAATGGATAGTATTGACCTGTTTGAGAAATATGTTGAGGTTTGACGTGAAATAATTGCTTTAAGATAGTACCACTTATTTGTCATTTCTCAAAGACTGCCATACTCACAGCAATATTGCTTTGCCATGCTGAGAATTACAGCACTGTTCACCCATGTTTCAGGGTTGATGCAGCTGTATTTAAGTGTTGTTTTTTTTTATTGTCCATTTTTTTTCCAGTGGTCTTGTGATCTTCAGCTCATTTGCCTCAATTCTCTTTTTCGTCCACTTCATGATCTTCTGACCATTAGCAGTGCACCATAAAATTGCATCTTTAGTGGACAATCTGGCATGCATATCAGATATGACCATCTCATTTGTGATTCATATAAGTCACTTTATGACAACGGTACGTTTCCTTTGTCCAGAGCATTTAAGACTTCTCCAAATTTGGGACAATAATCACTAAAAACTAGACATCTCGATAAGCAACTTACCCTGAATTAGCATTATTTGTCAATCGTAGATGACCTCCACATGCCAGAGACACAGATCTATAAGCAAGACTGAATCCAGAACCTTCGTTAGAACCATTTGATACAAAACTGACATACAGATTGTTGCTGGAAGTGTCTGGAACTTGAGGGGCTGTAACTCCACAGTAGCGCCCATTTGTGTTGCTGGATCCATTATGATAAAGAGGAGGTGAAGATGATGAATCTCCATTCAGTAACTGCAATAATATCAATACTATATAATTGTCTTTGTCTGTGAATCATGTAAGGGAAATTTTTAAAAAAATATATTTAAAAATTCAGTTTTATTTCAAGATAAAATTATAACACTTGATTTGAAACCTTTAACTCATGTTTGTTTTCTAAGTGAGTCAATGAGCATATTCAGGAAAAATGAACGGGGCTGGGTCAAAAGGCAGTGAGTGGAGTCAATACAGAACACAAAACTGATTAGGATTTGTTTAATTGTCATGCCTGGGCACTCAATAAATGAGCTGAAATGGTTGTCATGGAAAGCAGGCATGCAATGGACTAGATTGATATTTGAAAGCCCTGAGAATGCAAGGCAAGTTAAAGATTCAATCAAAAGATAAACATGAATCTACAACCCTGTCCAGGCTATAACAACATCATGTCAAAAATAGAGAAGCCAGAGAAGAGTATTACATGAGAAGACAAAAGTGTAGCAATTCAACAAAGAACTGGAGTTGTCAGTCTCCATACATTGAGGGACATGATATTTAACTATTTCCATGTGTTTTGCCACACTGTGCGTCATGCCGATTCCGGCAGCGTACGTTTCGCCGCATAGTGCGCCACGCCCAATTTTATTAGTGTGAACGCCATCAAATCATATTTTTTGTTCATGTCTTGTATCGTCTTGATATTGGTGAAATATAATAGTTTGTTCAATTATCTAAATATTCATATATAATATGTTGTATGTTAGATGAATATAAATATGTAGATTGATTCTTAAAACCATGAACAATTTTGTCTCTGAAATCTCATCCATTGTGTCGATAAAAAGTTACCATACAGAAACAGTTAAAGGTGTGTCCGATGTACAATGAGGATGATCCATCAGCTAAACTAAACTTGATTTTAAACACAAAAATTATATCAAGCCAATGTATAGATTAATGGTTCACATAGTTTCTTTATTGACATGAGCCAGCTCTAACAGTCTCGTCCGTGCCTGTCAGGTCTGACACCATTCAGCAAAATAAGTAAAAAAGAAAAAAATAAAGAACCCCGTCATGCCAAGTAGCATATAGGGAATATGGTGTTAGTGACCATAAATTTTACAGACCTTCAGCACATGATTTTTTGGGGTAATGTGGTCGGTATTACGCCCGTGCCGCTTTACTTTCCCAGAAAAAAAATCAGGTACCCATTTAAGGCTGGGTGAACCTGGAAGCCATCGGTTGGGATCAAACCCTACCTCTGGTCCTTTGTAGTCCAGTTTACTAACCACTGAGCTATCACAAAGACCATGCATGGTCTCGACCGAGAGTCGCATATTTCGTGGCCTGCCTGAGTCCCAGAACCTCCTGGCTCATTTAACAATATAATTCAATCAATAATGCTACTCTTTCTTTAGTCAGGTTTCATACATTGAAGTATGATCAGTAATGTATCTATACAACCCTGGCCATGCAATGAGGTTTGTGCACATCACAGTTCTCCTTGCTAGTTCTCAGTATTACAAGACGTTTGTGTACATCATAGTTATCCTTGCAAGTTCTCATTATTACATGAAATGTGTGCACATCACAGTTATCCTTGCTAGTTCTCAGTATTACAAGAAGTTTGTGCACATCACAGTTCTCCTTGCTAGTTCTCAGTATTACAGAAGTTTGTGCACATCATAATTCTCCTTGCTAGTTCTCAGTATTACAGAAGGTTGTGCACATCACAGTTCTCCTTGCTAGTTCTCAGTATTACAAGACGTTTGTGCACATCACAGTTCTCCTTGCTAGTTCTCAGTATTACATGAAGTCTGTGCACATCAGTTCTCCTTGCTAGTTCTCAGTATTACAAGAAGTTTGTGTACTCTTTGGAACCAACAATCTCATCCCAGATAGGAATCATCAATCTATTCCCAGTCATGAGTCATTATTCTATGTTAGGAGTCATCAATCTATTCCCTGCTAGGAGTCATCAATCTCATTTTAACTAGTTTTACACATTTTCAATAGTTGTAGTAAACTTTTAATCCAACACACTTATTATTAAAGATCATTTCTGGAACCTTTTCTGTAGATATTGGTTATGATATTATTTTGATTAAATCTGTGTCACTCAATTTCACTTTAAAAACATCAGCAGCTGACTTTTTCTAATTGAAAAAAAAATATTTATTTCCATTACAAATGATCATAAACATCTTATATTTTGTGTTATGGAGGTGATGAAATTGACTTGAAATGTGTAAATATGGATATATGATGAAAGGAAAGTCATTTTGTATGTTACTGTTGTGTTGGATATATTTGAAGTTAGTACTAAGCAAAGGTTTTATTTTCATTTTCATTGTTCTTTTTTAACTAACTCAATCAACAGATTTCCTACCTGTTACAAGCCAGCGCATTTCACCTAATCCTAAAATATCTAGATCGTATCTATCCATCTCACTCGCAACTTGTGCTTGTTTCGCCATTGTTCGTACATTCCAGAATCCTATTTTTGTTGTTTTAGGGCTGAAAATACTATCACTATCATCTACTGCTAATTTACACATTCTGTATCAGGTCTACGTTTCATTAACAAAATCATTTTTACAATAGCGGCTTGTTAAACCTCTGATCTATGGTTCTACACCAAGCCAGAGAAAAATAATTCCTCCATTTTGGATACAACCAGAAACTACATTAGCATGCCACCATTATTATACAGTCATTGTATACAATTTTAAGCAAAAAAAGAGAAGTCATTGCTGAAAATGTTAGTATACACAACATAATGGAACAATGAGCATTAGCAGATATATCATGAAATGGGTCACGGTTGTCACTCATAAAAGTTTGCATTAAAACGAGCTTATGAAATTATGGTTCAGCTATGCATCTAAGTAACCAACTTTCAGAAATGACCATGAAAGTCCTCTCAAGTGTTTAACACAATGTGCTGAGATCATTGTGTATTATTAGGAAAGTGACAGGAGTAAACCTCTAGACTGTCCTACTGTGATGATGAGGATGATCGTGAACAAATATTAACTGTTAACAGGGACTAACACAGAAAATGAAAGTGGATTTAATCAACCTACCAGTACATAGTCATTATTACATTCACCACTATCTGCTATGTTGAATCCATCAGAAAAGGTGATATTAATAGTTTTGCCATTTAAGACCTGAATAAGCCATGAGCAGCTTTGATTGGCTGGGTAATTATTGGGGAAATTAGGACTTGTGATGTTTCCATCCGGTGAATTTAATGTCCCTCCACATCCTGAAATATAAACATCAACATAATCCCAAATATATTAAATAGATATGAATTCAACATCTAAACATAAAGGATATAGGTGCATATGTTTCTGGTCATCACTTTAAAAAACAGAAAGGGACATGTGACAAGACACAGGGCCATGTGTAAAGTCTCACACTAAATAGTAAAGATCATTGGACAAAGAGTCTACAGTTTCTGATCTATGTGCCAACTTTGGCGTTAAAGGGCAATAGTTAGATAGAACAATATATTTTGGAACATAACATTCTACATTTTATTATATCAATTTTGAAGTCTGGTAAGTCATAATTTCTTCTGGCCAACTTTATATTATTCCTGGCCAATTTCAAATCAATAATAAATTTAGTTTAAACAAGTTTACAATTTTCTGACCAACTATTCAGCTTATTGGACCAATCTCAAATGTTGATAAGAAAATTGTCAGATACTTACCAATCTTATAATCAATGGAAAAGCCATTACTTTCATGTAAATAGTCTGAACTGAAGTAAACATTCAGAATATTGGAGGCAGACATCACAATTTCACCAACACTGCTTGGATAACAATACTTTGTAGGGTAGTGGAGATCACGGGTTGCTAAATAGATATCATATTGTTATGACAAGAAATAAAAATGATACATTTAGATAACATAAAATAAACTACTTCAGAATTACACAGTGTGGCTAACAAATTAATTCATTGGTCCCTTGTTTCAGTCTCAGTAATACAAGGTGTTGATCATTAATTTTTAGTCTAAGTAGAAAGGAGGATGATATAGCTCTCATCAGCAGTCAGATAAAAATTTAGCAGTAAAACACAAATGAACTACCATCAATAGCCAGCAAAATTGGGCTTGAGATCAATCATGAAAAGACTAAAGTCATGAAAAGTTTAATTGCAACAGATGGCAGAATATAAATGGAAAATAAACCAGTAGAAGAGATCAACCACTTATCTATCTAGGAAGTCACATTTATCAGGAAGGGAATACTAGTAAAGAAATTAGAATCAGAATAGCTCAAGCAGCAATGTCTTTCAGAAGCCTTGAAAAGTTATGGATATCAAAACTCATCAGCACAAACACAAAACTTAGACTTTTCAAATCAAATGTACTATCTACCCTTACATATGCATATGAGAGCTGCAAAACAACGACATAGAAACAAAGTTAAACGCATTCGAAAATAAATGTCTAAGGAAAATACTTGGTATAGTGTGGAATAAATTCAAAACAAACGAAGAAATTAGAGAAATCGCCATTCAACCACTAATATAAGAGATAATAACCAAATAACAAAGTAAGCCCTCATGTGGGAAACAACAGGTAAGAGGAAAAGAGGCCGACCCAAAGAGACACTGAGAAGAACATTGACTAGAGAGGCAAGAGCAGCAGGAATCGGCTCCCTCAGTGAGATAGAGTTGCTTGCACAGAACAGAGACAAATGGCAAGATTTAATAAAATATCTTTAGATGGATTGGAAACTGCTAGAATAAAAATTTAGATAAGAGAAAGTGTATCTAGGTCTATGTGCTATGGGCCAGCTATGGCTCGAAAGGTCAATAGATAGATAGATAGATAGAAAGGAGCAACAGGAGAAAATAAAGAGATTCAAAGTTCCCTCTATTTGAACTAAACATGTGAAATGTGCTTTCCTCCCCAGCTTTGCCTGATATGGTGCAACAAGCCAGCTTACCTGATCTGCTAACATAAGAACAAAAGCAAGTGAAGGTAAAGTGTTAACAGCAGCTCGCAAGTGTCAGCCAGAAAACATTTTGATGATCATGGTGACAGTAGATGAGACCCAAGTCCACCATTATATATATTGATCCCCAAATAAAAATTCCCAGATTGCAATGGGAAACCCAAGGCTACTCTATCTGATGATTTGACAAGCTCTGATGCAATTTGAGTCCATTTATGCTGCTTGTGAATAGTTAATTGTCACTTTACTTGCTAGCTATTTAAATTCCTCCACTTGTTTTAGTTGTATGCCGTCCATCATTATGTTTCACTTTCTCATGATATTCATGACTTCTATTTTGTTGTTGTTGATTTTCATATTGTATAGGCTGCCTGTGCTGTTAAGTCTATTTACATATTTTTGTAGGACTTTTATTTACTATGTATTTCTGCATATATAAGCTTTTTAATCACCTCCGCCTCCGATTTGTTTTATAACTTACATATGTTGTAACTTACCATGCTGATAATAAGCAATAGTTAGTATGCACCTCTGTTTTACTCCCGATCTAACTTTGAAGTGGTTTGTGTAGACTGCTTCTTTTCTGATTGTGCAGCTACTGTTGATGTAGAGACTTTTAATTAGTATTAGTATTAGATTTTGGGTTGTTCCATATGTTGTTAGCATCCCACATAGTTGTTCTGTTTACTTGGTCAAATGCTTTATCTTGGTCAAGGGCTATGTACACATTTTCATTGTGTTGTGAAGTCTTTTCTGCTAGATCTTTTAGGCTGAAATGTGTGTCAGAATATCCTTTAATTGACCAAAGGGTCCCAGGATATCTCTTTTCTCGTTGTTGCGTTTCCCAAGCCTTTTCATTAAAATCTTCCATTACTAACGTGTTGTCGATTTTATCAGCCTTGTTGGCAATTTCATTTAGTGTTTCATATAATTATGTGCTTTTTCATTGTTGTTACATGTGCCTAGAATTGTATGTAAGTTGTTTTTTTGGTAAACTTCTAGCAGTCTGGTTGTGATTATTCTTTCTGTGTAGTATTTTATTTCTAGAATATTCTCTGCATGTTATGGGTCAATGATAAAGCCCACTGTGTTTTGCTTTCTGTGACAGCAGTTCTTAAGGATATCATCATTAAGTTCATGTGTGTTTTCTTGACCTGTTGTTCTTTTACACTGGTGTTCATAATTCCTAGCATTTTAATTTTCCTCTCTGCCATTTCTTCTATATGTTCGACTTCATAGTTCTTTATGTTGCATATGTTAAGGGTTGCTACTTTATATTTCTTGTCTATCTGCATGTTCAATAGTTTTCTCTGAGCATAACATGTTTATCCTTTACCGACTTGCTAAGTCTGTCATAAGTTAAAGGCTTATTTTAACAACATGTTTGGGGGTCATCACATCAGATGTTTTCCCATGTGCATGGTCACTAGGTGTCAAAGGTAATCTTTTACAATCTTATTATAACTTGTCAGATGATTACATAAAAAAAAATAGTTATCTGATCTTATCCTTCTTCTTGAGTAGAATGCTTGACAAAACTTTAAAAATTTTAGTTATATATATATATATATATATTATTCATTAGAAAGACTTTTATAGTCACTTTTGCCACATCATCCACACTATGAAATTAAAATACATGGCTAAAAGACATGAAGGAATTATTATGAAAATGAACAAAGCTTGAGGAAAATAAGGTACAACATGACAAAGATTTTTTTATTTTTTTTTTATTATAGACCATAAAGAATTATGGCAAGGAAGAAAATCACACTAGGACAGATACTATAAAATGTGTAGATCCATGCACACATACACTCATTGACATGACACTTGGTTTCCACCTGAACTAGATAAACACAGTGTGACCATAAAATCAGACAAAAAGTCAAAATAATAAAGGAAAATAAACAAAAACAAACAACCTACTTTGTCTAAAGTAAATATAATCAAAAGTGCAACCATATGAAGTTTCAAGACTCAGATTAGTGATATTTGCAACAACCCTGTGTCCTACAGGGGCTGTGATTGTCCAGGAACACCACAAATTTGGTAAATAATGTCCTGGGAATCCAGGAGAGGTCAAGTTCTGGGGACTTTCTTCTGCCAGTAGATTGCCACCACAACCTGGCACTAAAACAAAATAGAAGAGTTGTTAAGAGAGTGTGACATATAGACAGAGATATAACAAACAAGAGGAAAGAGAAAACAGTCTGATTAAAGTAAAAGAAAAAGTGACAAAAATATTGAGTGGAGGAGGGAAATGACTAGAAAGAAAACATAGTGAATGAAGGAAAAGATTAGAAGGCTAACATACGGAGTGAATGAAGCAAAAAGATGTGGGCTGAAACATAATAGTGATAAAGGGAAATGACTACAGGAAAACTCTTAGTGAAGGTAGGAAGGAAAAGATGAGGGAAACACAGTGAGTGAAAGAAATAAAGTTAAGAGTAAAACATAGTGAGTGAAGATAATAAAGATGAGAGTAAAACATAGTGTGTGAAGGAAATAAAGATGAGAGTACAAAATAATAAGTGGATGAGATAAAGATATTAGTAAAACAAAATGGGTGACAGAAATAAAGTTGAGAGTAAAACAGTGAGTGAATGAAATAAAGATGAGCGTAAAACATAGTGAGTGAAGGAAATAAAGATGAGAGTAAAACATAGTGAGTGAATGAAATAAAGATGAGAGTAAAACATAGTGGGTGAAGGAAATTAAGATGAGAGTAAAACATAGTGAGTGAATGAAATAAAGATGAGAGTAAAACATAGTGAGTGAAGGAAATACAGATGAGAGTAAAACATAGTGAGTGAAGGAAATAAAGATGAGAGTAAAACATAGTGAGTGAAGGAAATAAAGATGAGAGTAAAACATAGAGCATGAAGGAAATAAAGATGAGAGTAAAACATAGTGTGTGAAGGAAATAAAAATGAGAGTAAAACATAGTGAGTGAAGGAAATAAAGGTGAGAGTAAAACATAGTGATGGAAGATAATAAAGAGGAGAGTAAAACATAGAAAGTGAAGGAAATAAAGGTGAGGGTAAATCATAGAAAGTGAAGGAAATAAAGGTGAGGGTAAAACATAGTGAGTGAAGGAAATAAAACTGAGAGTAAAACAGTGGGTGAATGAAATAAAGATGAGAGTAAAACATAGTGAGTGAAGGAAATAAAAATGAGAGTAAAACATAGTGAGTGAAGGAAATAAAGGTGAGAGTAAAACATAGTGATGGAAGATAATAAAGAGGAGAGTAAAACATAGAAAGTGAAGGAAATAAAGGTGAGGGTAAATCATAGAAAGTGAAGGAAATAAAGGTGAGGGTAAAACATAGTGAGTGAAGGAAATAAAACTGAGAGTAAAACAGTGGTGAATGAAATAAAGATGAGAGTAAAACATAGTGAGTGAAGGAAATAAAAATGAGAGTAAAACATAGTGAGTGAAGGAAATAAAGGTGAGAGTAAAACATAGTGATGGAAGATAATAAAGAGGAGAGTAAAACATAGAAAGTGAAGGAAATAAAGGTGAGGGTAAATCATAGAAAGTGAAGGAAATAAAGGTGAGGGTAAAACATAGTGAGTGAAGGAAATAAAGGTGAGAGTAAAACATAGTGAGTGAAGGAAATAAAGGTGAGAGTAAAACATAGTGAGTGAAGGAAATAAAGGTGAGGGTAAAACATAGTGAGTGAAGGAAATAAAGGTGAGAGTAAAACATAGTGAGTGAAGGAAATAAAGGTGAGAGTAAAACATAGTGAGTGAAGGAAATAAAAATGAGAGTAAAACATAGTGAGTGAAGGAAATAAAGGTGAGAGTAAAACATAGTGATGGAAGATAATAAAGAGGAGAGTAAAACATAGAAAGTGAAGGAAATAAAGGTGAGGGTAAATCATAGAAAGTGAAGGAAATAAAGGTGAGAGTAAAACATAGTGATGGAAGATAATAAAGAGGAGAGTAAAACATAGAAAGTGAAGGAAATAAAGGTGAGGGTAAATCATAGAAAGTGAAGGAAATAAAGGTGAGGGTAAAACATAGTGAGTGAAGGAAATAAAGGTGAGAGTAAAACATAGTGAGTGAAGGAAATAAAGGTGAGAGTAAAACATAGTGAGTGAAGGAAATAAAGGTGAGGGTAAAACATAGTGAGTGAAGGAAATAAAGGTGAGAGTAAAACATAGTGAGTGAAGGAAATAAAGGTGAGAGTAAAACATAGTGATGGAAGATAATAAAGAGGAGAGTAAAACATAGTGAGTGAAGGAAATAAAGGTGAGGGTAAAACATAGTGAGTGAAGGAAATAAAGGTGAGGGTAAAACATAGTGAGTGAAGGAAATAAAGGTGAGGGTAAAACATAGTGAGTGAAGGAAATAAAGGTGAGAGTAAAACATAGTGAGTGAAGGAAATAAAGGTGAGAGTAAAACATAGTGAGTGAAGGAAATAAAGGTGAGAGTAAAACATAGTGAGTGAAGGAAATAAAGGTGAGAGTAAAACATAGTGAGTGAAGGAAATAAAAATGAGAGTAAAACATAGTGAGTGACGGAAATAAAGGTGAGAGTAAAACATAGTGAGTGAAGGAAATAAAGGTGAGGGTAAAACATAGTGATGGAAGATAATAAAGAGGAGAGTAAAACATAGTGTGTGAAGGAAATAAAGATGAGAGTAAAACATAGTGTGTGAAGGAAATAAAAATGAGAGTAAAACATAGAGGGTGAAGGAAATAAAAATGAGAGTAAAACATAGTGAGTGAAGGAAATAAAGGTGAGAGTAAAACATAGGGAGTGAAGGAAATAAAGATGAGAGTAAAACATAGTGATGGAAGATAATAAAGAGGAGAGTAAAACATAGTGATGGAAGATAATAAAGAGGAGAGTAAAACATAGTGAGTGAAGGAAATAAAGGTGAGAGTAAAACATAGTGAGTGAAGGAAATAAAGGTGAGAGTAAAACATAGTGAGTGAAGGAAATAAAAATGAGAGTAAAACATAGTGAGTGACGGAAATAAAGGTGAGAGTACAACATAGTGAGTGAAGGAAATAAAGGTGAGGGTAAAACATAGTGATGGAAGATAATAAAGAGGAGAGTAAAACATAGTGTGTGAAGGAAATAAAGATGAGAGTAAAACATAGTGTGTGAAGGAAATAAAAATGAGAGTAAAACATAGAGGGTGAAGGAAATAAAAATGAGAGTAAAACATAGTGAGTGAAGGAAATAAAGGTGAGAGTAAAACATAGGGAGTGAAGGAAATAAAGATGAGAGTAAAACATAGTGATGGAAGATAATAAAGAGGAGAGTAAAACATAGTGATGGAAGATAATAAAGAGGAGAGTAAAACATAGTGAGTGAAGGAAATAAAAATGAGAGTAAAACATAGTGAGTGAAGGAAATAAAAATGAGAGTAAAACATAGTGAGTGAAGGAAATAAAAATGAGAGTAAAACATAGTGAGTGAAGGAAATAAAGGTGAGAGTAAAACATAGGGAGTGAAGGAAATAAAGATGAGAGTAAAACATAGTGAGTGAATGAAATAAAGATGATGGTAAAACATAGTGAGTGAAGGAAATAAAGATGATGGTAAAACATAGTGAGTGAAGGAAATAAAAATTAGAGTAAAACATAGTGCAATAATGAAATAAAGATGAGAGTAAAATATAGTGAGTGGAGGAAATAAAGATTAGAGTAAAACAAAGTGGGTGAAGGAAATAAAGATGAGAGTAAAACATAGAGCATGAAGGAAATAAAGATGAGAGTAAAACATAGTGAGTGAAGATAATAAAGATGAGAGTAAAACATAGTGAGTGAAGATAATAAAGATGAGAGTAAAACATAGTGAGTGAAGGAAATAAAGATTAGAGTAAAACAAAGTGGGTGAAGGAAATAAAGATGAGAGTAAAACATAGAACATGAAGGAAATAAAGATGAGAGTAAAACATAGTGTGTGAAGGAAATAAAGATGAGAGTAAAACATAGTGGGTGAAGGAAATAAAGATGAGAGTAAAACATAGTGAGTGAAGGAAATAAAGATGAGAGTAAGACATAGTGAGTAAAGGAAATAAAGATGAGAGTAAAACATAGTGTGTGAAGGAAATAAAGATGAGAGTAAAACATAGTGAGTGAAGGAAATAAAGATGAGAGTAAGACATAGTGAGTGAAGGAAATAAAGATGAGAGTAAAACATAATGTGTGAAGGAAATAAAGATGAGAGTAAAACATAGTGTGTGAAGGAAATAAAGATGAGAGTAAAACATAGTGAGTGAAGAAAATAAAGATGAGAGTAAGACATAGTGAGTAAAGGAAATAAAGATGAGAGTAAAACATAGTGTGTGAAGGAAATAAAGATGAGAGTAAAACATAGTGTGTGAAGGAAATAAAGATGAGAGTAAAACATAGTGAGTGAAGGAAATAAAGATGAGAGTAAGACATAGTGAGTGAAGGAAATAAAGATGAGAGTAAAACATAGTGAGTGAAGGAAATAAAGATGAGTGTAAAACATAGTGAAAGAATGAAATAAAAATTAGAGTAAAACATAGTGAAAGAATGAAATAAAGATGAGAGTAAATCATAGAAAGTGAAGGAAATAAAGATGAGTGTAAAACATAGAGCCTGAAGGAAATAAAGATGAGAGTAAAGCATAGTCATCATCATTGAGTGCCGTCTCCGCAACGAAGGTTGGCTACCATGGAGCGCCATTTTGCTCTATCTCTTGCTTTGATGGTGCAGGTTGTCATCGGTTGATTTGTCCATCTTTTGATGTTACTCGTCCATGTTAATCTTGGTCTGCCTCTGCCTCTTTTACCTTGTATTTTCCCCTCCAGGATCACTTTCAGTAGGCTGTTGTGTCTTTTAACATGGCCTAAGAATCGCATTTGTCTTGTTCTAATTGTGTTCAGAAGTTCTCTTTTCATTTTTAGTTGTTTTAAGACTTTGTCATTTGTTTTCTTTTCCTTCCATCCAATTCTACCTATTCTTCTATATATCCACATTTCAAAGGCTTCAATTCTCTGTTCTGTTTTCTTGTCTAATGTCCATGTTTCAGCACCATATAGGAATATTGAGAAGATGTAACATTTTGCTATTCTTAGTTTTAGCTCTGGTGTTATTTGTTTTGATGTTAGTATGTCCTTCATGACATTAAAATTACTTTTTGCCATTCCTATTCTTTTGTTTATTTCAGTTGTACATTTTCCATCACTGGTTATAGTATGTCCAAGGTAGTTATAGTTCTGAACTGTCTCCAGGTCTATTCCTTCAATTTTGATATCCACTTGTGGGTTTTGAGTATTTTCTTTGTTTATGATCATAGTTTTAGTCTTTTTGATATTCATATCTAGTCCATATTTTTTGCTTGTCGTGTTTATTTCATTAAGTAATTGTTGTAGGTCTTTAGGATTTTCTGCTAGTAGTACAGTATCGTCAGCATATCTTAGGTTATTGATTGTCTTTCCATTAATTTGTAGGCCTGGCATCTCTATGATGTTTTTAAAGATTTGCTCAGTGTATAGATTGAACAAGCTTGGTGATAGGATGCATCCTTGTCTTACTCCTCTTTTTATATCAATGGGTGTAGAGAACTCTTTGTTATATTTTATTATTGCTATTTGCTCCCAGTATAGATTGGTGAAAGCATAGTGAGTGAAGGAAATAAAAATGAGCGTAAAACATAGTGAGTGAAGATAATAAAGATGAGAGTAAAACATAGAGCATGAGGGAAATAAAGATGACAGTAAAACATAGAGCATGATGGTAATAAAGATGAGAGTAAAACATAGTGAGTGAAGGAAATAAAGATGAGAGTAAAACATAGTGAGTGAAGGAAATAAAGATGAGAGTAAAACATAGTGAGTGAAGGAAATAAAGATGAGAGTAAAACATAGTGAGTGAAGGAAATAAAGATGAGAGTAAAACATAGTGAGTGAAGGAAATAAAGATGATATGACTGATAAAAAGCCTCTGTGACATAATGATATATGTGGTGGTGTCAATCGTTTTAATAACCACTTATACATGTCTAGCTGATGTAGTTCATTGTATCATTCTAGACCCATACAAATACTGAGCATTCTTATGAGCCAGGGGATGGATGCATGGAGTTAACAACAAACAATCAGCAAGATGGTTATTAATTATCATTGCTAAAAAGTAAACTATATGCTGGAAACAACAATGCAGCTGTATCAATGTCCAGTCATCTTTTGAGCCGTAGCCAGCCCATAGGGCGTAGACCAAGATACACCTTCTCCTATCTGAATTTTTGTTCTAGCAGTTTTCAAATCTTGTAAAGATATTTTATCAAATATCACCATTTGTCTCTGTTCTGTGCAAGCAGCTCTATGCCATTGAGGGAGCCGAATCCTGCTGTTCTTGCCTCTCTCATCAATGTTCTTCTCAGTGTCTCCCTGGGTCTTCCTCTTTTTCTCTTACCTGTTGTTTCCCACATAAGGGCTTGCTTTACTATTCAGTTATTATCTCTTCTCATCATATGTCCAACATATGACCATCGTCTTTTCTTTACCAGTGTAGATATTAGTGGTTGATTGGCGATTTCTCTAATTTCCTCGTTTGTTTTGAATCTGTTCCACGCTATACCAAGTATTTTCCTTAGTCATTTATTTTTTAATGCGTTCAGCTTTGTTTCTATTTATCTTGTTGCTTTCCAGCTTTCACACGCATATGTAAGGGTTGATAGTACATTTGATTTGAATAGCCTAAGTTTTGTGTTTGTGCTGATGAGTTTTGATTTCCACAACTTTTCAAGGCTTCTGAAAGACATTGCTGCTTTAGCCATTCTGATTCTAATTTCTTTGCTTGTATCCCCTTCTCGATCAATGTGACTTCCAAGATAGATAAAGTGATCGATCTCTTCTACTGGTTTGTTTTCCATGTATCATTTTGCTGACACATTTTTTTTACATTTAGAAGTTTTAAAATAAAGATTTTACCAATGACATTGAAAAAACTTAAAAACGTACATTGTGTTGCTGGAATTACAGATGAAGATGGTATTGGAATATCATCAGGCGCCACAGCAAGCCAGCTCAACAAAAATCCACTTGACTCTACTGAGTTGTCTGTGTTAAAGATAACTGTGATCTGATTGGTCTCTGAGTATAAGGGACCAGGTAGAGCCTCACCACAGAAAGTATTTCCCAGTTGTATATTATCACCTTCTGTACCATCAAACAACTATTGAATAAGAAAATAAATAAAAGTGAGGTTTGTGTATGTTAACCTTCCCTCAAATTATTCAATCATTTTTTTATCATTATATCTAGTAGGTGGGTGGATATGCAAATCTTCAAATTGTATGCAAATGTCAGGCCTTTGGACTCTACAGATACGTACTAGATCTGCCTCATTTTACTCCCAATATATAATTTATTGTTGTTATGGTCTTTGCTTATATCCCATAATGAAGACCTCAAGAGCTAGAATATGTAGTTATGTACTTTCCATAATGCTGTAACAAATAATGTGATTGTTTTTTTTTTCCTTTCTGCTCTGAGGGTATCCTTGTTCCTTCCATTTCAACATGAAGAGACAGTCAATGAGATGATACTTCAATAATTCACAATTGGTATGGTCTTCTTCCATGTTCACCCCGCCTTCAATGGGGTTTCAGAGTTTCTGAGAAAAAAAAACAGCACTGGTGTTTTGCTGGCAAAATTACCTAAGAACGTTAAAAACAGAAATATGGGCACTAAAACATTTCCTATATGTTACAAGACTGACTGAGTTTTCCTCTTCCTTTTCTACTCCCACACTCTGTTATACTGTCAAAGTGTGTCAGAACTTGCTAGTCACTGAAGGAATTTGTTTCTCCATCTTCGTGTGTTAAAAAAGTTAGAGCAGGCAACCATATTTTTCACACAACATTTGTTTGTAGTGTTGTCTACAAATTCTACTAGTACCTTACTGTTATGTCAAGATGTCCACAGTCTTATCCCTCTGTCTGTGCTTCTATTTCTGTATATTTTAATTACAGTTTGTAATACATTAAATTTTAGTTTCTCCAAGATTACTTTTAGTAGGCTATTGTGTCTTTTAACATGGCCCAAAAATCGCATTTGTCTTGTTTGAATTGTGTTTAGTAGTTCTCTTTTCATTTCTAGCTGTTTTAAGACTTCATCATTTGTTTTCTTTTCCTTCCATCCAATTCTACCTATTCTTCTATAAATCCACATTTCAAAGGCTTCAATTTTCTGTTCTGTTTTCTGGTCTAATGTCCATGTTTCTGCACCATACAGGAATATTGAGAAGATGTAACATTTTGCTATTCTTAGTTTTGGTCCTGGTGTTATTTGATTTGATATTAGTATATTTTTCATGGCATTGAAATTACTTTTTGCCATACTTATTCTTTTGTTTATTTCAGTTGTACATTTTCCATCCCTGGTTATAGTTTGTCCAAGGTAGTTATAGTTCTGAACTGTCTCCAGGTGTATTCCTTCAACTTTGATATTTAATTATAGGTCCTCAGAATTTTCTTTGTTTATAATCATATTTTCAGTCTTTTTGATATTCATATCTAGTCCATACTTTTTGCTTGTCATGTTTATTTCATTAACTCTTTCCGTACGATCCGCTGCATGGTGCGCCATTTCCGTTTCAGTTGCGTACATTCCGCCGCATGGTGCGCCACGCTAAATTTTATTAGTGTGAACGCCATCAAACCATATTCGTTTTACATGTCTTTTATAATCTGGATAATGGTGAAATCTAATACATTGTTCAATTACCTAAACATTCATATATAATATGTTATATAAATATAAATATGTAGATTGATTCTTAAAACCATGAACAATTTTGTCTCTAAAATCTCTTCCGTTGCGTCGATAAAAAGCTTCCGTACGGAAAGAGTTAAGTAATTGTTGTAGATCTTTAGGATTTTCTGCCATATAATAGGACTGACTTAACATTGGAGTTGAAAATTGTTATTTTTGTATTTAACCTAATTTCTTTGGACTTCCATATGTTTCCCAGTGCAACAAAAGCTCCTCTTGCTTTTGATATCCTTATTTTGGTATCATTTTCTGTTCCTCCCTCTATATCTATATTATAGTTTGTTTCAGATTGTTTGCCTCCCTAATTCCAGTAATATCTCGAAAACCGTCTGATAGAATACCATGATTTTTTGCATGCGACCTTAGATTTTCAATGACGTAACGAATTTATCATTTAAATTATTGTATGTGTTACCGTTTCCTCAAAGCGGCAACTTCCTTTGATCTCCTTCATATTTGTATTTATTTTGACACAAAAAACAGAATGTACGGTAAATGAAGATCTTTTACACTTTTTAGAGGAAAAGGCGTAACTTTTATTTTTATATAAGGGACATTATTACTTTATAATAAGAGAGTAAGTAAGTAAGTGTTCCTGTCATGCCTGAAGGTGTATAGGGGAATAAACCGCCACAATTGCACTTTTTCACAACATGCTACCCATTTGGATTGGGCTCTTTTAATTATACAACTAATATTGAATCAAATCAAAATAGGCCGAACATTCACCGAATAGAAATTATTTATTTTAAGAACACAGAATACATCGTCAACTCACTAAAAAAACAGTTCCTGAAGTGGTCCGTATCCAGAGTTTCCAACTCCAACAAAGTCACTTCAGTAAGTTCAAACAAATGAGTTTTATTCAGAATCTGCCGAATCTAATAGACGTATTACCATTTTTGGTTGAATAACCCACAGACCATCGTTTCTCCAATACTTATCTTCCTCAACCATAACATGGTCTTCACAACTAGCCCAATAATCTTTGTCTATGTTTGAAATAGCAACATTGGTAAGCTCTTTAACATCAGATAATTTGAAAGTTTTATTTTCGGATGCTACTTGCCCTTTGATCTTTGCCCAAAATAATTCAATAGGATTTAGGTGTGAGTGATATGGAGGCAGCCTCAAACATCTATGACCATGTTCTTCAATTAATTTATCTATTTGAAATATCTTTGGCCGTTGTATCTGTTTTACAAGTGAAAGTAATTCAGGCTTGAGATACATATCGTTAAATGGTATTTGTTCCCTTGTCAGCCATGTCTTTATTTCAGCTTTAGTGCTTGATGATGTTGGAACTTTATCTTCTTGTGCCACTTTGTTATGGTAAGATGCATTATCCATGATCAAACAAGATGGTCGATCTAATAAAGGCAAAAGAGTGTCTTTAATCCAATCTCTGAACATATGACTGTTCATCTCTGAATGATAATCCTGGTTATCAGTTGACTTTGCAATAAAAACAAGTTCAGCATTCTCCACCAGGCCATTATTTTTGCTCCCAGCATGTGCCACTATAAGGCGCTTTCCTTTGCTGCTAGGTACATACCTTTTAATAGTCCCATCTAATGACTGCCATTCTTTTTCATTTGTGTGGTGGGCATTAATCCATGTTTCGTCCAAGTACACAATGTCATAATCTTCATTACGCATTTGTCTAACTTCACGTAAATATTTGCTTCTTGCAGCTACTAAATGAGGTTTCTCGCAAATGATGTTTCTTCCACAAGAATATTTTCTAAAAGTGAAGCCTAAACTCCGCACACTTCTCCATAGTGTAGTTTTTGATACATCAATACTGGTGTTCTTTTTAAGCCAAATCTTAAGTTTCCTTATGGTAACTTCTTCCCCTAAGTCAAACATTTTACAAATCTCTCTGCGGACAAGTTCTCTGTCAAAACTGTCTAACAAATGTTTTCTTCCTCGACTTCTTTCTTTCCTTGAACATTCACATTGAACATTTTTCACTGATCTATGAAACAACCGTTTACTACTTAAACCTAACACGTGCATCGTTCTCTTTTCAGGATTTGATATGCTGTGATATAGACTCCCTCGTTTTGCCTCTCTACAAAAATATAAATATAATTTCTTTGTAATATTTTGTTCAGTAACAAATTTCAACTTTAAACTCATTGTTAAGGGCACAACTCACAAAACACGCCTATGTAAATAATTTGATTTTGTATTTTTGGTGACGTTATACTAATGACGTGATACAAAAAGTTGACAATTTTAATCCAGTAAGTGCAAAACCAGAATTGCGCACCGAATATAAGAGAAATTTGCTACACATATGTGCAAATATTGACAAAAATCTGACATTTGCAATTCAATAGTGTAAACCGGTGCCTTTACCCACCAACATATAAAGGAAATTCCCAAATGAAGATGTTTAAATCATTCTTGAAGTGATATGGAAGGGGTAAATACTCTTAAATTTTGATTCAAATGTGCCCAAGTTTAATCAAACTTTTATCCTCCTGGTAAGCAAGCGCACAAGAAAAACCAGCAGTTTGTTTGCAATGAATTTATTTTTTCTATTACGTTATGAGATTCAGTAGGTTACATGCAAAATATCAGCACTGTAGCACAAATGGTTGCTGAGCTGTGGTTTTTTGAAGTGAGGCAAAAAATCTGAAGCGAACAATACTACCCAGATATATGTAAGATTGTACATCTAATAGAGGTATTTCTCCTAATTTGGTTTAGTTATTGCTAACTGCATTAATTATCATAATGTTGGTCTTATCTCTATTAATTTTCAGTCCTAGTTGTTGTAATCTTTCATCAAGTATGCTCATTTTATCCTGCATCTGTTGATGGCTGTGTGATAGGAGAGCTATGTCATCAGCAAAGTCTAAATCCTCAAGTTGTTTGGTCAGTGACCACTGGATTCCATTTCTGTTGTTTTGGGTTATTTTCATAATCCAATCTATGGCCAGTAGAAAGAGAAATGGAGACAGAAGGCATCCCTGCCTTACTCCTGTTCTTATTTTAAATGCTTCTGTAAGCTGCCCTTCATGCACTACACTACATTTAATTCCTTCATACATTGATTTTATCAGGTTAATAAACTTTATGGGGATTCCGTAATGACTCAGCAACTTCCAAAGCATTCCTCTGTCTAAACTATCAAATGCTTTTTCATAATCTATGAATCCAATATAAAGTGGGGATTGTAGTTCTAAACTTTGTTCAATTATTATACGTAGAGTAGTTATTTGATCAGCACATGATCTGTTCTTCCTAAAACCTGCTTGTTCATCTCTCAAATGTTTCTCTATGGCCTCTTTTAGTCTCTCCAGAACTATTCTTCTTAATATTTTTCCTGGCACTGATAGTAGCATAATTCCCCTATAATTTGTGCACTCCTGTAAACTTCCTTTCTTTGGTAGTTTGATCATATTACCTTCTTTCCAGTCTTTTGGTATTTTTTTCTTTCCCCCAAATTCATCTAATAGATTATATAACATCTTGGTAGAGGTGTTAATATCTACTTTGATGGCTTCTGAAGGAATTTCATCTGGTCCTGTGGCTTTACCATTTTTTAATTGCTTGATAGCTTTCATTATTTCTTCTTTGCTTGGTTTTCCACAGTTAACGTGCAACTCTTCTTCTGCTGGCGGTATATCTGGAGGATTATTTGAGCCGGTCTGTTCAAAAGTTCTGCAAAGCGCTCTGTCCATCTCTCCATTTGTTCTCTTATATTACTAAGCAGATTTCCTTTCTTATTTTTTAATAAAGGCATTGATATGTTTGTATTTTCCACTTAATTTCTTTGTGCTGTTGTACAGTTCTTTCATATTCCATTTATTTGCTGCTTCCTCTGCCTCTTTAGCTAGTTCATCTATATATTTCTTCTTATCCCTTTTAATGCATCTTCTCACTTCTTTGTTCACTTCTGTGTAAGTTTCCTGTGTCTTGGCTTTATTACTTCTCATTTTCCTTTTATTTATGTCTGCTTTCTTGTTCTTTCTTTCTTTAATTTTATCCAGGGTTTCTGCTGTCATCCATGCATTATTATGGCGTTCTCTTTTCCCCAGCATTTCTTCGCAAGTCTCTTTCTATATATCATTTACGTGTTTCCAATGATCTTCTATGTTTATTGTATTTTCTAGTTGTTGGAGGACTTGGTATTTGTTTGATATTGTGACTGCAAATTTATCTTTAATTCCTTGTTCTTTAAGAAAGCCTACACTGAAATACTTTCTATCCTTATTCATTATAGTATAACTTTTTAATTTAAGTTTAAGTTTGGCTATCAGAAGCAGATGATCTAAAGCCACATCTGCTCCTCTATATACTTTTACATCCTGTAAGGATGACTTAAACTTATTATTAATACATATGTGATCAATTTGATTTTCCGTTCTATGATCTGGTGACACCCATGTGTAGTTGTGTTACAATTAACAATAAAGTGTAATAATTTCTTGCTGTCTAATGTCCCCAACTACTTGTCTTTGTCTCAGTAAGTGGCCCTCTCAACCCTCAAAATTCACACTTTTTCATTACCTTTCTTTCCTTTGTCTCCCTTAAGTAAGACCACTCTCAATTATTTGTATTTATTTTCTTTCCTTCTTTTCATGTAAGATAATTCTCATTCTAGTTGTCTCCCCTTCTTCCCTTGTGGGACAACTCTCCCTATATCACTGCTTGTTTATAAAACAGATAGCTGACTCCAAGGGAATGAAATATTAAAAGAGGCATGTCCTAGATGACACAGGATGGGAGAGAGCTGCTGAAACTGTATATTCAGTTAATACCACATGATCAGGATGGCGATTTTTTGCATGGCCAGAATAAGAGTTCAAAATTAGTGCCAAATAAAGCCAACTGTGTCAACTACAAGTGCACCAACTTTCAAAGAAAGCAATTATGAGTCCTACTTATAGTCCATGTTGCTCTGGGTCTAGAAATGGTGGCCAGGACCTTGTCACATGTAAATAGGACTCTCATTTTCAGGAACTAGTGCAGATCGTGGTCACTCAAAGTCCAATGAAAGTGCTGGCATCATTGCTTTATAATGTATAACTTGACTAGAAAGAGACATTTCAGTTTCTCTACAACCATTTATCTGAAAGTGACTGAAGAAAGTGCAGTTATGAAACTCCTACAAGTAGAATGGTATGTGAGAAGATGGGTCATTAGTGTGATATGGTAAACTACACAAAATGTCAATATGCACATTGTGTCATGTTTCGGATGTTCAAAGCTTCTATATGTCTGTAAGTCCTGTGATACAGATTCTGTTTGCTCATACCAAGCAATCATTAAATAAACAATGAGAAGACATTATTTATATTGTGATATACAGTAGATAGGAACAATTCTAAATATATAGGAACAATTACAAACAAAATAAAACCTTTAAACTAATTAAGAAGCTACACACACACACACACACACACAAAAAAAAAGATAAAAAGCAGTGAAAGTGAGAACAGACAAGTATTTTGCTGAAACATAAAAAACCATAACAGAATGTTGAAGAAAAAATAATAAAGGGTGGATTAAGAGCATATAGTTAGCAGCACTACAAATAGAACAGTAAATTTCTGAGAGGTACAAATATAAACATGCTAAATTGCAACATCAAAACTTGATCACTGTAATAAACAGTTAAAATCAAATAACTAGTAAGCAAAATGTCAAACAAATAACAAAAAGAATCACATTATATAATATGTTGGCTAAAACTAGTGAATACACTTAATTTGTGCTGCCAATAAAGAAATCACAAAAACAACTATACTTTCAATATGTAATATTCTCACCTGAACAAAATCAAAACAATTCCCTTGGCCATATGAGAGCTCTAAAGAAAAGGCATTGAATGTAATTCTGATACGCTTGTCCTGTGATGCAAGGATTGTCCATCTATTGAACAAAAAAATAGAACACGCATGAACATTTCTGTGTCATCATTTATCCCCATAAGACTGTCAAGAATGACATTTGCTTTATGTCCTTTTTACTGTTCTCCATTAACACTTCAGCTGGAGGTATCCTTACAAGCTGCCTTCATATTATTCCAGGTATTTATTACATATTTATCTTTGTAATGTAAATATAATTGTAGTTACATACAAGCAGTACTACTACAATTGATAATAAATAAATTTGCAGTAATAAATAAAAGAAAGGGATGAATAACCCTCTTTGTCATCCATAGTTAAAAGGATGTTAAGTGGCCATACATGTGTTATGTTGTGGTTTCTTAGCACCTTTTAGTCAAGTATATTCAACTTCAGCAGAGCATTTATAAGTACTGGGTTGCCTTCCCTATTCAACTCTACTCATTTAGCCAAACATTTATAAGTACTGGGTTGCCTTCCCTATTCATCTCTACTCATTTAGCCAAACATTTATAAGTACTGGGTTGCCTTCCCTATTCATCTCTATTCATTTAGCCAAACATTTATAAGTACTGGGTTGCCTTCCCTATTCATCTCTACTCATTTAGCCAAACATTTATAAGTGCTGGGTTGCCTTCCCTATTCATTTAGCCAAACATTTATAAGTACTGGGTTGCCTTCCCTATTCATCTCTACTCATTTAGCCAAACATTTATAAGTACTGGGTTGCCTTCCCTATTCATCTCTACTCATTTAGCCAAACATTTATAAGTACTGGGTTGCCTTCCCTATTCATCCCTACTCATTTAGCCAAACATTTATAAGTACCGGGTTGCATTCCCTATTCATCTCTACTCATGTAGCCAAACATTTATAAGTACCGGGTTACCTTCCCTATTCATCTCTGCTCATTTAGCCAAACATTTATAAGTACTGGGTTGCCTTCCTTATTCATCTCTACTCATTTAGCCAAATATTTATAAGCGCCACTTTTTTTAAATCACAGAAATTTTATTTTTAAGCGTAAATGTTTGAAACTTTACAATTGTGTGTAAAAATGAATATATTTTACAATAAACAACATTTATGGTATTTCTAATGTGCATAAACCTGTAAACATTATTTCTAAGTGCAGTTTTTGTTTTTATGCTTTTCAATTTTCTTTTCTTCATCAAGTTTTAAGTTACTTTTTGCACTTTTCTCGAAAAAATATATTTGTAATTGTTTTTTTTTAAATTCATTAGTCTACAAGTTTTGATATAAAATACGCCATAGTAATGTTTGAAGTTAAAAAGTTGTTATGATATTAAGATATGCAGTCATGTCCAATTTCTTTTTCCTTAAAACTGCTCTGTAAAACATGGATTTTGAGCCAGTCCAGTAAGAGTTAATTGACGACAAGAGGGATGATAAATGAATTTAACCAGTCATTTTTTTTAAGCTTAAATATAAGTACTTGTTATCATTAGCTGAAAGGAATAAAATCTATCTTGGAGTGTCCAAGAAGCTGTAAAGTTGATTCTGCTAATATTAAACCTCATTACAATTCTGAGGTGCACATTTTTACAGATAATTAACATTAACTCAGACATCTGTCTACCTGTAGTTGACATCGCGAGGATAGATAGATGGGTATCGTGGTGAGGCTAGCTGTCCAGAGTCTCCAACCAATTCTCCACCAAACACTGAAAATAAAAAGAGTAAACTAAAATCATTCCACCACTAACTTGAACAAAGAATGTACATAAAGCAAAAGTGTTTGTACAGAAGAATTTAGTCTCATTGATTTTGACCACCAAAATTGTAGATAGCACACATCCATCATTACTATTCTGTAACCCTCCAGGCCACAGAGGCAAATGTGATGGCTGAAATGAAAGATTTTTATAGTAAAAAACATGAACAAAGCGGATATATTGAGAGAGTAGTCAGCAAAAGAAGTGCAAAACTATAAAATTAATATAACAGAAGTGAGTGAAAACAGGTAGACCAGAGCAGAAAGAATTACTGAAGTTATTGAGTTATTTGCGGGTCATCATCATTGCACTCCGAACATGTCCATAGGTGCTCAGATCCCCTCCTCAGCAATTCCCTCAGTGTCCAGCGACTGACGACTCCAGTTCTATGTTGGTTGATAAGTCTTCTTACACGGCCACCAAGTTTCTCATTTCTGGCTGTGCCCATCTTAACTCCCATTTCCATCATCCGAAGAAGTGACGTTGATCTGTGTTTGTCGAAGTCCTGTGCTCTTCCAACATCTCGAAGGGCATTGATGATGTCCGCCTGATCCATCGGTTGCCCGTCCTCAACGACAGCGCAGCTAGCCAACCTGTCCGCTCTCTCATTTCCCCATACTCCCACATGTCCAGGGACATAGACAAACGTGACCTTACGTATTTTGGATTTCTGCAACGACTCTACCCATTGCATGCGTACATAGCCCGCCTTCACTTTTTTTATCATGCTCATCGAATCACTCAGTATACATGCGTGGATGTAGTCTTGTGACTCTAACCATTTGAATGCCTTGGTCACTGCCATCACCTCCATTGTCATGCTACTCATGGTCATGGCGTATGCACCACTGACTTCCTTGGCTATTCTGCCTGCCGAGCATGCTGTAAATGCCCATGCACTTCTTTCGTGTCGTCTTACAGATCCGTCTGTATAGATGACTGCATCTTTCTCATCGGTATTATCGCAGATGAGACCGTTGACCTCAGCATTAACCACGACCGGGTTCTGTTCCCTACTTTTCCTGTCGAGTGTGACAATACATGAGAAAGTTCCCTTGAATGACGTAGGCACCGGTATCCATTCCTCACCAACGCTGATATTGGTAAGCCCACAGACCTGTTTGATGACATCTTCTGCCCGGCCCACCCATGATTTGCCTTAGCCTGGTACCTTTCTCTGTGTTGAGCACGTGGTGCAATGGATGCTCTGTATCTGTACTAATCTTCAGGTATGCTCGTGCTCTCCAGATCTTAATTCTGTCATCCATGGTTGGAAAGTCAAGAAGAAACCTCATTGCTACACAGGGAGTGTCCCTCGTACATCCCAGGATAATGCGCATGGCTTCATTTTGTATTTTCTCCAGCCTATCAATTTGAGTCGTACTGGCAGTAAGAATGGCCAGGGCATACTCGATTGGTGCGAGGACTAATCCCTGGAACAGTAGAATAAGTAGCCTCTGCTCGATGTTGGCAGCTGCCATGACCTTCAAGGCGGCTAATCCTTTGCGAGATTTTGTTATCACATGGTCGACGTGGTCCCGAAAACACAGGCTGCGATCAAACTTAACTCCGAGGTATGTCATCAACTTGTCCCTGGTCACCTCATCAGCTCCCATTCGTACTACCGGTGTGGTCGTATTAACGATATGATTGTTAAGGGAGAACCATGAAACTGATGCTTTATTAGGATTAACCAAGGCACCTGAAACCCCACACCAGGAAGAAATGCGATCGAGTTCGTCTTGCATTGTGGAGGTGATTACCCGTCTGTCTCTTCCCTGTCGATATACCAGAATATCATCAGCAAAAGTCATAGTTCTTCCCCTCCCATCCAGCTGTTGGGCCGTGATCGTTATTGTGTACACGTTAAATAGAACTGGTGACAATGGTGAGCCTTGTGGCAGCCCAGGACAAATGGATGTTGGCTCGGAAGACCAACTTCCACATCTGAGTATCACCTTCCTCTGAAACAGTGCCGCGGCGATCCATCTAATGAAGAAGGGGTTCACCGCCAGTTTGAGAAGCATATGCATGAGATATTCAAATGGTACCCTGTTGTATGCATCCTCCAGATCTATAGCAGCAGCACATGTCTCCTCTCGTCTGTAGAAGCCTTCGAAGACATCATAGGCAAATACTGCCGCATTGAGCCATGTCTCTTTGTTATATCTATAACCTCCGAGTGTGGAAGGGAATACGCATTTCTGTTCAAGGCGACAGGTGAGGACACGGGCAACTATTTTCTCCAGCAGCTTGCCCGCAGTGTTCTGCATTGTGATGATTCTGTAGGCACTGATCTGAGAATGGTCCTTGTTTGGCTTCGGTAGCGGTAGTAAGTAGCTGAAACTGAAGTGAGAATCTAAAACATTGAGAATGAGCTGCAATCGTCTATAATTTACTTTCACAAACATTTCAAAAATGTAAAAAAAAAAAATGATTTAATATAATATCTAGAAAGTCCTTGAAGATAGAAATTTTTTTTAAATACCTCACTCGTCTCTGTATGTCAATTATTTAAAAAATTATGATTTAAACAATCTTTTATTGTTTTTTGTAAATCAGTGGTCAAAACGTGTAACATAAAAAAAAAGTAGAATATATAAGGTAACGCCCCCCCCCCCAACCACCACCACCCTTTGGGGACAAGTCCACAGAGACATAAGTGTGATGTAAGCTAATTGATGCATGTGATTAATAAAAAAATGACAAGGTCATCTAACTGTCGACAACAAATATTTGGTCAACGATATCAACTTGAAATTTACCATACTTACGTAAAAAGGGACTTCAAATCTATATATCCATTTCATTTTAACTTTAGCATCTTTTGATTTATGCCACAACTGGTACTGACCACTTAAAGATGATTTTGCACACTTTTAAATGACTCAAAGAGAGTGTGTAAATGTTATGTCAATGTTTGCTGATCACTATAGCAAGAACTTGGCAGGTGTTAAAATCTTGACATTTACTATACTTAGGTAAAAATGGATGTTGAATCTCAATATTCATTTCATTAAAAACATATATATTTTTTTAATCAGCAGCAAAATGAAAAAAAATGATTAACTAAGCAGAAAAAAACTGAATGAAAAAAAAATATGATGAGAATTCTTGCAGTTGCCATTTTTATAATGGAGAATAAACCTCTCCATGATTAAAAACCACTTTTGGTATCCTTATAATCACGTGATATCCTGTTGACATAAAATAAAATATGGACACACTATTATGCTGCTTTCAAATTCCACGGGCTGACAAAATTTCCAAGGTCAAACGGAACACCCAGAGGTAAAAGTTTCTAATGTAAGATGCGGCACTTCTTCTTTTACCTTTTCAATGAAACCGAAAGGTGGCGTGGTTTATAAAATTTGTCGTTCTTGAGTTGCTCGAACTGTTTGAATTAGTGATTTTCCTTTGTTGTTACATGTCTCTGTCACCGCATCTATCCATCTTCTTCTAGGTCTTCCTCTTGGTATTTTTCCATACATTCACAAGAAGAACGCCCTTGATGGTGATTGGTGATGATTCATTCTGACCAGGTGGCCCAATCATTTAAGTTTTTTGTTGTTCTATATATTCTTGGCAGGGTTTTATTCCTACCATTTTTCTTATGTTTAATGATTTTACCTCTCTTTCTTGTGTCCGCTAATCCTAAGATTTTTATATTCCTTTTTTTCATAAATTCAACTATTGCTGTGCTTTTATCACCTAGACCGCAGATGCAGCACTACCTACATTAAATGAAAAGACACTGCTCATTTAGGATTAGTAAAGACATAAACACAATGGTAAACAACTAATAAATGAATCAACAAGATCAGTGAAAACAAACCAACAACTCACAGCTGCTGTATTCTGCTGTGAAACCTGCAGCTGTGTTGTCCTCATTTGACCGGAACTTGACCCAAGCACCAAAGAAGGATGTTAAGTTTGATGGAGTGTTTGTACCAATCCATCTCCCCACAAGAGAGCCACTGACATCTGGACTGCGTATTTCCACATAGTCATCACTAATACTTCCCAAGGGATCCAACTGAAAGTTCCTGTGTCGGATATTACAACAATCTTTTTAACTGAGGTTTCAAAACAAACAAGATACTGCCAAGTTTTTTTTTTTTTTTTTTTGTTACAAAAAGTTATCAAAGGACAAAAATGAGATAAAGCACACGCTGCATATAATCATAAATCCCTAATCTTGGAAAGCTTCTAAATCTCAGTAAGGTAGTCAACGCCTGCAATTCTATTTCTCTTATCAACATTCTTCTTAGTATCTTAAGGTTAGCCTCTTCTTCTATTGCCTGTCACTTCCCATCTAAGGACTTGCTTTGTATATTTCTTGATATTTCTTCTCATAATATTGCTGACATATACATAATATGCTAACATTAAAACAAAAAATATATATATATATATATATATATATATATATATATATATATTTTTTTTTTTTTTGTTTGGTGTGTGTTAAATAATAGTTGAGATTTGATAAGATGAGATCTCATAATATATAGTAGATGGCCATTTCTCTTAATATAGAGATACATAAATGAATAAAACACTTTTTTTTTTTAAATACAACCACTCATCAATTTTCATAAGGAATAGAAAAATCATCATCATCATTGAGTGCCCTCTCCGCATCGAAGGTTGGCTACCATGGAGTGCCATTCCACTCTGTCTCTTGCTTTGATGGTGCAGATTGCCATAGTCTGACTTGTCCATCTTTTGATGTTACTCGCCCATGTTAGTCTTGGTCTGCCTCTGCCTCTTTTACCTTGTATTTTTCCTTCTAATATTACTTCTATTAGACTGTTGTGTCTTTTAACATGACCAAAAAATTTCAAAAAATTGCTCTAATTGTAAGGATGTATTTTATCGCCCTTGTTATTTGGAATTGTTATGGACTTCATAATGAAGAAATGCTGCACTGGTAATAAAGGCATCGAATGGATACAAGGAGACCATTTGGAGGACCTGGACTTTGCTGATGACATAGTTCTCATCAGCAATCAGATAAAAACGATGCAGGAAAACACAAATGAACTATCATCAATAGCCAGCAAAATTGGGCTTGAGGTCAATCATGAAAAGACTAAAGTCATGAAAAGTTTAATTCCAACAAGTGACAAAATATACATGGAAAACAAACCAGTAGAAGAGATCGATCACTTCATCTATCTTGGAAGTCACATTGATCGAGAAGGGGATACGAGCAAAGAAATTAGAATCAGACTGGCTAAAGCAGCAATGTCTTTCAGAAGCCTTGAAAAGTTGTGGAAATCAAAACTCATTAGCACAAACACAAAACTTAGGCTATTCAAATCAAATGTACTATCAACCCTTACGTATGCGTGTGAAAGCTGGAAAACAACAAGAGATATAGAAACAAAGTTGAACGCATTCGAAAATAAATGTCTAAGGAAAATACTTGGTATAGAATGGAACGAATTCAAAACAAACGAGGAAATTAGAGAAATCGCCAATCAACCACTAATATCTTCAGTAATAAAGAAAAGACGATGGTCATACGTTGGACATGTGATGAGAAGAGATAATAATCGAATAGCAAAGCAAGCCCTCATATGGGAAACAACAGGTAAAAGAAAAAGAGGAAGACCCAGGGAGACACTGAGAAGAACATTGATGAGAGAGGCAAGAGCAGCAGGAATCAGCTCCCTCAATGAGATAGAACTGCTTGCACAGAACAGAGACAGATGGCGAGATTTGATAAAATATCTTTAAAAGAAAACTGCTAGAACAAAAATTCATATAGGAGAAGGTGTATCTTGGTCTACGCCCTATGGGCCGGTTACGGCTCGAAAGGTCAATAGATAGATAGATAGATAGTTCTTTTTTTCATTTTTAGTTGTTTTAAAACTTCTTTGTTTGTTTTCTTTTCTTTCCAACCAATTCTACCTATTCTTCTATAAATCCACATTTCAAGGGCTTCAATTTTCTGTTCTGTTTTCTGGTCTAATGTCCATGTCTCTGCACCATACAGGAATATTGAGAAGATGTAACATTTCGCTATTCTTAGTTTCAGCCCTGGTGTTATTTGTTTTGATGTTAGTATATTTTTCATGGCATTGAAATTACTTTTTGCCATTCCTATTCTTTTATTTATTTCAGTTGTACATTTTCCATCACTGGTTATGATATGTCCCAGGTAGTTGTAGTTCTGAACTGTCTCTAGATGTATTCCTTCAACTTTGATATTTAATTGTAGGTCTTGAGAATTTCCTTTGTTTATGATCATAGTTTTAGTCTTTTTGATATTCATATCTAGTCCATATTTTTTGCTTGCCATGTTTATTACATTAAGTAATTGTTGTAGATCATTAGGATTTTCTGCTAGTAGAACAGTATCATCAGCATATCTTAGGTTATTGATTATCTTCCATTAATGTTAAGGCCTGGCATCTCATTGATGTTTTTAGATAATAATAGAAAAATATAGATAATAGAAAAATAGTGAACATAAATTTTAAACAAATTAAAACCAGGTTAAAACATAAAATACATAATTAGAATTCACAGGCACTAAATGAAATACATAATAAGAATTCCCAGGCACTAAATGAAATACAGAACAAGAATTCCAAGGCTATTAAATAAATACAGAATACAAATTCCAGGTTATACAAGAAATACAGGATAAGAATTTCCCAGGTTATACAAGAAATACAGAATAAGAATTCCCAAGTTATAACATAAATATAGAGTATGAATTTCCAGGCTATAGCAGAAATACAGAATAAGAATCCCAAGGCTATTAAACAAATACCGAATAAGAATTTACAGGCTGTTCAAGAAATACAGAATAAAAATTCCCAGGTTATACAAGAAATACAGAATAAGAATTCCCAGGTTATACAAGAAATACAGAATAAGAATTCCCAGGTTATACAAAAAATACAGAATAAGGATTCCCAGGTTATACAAGAAATACAGAATAAGAATTTTCAGGTTATACAAGAAATCTATCTATCTATTGTCCTTTCGAGCCGAAGACGGCTCATAGGGCAGAACCACAATCTCAAAAACAGAAACATTGCGTGCCAAAATGGCACATATTGCAGAGATCACCACTTCTAAAATCTATGGTTCTGTTTCCATAACAATACTTTTTATAATGATAGCTTGTCAAGCCATCGATCAACCTCCTTAGTCGCCTCTTACGACATGCCTGGAAATACAGAAGACATACAAGAAATACAGAATAAGAATTCCCAGGTTATACAAGAAATACAGAATAAGAATTTCCAGGCAATAACAGAAATACAGAATAAGAATTCCCAAGTTATACAAAGAAATGCATAATAACAATTCTCAGGCTATAAGAAAAATACAGAATACAAATTTAAAAAGTGATGAGCAAGAATTCTTAGGTTTAGGTTTACTTCCAGAATGTGAAAAACAGAGTAAAGTTTTGAAATAAGAGATTCTTACAATGCACTTTAAGATCAACATCAGATGTTTGTGTAACATGTACAACAGACAAGCAGTGTAAGAGTATTTGGAAATATTAATATCAGATTGGGTTTTTAGGGACCACAGAATATAACATTGAATCTTGGATATGAGATCAAAAGTTAGTCCAGGGTAACTGCAGTGCTCTGAGACGAGAGAATGATAATTATAAATTCCCCTGGGCAGTAAAGTGGTGTCAGTTGTGTTGGCTAAGCCAAGAGTTGTTCCGCTTATCAAAGACAGACAGTCTTTCTAGGAAAAGGGAACCACTGTTATATTTTGATGTTTTTTGTTAAAATGGTCTTCCAAACAAAATTCCTGTGTAATTAAGGTGACTAATGACTGACAGTCCTAAGGGAAAGGGATAATTAAGAGAATTAACATATAGGCGGTCCTACATAATTAGTAGGTAGATTTGGACCATTGACAGACTAACCTAAGACATGTCAAATGGTAGAATTTCCCTGAATCCCTGATTTTGGGCAGAGCTTAGGAGACCAACAAAAAGCCATTGCAGACCAAGTTTTAGGGTTAAGAAAGAGAGAGAGAGAGAGAGAGAGAGAGAGAGAGAGAGAGAGAGAGAGAGAGAGAGAGAGAGAGAGAGAGAGAGAGAAGAATCACACAGCAAGTCTCTGAGGCAAGTTAGCCCCAGGAGTTTTGACTTATGTTTTACAGAGAATTATAAGTTTTACAGAGATCATGGGATTTAGAGTTAAAGCATTAGAGTGAATCAGTCAAGTGATGCCAAATAGTCTTCAGAGACAGTTGTTAGCTGCAACTACAAGTGAGTTGAGAATATTTTAAAAAGTTAAGACTGAGTTTGTGTCATACCAGCAATAGTACTAACCATATCATGGCCAGATAAAAGTGGCTTTGCAGTAAAATAAAGTGTTCCTCAACTTATTCAATTATATGATGCCATGGAGCAACAGTGGCACTACCTGTCTTACAGTATGGTTGAACGCTGGGTATAAATATGATACAGGATATGGTGTACGGTATCAGCATTCCAAAATATTTTCTGCTGCAACATATATGCAGCTGCTAAAAGAAATTTATTGCATCCACAAAAAAAAACTTGGGAACCTTGGTGGTTAGTGCACCAGCTCCTGATCAGGGTCTGGGACTCAATTTCCAGAAGTAGTGGATCCTTTTTTTTTGGTTGGACTGACTAAATGTGGGATTCACCCAGCTTCTATAAATGGGCACCAGAGATTTTTCTGGGAAGTAAATATGATCTGACATGATATTGACAGCAACACCCACAAATTTGCAGTGGTCACTAACATCATATTCCCCAAAACACCTAGCAAGGTAAGGGCGGAGACCTTTACTTGACATTTATGTGAAGAGACTGTAGGGCTAACTTTAAATAAAATAGAAACTCTGAAGGTGTTGTGTTGATTTGACAGCCACAGTTTGTAGTCACAGTTTAAAAGATATATTTTAGCTGTGATCACAACAACTATGACAATGTTTTTGAGTGATTTCATGGAATTGCTAAATCACATGCAATCTTAACACTGGTACTTTCTATGTGTGAAACTGCTGAACAGTAATCTTAGCCTACAGCCTGTAGTGTTTTTGACAGATGCAAGATCAGTACTCCAGGCACTACAATCTAGAAAATTGACACATCTGTAGACCTTGTTGACTGAACTCTGCAAGCACCACAGGGTTGCCCTGCAGTGGATCCCATCTCACTGTGGAATACCAGGAAATGAGAAAGTGGATCATTTGGCCAAGGGCAGTTCGACAGGCACAGAACCAGATGCACCAGTTACATACTATCATAAGAAACAGATATATAGATTTAGATGAATGATGATATCGTATGAAAGGGAACAGTTGGCTGTGTTCACTTTCTGCGCAGTTTTGCCATATGTCTTTTGGCATGTGCTGAGACTGCTACGATGGGGACTACACATTTACCTTTCTTTGTTTGGGAGATGAGATTCGGATGATTATGCTGGCACGGGCGGTTGAGCAATTATGAATTTTAATTCATTTGCAGTGATACCGAAGCCTTCCATAACCAAAATAACCAAATAAGAAACAGATAGTCTAATCAATTAGAGGACCACAAGCCCCAAACCAGGATGCCTTTCATAATATAAATAGATATTAACAAGTTATCATTATACGCCTCAGAACAGGATACAATTGACTCAGCAGTCATATATGTACAAAATTCAAGATCGGCACCTCAATTAAATGTACACGTAGACAGGTGCCCCAAACTGCTGAACACATATTTCAAGATTGCACTGAATATAGTAGACTGAGGAAAATCAGGACCAGGTGGGACAGGACAGGACAGTCAGACAGACAGATCGATCTACCCTATTGTCATCTGTTGAATGAACCCCTTGGATGTCAAAGGAACATAGCTTTGCAGATTTTGCACTTATGACCTTTTATGTGGATACCTTGGTGGCGGGTAATGCCAGCTGTGCCATTATTACTCATTGGGTTGGTGTTTCTGTCATGTGAACGATGCATTTCACACACCACAACACACAAGTGGCAGGACATGGCAATCCTAGGAACAACCTACACACTGAACTATTTTACTTTGGGGATGATGAGAAAAGCTTCCATGACACCCCATTTAATCCTCCCACCCCCTTTTTCATTTATACTAATGACATGCCATGATAATTAACCTTATATGAGGTCGGGTGTCATCTCGGTTACCAAGGCACGCACTGTCCTCTGAAACCTGGGGATGGCAATGACAAATATGCTACTGGGACTCACCTTAATACCCTCCGCTTCCTCCAGCTCAATATTTCTGCAATATGGACCAAAACACGGGAGCTGGCAAAGCTTCTATCAGATAACAAAAGTCCATGTTTCTGTCATACCATGTTGTCAAGAGATGCCTTTTTATTTATAATGGGCTACACAACTCACCAATGTCATTGTCTTGAATGTCAGGGAATAATGACACTAATTTGCTATGATATACAAGCAGAAGTTTCTACCCAAGATAGTGATAATGAAACTGACATTCAAGTATGGGCAATCTGGTGTATTGGAAAACAATTCAAAATATTGAATATTTACAATCCTTCTAGAACCACCTTGAAACTTAATCAAAACACCAACATTCAGAGTACGATCATCACAGATGACTGGAATGGATATTATTCCCTCAGTTACAATGATCTACACACAACAGGGGCAGTTATTGAGGAACTCACAAACACAACTACACTTATACTGCTCCAGAACTGTGACTCCATAACCACATTAATCCATAGAGCTAATGGAGCTCTTAGCAGACCCAACCTCACTTTTGTGTCCGCTGATATCCATCCTATGTGCTCCTTTAGAGTTCTCAACGGTACAGGCAGTGATCAGGTACCCATTGTACTTGACATCACCAACACAAGAGAAACTCCAAGTATAAATCAAATATTGACTACATACAACTATAACAAAGCAAACTGGTAGATGCCAGACTGAAGATTAATAGATAAGACTAACATTATGAGAATTAATACAGTTGGCAATAGCCAAATAAAACCAGGAGAAATACATCTATTAGATGTACAATCTTACATATATCTGGGCAGTAATATAGATAAAGAGGGAGGAACAGAAAATGATACCAAAATAAGGATATCAAAAGCAAGAGGAGCTTTCATTGCACTGGGAAACATGGAAATCCAAAGAAATTAGGTTAAATACAAAAATTAAAAATTGTCAACTCAAATATTAATGTGGTCCTATTATATGGTTGTGAAACATGGAGAACAACAAAATTGGCAATCACAAAGATACAGACTTTCATAACTGGATGCTTATGCAGAATAAAAGAATGGAAATGGGAGGACAAAATCACTAACATAGAATTAGGGAAATGTACCAGTCAAATACCAGTGGATAAAGAGATACAGCAAAGACAATGGTGCAGGATAGCACACACACTATGGAAGCCAACTGAGAGTATTACACAACAGGCCCTTTTTTGGAATCCCCAGGGGAAAAGACAAAGAGGAAGACCAAGGAATTCTTGGAGAAGACAGATAGAAGCAGAGATGAAGATGATGGGGAAGACATGGAATGATCTTAAAAGAATGACAAAAAGCAAAACGACTTGGAAAGTGTTTGTTGAAGACCTATGCTCCACTGGGAGCTAAAAGGTAGAAGAAGAAGAAGAAGATATCATGGCCAGATAAAAGTGGCTTTGCAGTAAAATAAAGTGTTCCTCAACTTATTCAATTATATGATGCCATGGAGCAACAGTGGCACTACCTGTCTTACAGTATGGTTGAACGCTGGGTATAAATATGATACAGGATATGGTGTACGGTATCAGCATTCCAAAATATTTTCTGCTGCAACATATATGCAGCTGCTAAAAGAAATTTATTGCATCCACAAAAAAAAACTTGGGAACCTTGGTGGTTAGTGCACCAGCTCCTGATCAGGGTCTGGGACTCAATTTCCAGAAGTAGTGGATCCTTTTTTTTTGGTTGGACTGACTAAATGTGGGATTCACCCAGCTTCTATAAATGGGCACCAGAGATTTTTCTGGGAAGTAAATATGATCTGACATGATATTGACAGCAACACCCACAAATTTGCAGTGGTCACTAACATCATATTCCCCAAAACACCTAGCAAGGTAAGGGCGGAGACCTTTACTTGACATTTATGTGAAGAGACTGTAGGGCTAACTTTAAATAAAATAGAAACTCTGAAGGTGTTGTGTTGATTTGACAGCCACAGTTTGTAGTCACAGTTTAAAAGATATATTTTAGCTGTGATCACAACAACTATGACAATGTTTTTGAGTGATTTCATGGAATTGCTAAATCACATGCAATCTTAACACTGGTACTTTCTATGTGTGATTCCAATTTGTAACATTGCTTGAAATTATTAATGTTCAAGTTGTAATAGTTTTGTGCTGATCATACATTAATTGTACTTGTTTCAGATTTGTCTTGTTTATTTTTATGCTACATGATGGTGATGATTGTTGCTTCGATATGACCATTACTTCTGTTTTCTTACTATTCAGACTGAGACCTTTTTTGTTGCTTTCTTTTAATATTATGTCTATCATTTCTTGTAGTTCATTCTCTGTCTCTGCTATTATGACTTGTGGAGTCCCTGTTAACGTCATTAGTTGTAGATATTAAGTTGTGTTTGGACATAATTAATCTAGGCAATATAAGAAGGTAGTTTGCCATTCCTTTCCTTCTTGGCAGTGACTGAACTAGTCGGAGATCGCAGCCACTGTCTCTATACATGAGATCCTCTGTGCCATCGCAAAATGGGGACCATAACCAGCACTACTTGTCCCACAACACCATCCACCACCTGCTCCAATGGCTTCACATAACCCTGATATGGGGGCTAAGCGGGAGCTCCACCTTGCCCAAGGGTGTCCCGAAGACTAGAGGAGGAAAGGAGACATAGTACTCCTCCTTTGGTAGGGCAGAACTCTACCCCACTAACCAATTATTAGAGGCCACAGAGATGGGATTTCTCAGAAGAATGTTGAAAGTTCCCTGGACAGTTAAAAAGACTAATGAGGAAATACTCAAAGAGGCCAATACAAAAAGGGAACTCCTAAAAAACATCAGAAAGAAACAATCAACATTTTTTTGGGCACATCATGAGAAGAGGAAAGTTGGAATACTTGGTTACAACTGGCAAAATAGAAGGAAAGAGAGATCGCGGATGACAAAGAGAGAAAATACTGGATAGCTTGGTGTCATGGCATGGAAAACAGTCAACAACGGAACTGATACGATGCAATGTGGATAGAAGAATGTGGAAAGACATGATCGCCTACGCCAACTGATATGGCACATGATGATGATGATGATACATTAATTAATTTAAAATTATTTTTGTTTTTAATGTATGCATAATTAAAATTTGTCCCTTCTGGTGATGAATTTCTGAGGCAGCCCTGAATGATAAGATCTTTTACTCTTTGCTACAGATGTGAACCACTGTAAAGTATATTGATGACATTGGTATCGATGTCTAAAATCTCCAAAAGGAAAGAAAGAAGAAGAAATTTAATGTACAAATTTCACACCACTGCAAAACAACTCTTTTATCGTTCGCCAGTTTTCACCTCTGGCGAAGTCCCTATAGACTAGGAACTTAATTTTGCATGTTAATCCATTTTTCCCTGGCAGCCATGTGCACAGAGGTCCACACAGGCAGATAACTGTAACATATTTTTTCTGTTGATGAGTAATTGATGTTTCAAGCTGAGCCTCGCTTGGGGAGGGAGGGAGGTGTGTGTGTGTGTGTGTGGGGGGGGGGGGGGTTATGATGATGATGTATTTGCTGCAGAAAAATCACAAATAAAAATCTCAGATGGTGCAGCCGGGATTTGAACTCACAACCTTTCTGTCTTGAGACTCGTCTTGTCTCTAGACCTGCATATTGCCTAGTGACCAACCAATTCCCCTTCAAAATAATGTGACAATCACAAAGATACAGGCTCCAATGGATGATTGCACAGAATAAAAGGATGAAAATGACAGGACAAAATCATTAGCGTAGAATTATGGGAAAGTACCAGTCAAATAACAATAGACGAAGAGATACAATGAAGACAATGGTGCTGGATAAGACACACTTTGTGGAAGCCCACTGAGAGTATAACATGAAAAAGCCTTTTTTTTTTTTTGGAATCCCCAAAAGCGGAGACAAAGAGAAAGCCAAAATAAACTTGGAAAAGACGTGGAATAATCTTGACAGAATGGTAAGAAACAGAACGGCTTGGAAAATATTTGTTGAGGAATATGTTCCATAGGGACTTGAAAGGAAGAAGATAACTGCAAAATGAAAACTTTGTAACTATTTTCCATTTTCTACTCCACTTGGATATATTATAATTCTGCTTTACTTCTGGAATTAAAATATCAGTTTAAAATTGTTATTTCTCATATAAATAGATAAGATGAGCATTAGAGAGTTATTACAGGAAGTGAACAGAAGGAAAAAGGTTTAAACATTAAAGCCATAAAGGAGTCCTATAGTAATTGGTATTGGGTAAGTAAGTGTTAATAACTTCATTGTGCTACACTCAATTTCATGTGGTAGGATGGCCAGTTCCCTTCCTTGCTGCCTACAAGTACTACCACCAGACCTTTCTAGATACCAGGGGTGCATAAAGCCACAGACATTGTGTTGAACGAAGCATCATGAGCAAATAATAAATTATCAACATCATCCTCAATAGCACTGAGAAAAAAGCTAGGAATAGCTCCCACCATAGAATATATAAGGAAACAACAGATAAAATTATTTGGCCACATGACAAGGCAGAAAGATCAAAACTCAACACAACGAGCTTTCAACAAATGTTGTGAGAGCACCAGACCCAAGGGTCAACCACGAAAATGATGGATCGATGGAATATTAGCAGCACTAGGAAACAACAGTAGCAGAGGCAAATAGAAGAGCAAAAGACCGCAAATTGTATCTTCCCTCGACGCTGAAAGGCAGATGAGGAAGGAAAGAGAATAAGATCCTCAATATTAATAGTCAGAGCAAGAAGTAAAAGAATACCATTGGTCCTTGCTGCAATAGTATATTGTTTCAATATTCTTGTCTCAAAAACAGATGGTTCAACTGCTACCTTAAACCAACTCTAGATAAAGTCACCACCAAACTACTGCTACTACAAATCAACTCTAAATAAAGTCACCACCAAACTACTGCTACTACAAATCAACTTTAAATAAAGTCACCACCAAACAACTGCTACTACAAACCAACTCTAGAAAAAGTCACCACCAAACTACTGCTACCACAAACCAACTCTAGATAAAGTCACCACCAAACAACTGCTACAACAAATCAACTCTAGATAAAGTCACCACCAAACAACTGCTACAACAAATCAACTATAGATAAAGTCACCACCAAACTACTGCTACCACAAACCAACTCTAGATAAAGTCACCACCAAACTACTGCTACCACAAACCAACTCTAGATAAAGTCACCACCAAACAACTGCTACAACAAATCAACTCTAGATAAAATCACCACCAAACTACTGCTACTACAAACCAATTCTAGAAAAAGTCACCACCAAACTACTGCTACTACAAACCAACTCTAGATAAAGTCACCACCAAACAACTGCTACTACAAACCAATTCTAGAAAAAGTCACCACCAAACTACTGCTACCACAAACCAACTCTAGATAAAGTCACCACCAAACTACTGCTACTACAAACCAATTCTAGAAAAAGTCACCACCAAACTACTGCTACAACAAATCAACTCTAGATAAAGTTACCACCAAACTACTGCTACCACAAAACCAACTCTAGATAAAGTCACCACCAAACTACTGCTACTACAAACCAATTATAGAAAAAGTCACCACCAAACAACTGCTACTACAAACCAATTCTAGAAAAAGTCACCACCAAACTACTGCTACCACAAACCAACTCTAGATAAAGTCACCACCAAACTACTGCTACTACAAACCAATTCTAGAAAAAGTCACCACCAAACTACTGCTACAACAAACCAACTCTAGAAAAAGTCACCACCAAACTACTGCTACAACAAACCAACTCTAGAAAAAGTCACCACCAAACAACTGCTACTACAAACCAATTATAGAAAAAGTCACCACCAAACTACTGCTACTACAAACCAACTCTAGATAAAGTCACCACCAAACAACTGCTACTACAAACCAACTATAGATAAAGTCACCACCAAACAACTGCTACCACAAACCAACTCTAGATAAAGTCACCACCAAACAACTGCTACTACAAACCAACTATAGATAAAGTCACCACCAAACAACTGCTATCACAAATCAACTCTAGATAAAGTCACCACCAAACAACTGCTACTACAAATCAACTCTAGATAAAGTCACCACCAAACAACTGCTACCACAAACCAACTCTAGATAAAGTCACCACCAAACTACTGCTACCACAAACCAACTCTAGATAAAGTCACTGTATACATCTTTACTTACGGAAATGATATCTGTATTCTGTTGCCAGGAGATGTTTTGATCAGCCAGACACACTCAATGTTAAATGGATAACCAGTCGGATAATTAGGGCTCATAAACTGTCCTGACTCTGCAGTGAGTTCTGCTCCACAGTCTGGAACCAAAGCAATTGAAATAAGTAAAGACATTTTAATCATTTATGAAATCATATATATTTACCTATTGTCTTTTCGAGGTTAAGACAACAAAGAGGGCAGAAATAAAAATGCTCTTCATTCTGGATTATTATTTGCTGTTGTTCAACAGACTTTGCAATAGACCCTCAACATAGCATGCCACATGTCCCTATTCTGTGAGATTCTCAATAAACCATAACAAATAATAAATCATAACATAATAAATCATAACACAACAAATCATAACATAAGAATCAATAAAAACAATTTCATAATTTATCTTTCTCCTGCATGTAGTTTCCCATGTTCAGCATATTATTTAAAGAAGAAAGATGTTGCCTCCATCAATCTGGTAACTGCATGATTCTATTTTGATTATTGTGAGCATTAGGATATGATCAATTCACAGGCACTTTAGTCCAACATTTCTTTCCTTTTTTTCTGTTTTATCTTGAGTTGATATTTAGTGTACTATATTTAAATACAGTTCACGGTCATGTTAAGTCACATATAAAATTGTTAATGTTACAATATACTTTCATGTGACTAAAAGTAATATTTTAAAAGTCTTATATGGATTATTGTTGTGCTATTTTTGTTTTAGTAGGCCTAATCGACCTGAATCGACAATAGCATTTTAATTTTATTATTATCTTATTATGGTAAGAATAGAGATGATAACCAAAGTAATATCAAGACTTTATAGTGAGGGTAAATGTTGTGGCTCACAGCAAGCTCAATTATCTTGGCCTTTCCCCCACCCCAAAAATGTCCAACTTCAGCATGGCATTTCTGAGTATAAGAATTGCCTGACCTCTTTAATCACTAACCAAATAAATTGTTAGACTTTTTGTAATGTTACAATCTTTCTTTACTCAGTTCCTTACAGCAATAACATTATTAGTTCATTGTATTAGATAAGTCTATGGTGACTATCAATATATAACACAACATCCATGGATAAGGTGATGCGAATTATACATGTTCATCATCATCATCATCATGTGCCTTACCGGTTGGCGTAGGTGATCATGTCCATCCACAATCTTCTATCTACAGTGCATCGTATCAGTTCTGTTGTTGACTGTTTTCCATGCCATGACACCAAGCTATCCAGTATTTTCTCTCTTGTCGTCCGCGATCTCTCTTTCCTTTTATTTTGCCAATTGTAACCAAGTATTCCAACTTTCCTCTTCTCATGATGTGACTAAAAAATGTTATTCTTTCTGTTTTTTTATGAGCTCCCTTTTTGTGCTGGCCTCTTTGAGAACTTCCTTGTAGGTCTTTTTAGCTGTCAGGGAACTTTCAACATTCTTCTGAGAAATCCCATCTCTGTGCCCTCTAATAATTTTTTAATATGCTTGTCTACTGTCTATGATTCGCTTCTATAGGTCAGAATTGATTCTATATAGCACCGATGAACTCTCTTTCTCATTTTTATTGACATAGATTTGTTGCATAAGATATTTTTCATTTTCTGAAATGCTATTTTGGCCTGAGCTATTCTGCTTTTTATTTCTGTGGTGCATCTCCTATCTGATGTTATTATTGTGCCCAAGTATTTGAAACGTTGCACTTGTTTCAGATTTGTCTTGTTTATTTTTATGCTGGATGATGGTGATGGTTGTTTCTTCGATATAACCATTACTCCTGTTTTCTTGCTATTCAGACTGAGACCTTTCTTGTTGCTTTCATTTACTATTATGTCTATCATTTCTTGTAGTTCGTTCTCTGTCTCTGCTATTAAGACTGTGTCATCCGCATATCGCAAATTATTTATGTTGTGACCGTTGACTTCAATTCCTTTTTTGTCTATTATTGATTTCATAATATATTCGCTGTAAAGTGAAAACAAATCCGGTGACAGAACACAGCCTTGTCTGACTCCTTGTTTTATAAGTTGAAATTGTCCTGTTTGGTTAATTCGTATAGCTGCTGTTTGTTGCCAGTACATGTTTTTTTATGATTCGCAGATCCTTGCCATCAATGTTTAATTTCTCCAGCATATTGATTATTTCCACATGCTTTACCTTGTCAAATGCTTTCGTGTAGTCTATAAAGCACATATATAGATCTTTCTTTACCTATATAGATCTTTCTATCAATGTTCTTAAGATGTATATTGCATTATTGGTGCCCTTTCCTTCCACAAATCCACATTGTTCCTCACTTATTTCTGGTTTTATTTTGTTCCTTACACATCTCATGATTATTCTTAGTAATATTTTAGTCATATGGCTCATGAGACTAATAGTGCGGTGGTCTTCACAATCAGTGGCTCCTGACTTCTTTGGTATGGCTACAAAGATAGATTTTAGTAGATCTTCTGGTATGAGTCCAATGTTATATATGTAATTGAGTAATTTTGTTATGACTTGTACTCCCAGCTCTCCTAATGCATTTATCTCTTCGATTGTTATATTGTCAGGACCTGGAGCTTTGCCTCTTTTCATGTATTGAATTGCGTCCTCCACTTCACTCTGCATTATTGGTGGTCCTGTGTCTTCATTTGAATTGTTTAATTCTGGTCTTTCATCATCATAGAGTTGACTGATATATTCTGTCCATCTTTCCATTGTCTTCTCCTGTCCCATTATTATATTTTCTTCCTTTGATTTCACACATCCTGAAACTTTGACTTCTTTTCTTCCTGTCAATTAATTTATCTGATTGTGCATAAATTTTGAGTCTTTCTGTTGTTGTTTTTCCATTTCTTCACATTTCTGTTTTAACCATCCTTCCATTGCTTCACTGCACTTGTTTTGGATCTCTTTGTGCAATATTGTGTATGTCCGTTCTTCTTTCTTATGTTTTCTTCTTTCGTCCATTAGTTGTAATATTTCTTCTGTCATCCATTTCTTTTTGTTGATTCTTTTAGTCACTGGTATTACTTCTTTTGATGTTTGTTGAATCAATTGTTTGAGCATTTCCCACTGCTCCTGGATGTCCTATATTTTCTCAATAGCATTACATCTATTTTGTATTATCGTGCTGTACTTATCACTCATCTGTTTATCTACTCTTAGCATATCTAGTTCTAATTTTATATTTCTTGGTGATTTCTGTGCCTTCCTCAGTTTTATTATTATCTTTCCAACTACTGGTACATGGCCACTATTGCAATCTGCTCCTGGCCTTGTTTTAACCGATGTTAGCCCATTCCTGAATCTTCTCTGTACCAGTATAAAATCAATTTGATTGTGTACTTTTTTGTCTGGGCTTTGCCATGTCCATAGTCGCCTAGGGTGTTGTTTGAACTAGGTGTTACCTATAATCATTTCATGTGTCTTTGCCCAATCTATCAATCTATCCCCTCTGTCATTCGTCTCTCCAAGGCCATGCCCCCCAGTCACATTTTGCACTTTAGCTGTTCCTACCTTTGCATTGAAATCCCCTAATACAACAGTTATTTCTTGGGATTTACACTGTTCCATGGTCGCCTCTAGCTCCTCATAAAAAGTGTCAATGTCTTCTTCTTCGCTATTACTTGTTGGTGCATAAACTTGAATTATGTTGATAAATGCATTAAATAAAGTGTATTTTGAAGAACTTTGGACCCTATCTACCTATTGTCCTTTTGAGTTGAAGACTGCACATAGGGCAGAAATTCTAGACTCTTGTGTCCGACAATCTTTCAACTGTCAGACCTTGCACATGACCTGCATTGTGTCTTGCCACATGGCTCTGTTCTGGGTGAGTTACCCAATCTTCAAAGTTGATAACTTTGAAAGCTTTGTCATTTCTCTTATTTCTGCACTAGTCTTTAACTCATCCCATGGTACACATAGTTTTTTTTTCTCAGGCATTTGTTTTTTAAATTCATCCACTTTATTTTATATTTCTTTAGTTATTTTCCAGCTCTTGCATGCACTAGTGAGGGTGAACAATAAATTTGACTTGATAATCCTGAGCTTTGTTTTTGTGCTTAGTAATTTTGATTTCCATATTTTATCAGGGTTTCTGAAAGTCAATGATTACTTTGCTATTCTAATTCTAATTGCTTTCTTTGTTTCTCCTTCTTGATCTATGCAGCTTCATAGATATACAAAGTGATCTACTTCTTCCACTACTTTTCCTTCAAGGTATATTTTTTCTTCTTGACATTTTTAATTAGTCATTACTTTTGTCTTTTCTTGGTTGATATCAAGTCAAATTTTCCTAGCCACTGATGACATGGCATTTTTTATTCTTGCATAATGTCCACATTGCTATTGATAAGAATTACGTTGTTCACAAAATCAAGGTCATCCAAATGAGATTCAAGTGTCCATCCAATACCATTGCTACCCGTACAGCACTTCAGCATAATGAAGTCAATCATCATCATCATGTGCAATACCGGATGGTGTAGGCGATCATGTCCTTCCACAAACTTCCACTATGAAGTCAATAACAATCCCAAATAAGAAGAAGATTAAATATGATTTGGATTAGTTTGTGTTTAATGCCCAAATCTTTAAATTCTAAAACATACTGAATCATCATCAAGTACCGGGCCTGCTGGTGCAGGTGATCATGTCTCTCCACAACTTTTTATCTCGACAATTATTTATCATTTCATGTCCATTGACCTTCTGGCAAGCCATTCTTTTAGGCTGTCTAGTATCTTTTCAAAAGGAATTAAAGTCAACGGTCACAACATAAATAATTTGAGATATGCAGATGACACAGTCTTAATAGCAGAGACAGAGAATGAACTACAAGAAATGAAAACATAATAGTAAAAGAAAGCAATAAGAAAGGTCTCAGTCTGAATAGTAAAAAAACAGAAGTAATGGTCATATCAAAGAAACAATCATCACCATCATGCAGCATAAAAATAAACAGGACAAATCTGAAACAAGCTCAACGTTTGAAATACTTGGACACAATAATAACATCAGATGGGAGACACACCACAGAAATAAAAAGCAGAATAGCTCAGGCCAAAAAAGCATTTCAGAAAATGACAAATATCTTATGCAACAAATTTATGTCAATAGAAATGAGAAAGAGAGTTCATCGGTGCTATATAGAATCAATTCTGACCTATGGTAGCGAATCATAGACAGTAGACAAACATATTAAAAAATTATTAGAGGCCACAGAGATGGGATTTCTCAGAAGAATGTTGAAAGTTCCCTGACAGCTAAAAAGACCAATGAGGAAATTCTCAAAGAGGCCAACACAAAAAGGGAGCTCATAAAAAAACACCAGAAAGAAATAATATTTTTTGGTCACATCATGAGAAGAGGAAAGTTGGAATACTTGGTTACAATTGGCAAAATAAAAGGAAAGATAGATCGCAGACGACAAAGAGAGAAAATACTGGATAGCTTGGTGTCATGGCATGGAAAACAGTCAACAACAGAACTGATACGATGCACTGTGGATAGAAGATTGTGGAAGGACATGATTGCCTACACCAACTGGTATTACACATGATGATGATGAGTATCTTTTCTCTTTGCTTCCCTCTATCTCTTCACCCCTCAATTTTTTCAGTTGTTACAATATATTCCAGCTGTTCTCTTCTCATTACATGGCCAAAAAATTATGATTGTTTCTTCTTAATATTGGAAATCTCTCTCTCTCTCTCTCTCTCTCTCTCTCTGTGATCAGGACTCATTCAGAGTAGGATTCCAGACTCTCACATGAAGTCAGCTGTCAGACTAAAGGTGTTAATCACCCCTATAGACAGAACATCACAATTAGAGTCTGCCAGATCCACTCTGATTGAACACCCGTTAAAATGTTGCACTGTGTTCAGTGCCCAGTGCATCCGATTTCAGCCAGCATTTTATTCAGGTTTGCTTTCCTTAGCCTTTGATTGTCTCCAATCTTCCTGCAAGGCAGCAGATTGTCTTTTCTGTAGGGGGATTCTGCCCTTAGATGGTCGGACTTCCCTGGTTGACGAGCACCATCTGCCCGAGTCACTAGAGTTGACTAACACAGACATGCACACACAAAGACACAAGATGTGATCAACACAGACATGCACACACAAAGACACGAGATATGACTAACATAAACATGCACACAAAGATATGAGACATGACCAACACAGATACACACTAAGATATGAGATATGATCAAACGCAGACACACATAAAGATATGTGACATGACCAACACGGACACACCAAGATATGAGATATGACCAACACGGACACACACCAAGATATGAGACATGGCCAGCACACACACACACACACACACACACAAGCTAAGATATGAGCCATGGCTAGCACAGAAACACATTAAGATATAAGCCATGGCTAGCACGGAAATACACTAAGATATGAGCCATGGCCAGCACAGAAACACACCAAAATATGAGCCATGGCTTCATCGGAACACACCAAGATACGAATCATGTCTAGCACAGAAACACATCAAGATACCAGCCATGGCTAGCACGGAAACACATTAAGACATGAACCATGGCCAGTACGGAAATACACCAAGATATGAGCCATGGGCATCAGGAACCGTGTACCCCACCCAGAAAACATGGCATGTTCGCTAGAAGTAGAACAGTTTGAACTATCAGGATGAACACCTTGTTGCTAGAACTGGGGTGTAGGAGACATGGGAATGCCCTGCCTGCAGTGGCACCAATCTGTTCCAAAGTCCATAGACCACGGAACATGCCAAGGGCAGACGATGAAGCAGTCACTGGGTGAACACGGAGAGAAAGGAAAGTGATTCATTTATACCGTAAGAATAAATACTAACCAGCTGACACTGCAAAGCTACAACAAAGGAAAATCTGGCCTCAAAGAACGAGAAAAATCAAGAAACAAAAAAATGGCATTATAGAAATTCTGCAGCAGGCCAGACACAACTGTTTCAACAAAGCAAAGCGCATCTCCCGCCAATCTCCTGTAACATACATGGGTATGAAAATATTTAAAAAAAAAAAAAAAAAAAATTAAACAGAGCTATTAAAAAAAAAGACTAAACAGAGCTATTAAAAAAATGAAACAAAGCTACTAAGTTAGACAACATTCCCAGGCTATGAATGCTGGAGACAAGGACCTCTGAATTGTGTGGTTACATTGCCAGCAGCAATTCTCTGCTTACACAAGAAACAAAAGTTGCTTTTACAGTTCCAACACCTGATATGGTTATTATAGTCCATCCCTTTGACATTCATCTGCCCGCACGCAGGGCAAAGTATGCGTTTCTTAGCCATATTGGAAATAAGCTCTCTTATTTGTTTGGCCTCTTTCAGAATGTTTTAATTACTCTTCTTAGCTGTCCATGATATTCTTAACATTCTTCTGTAAAACAATATTTCTACAGCTTCCAATGACTTTCATGGCTGTTGTCCTATTGTCCATGACTCACATCCATATGTTAAGACTGGCTCTACATAACATTTAAGAACTTTTTTTTCTTATTTCTATCATCAAAAATTGATTGCACAGTATCTTCCTCATTTTTTTGGAAAGCTGCTTTTGCCTGAGCAATTCTGCATTTCACCTCTGTTGTACATCTATCATCTGAGGTTAACAATGTTCCTAGATATTTAAATTCATTTACCTGTTTCAATAATGTTCCACTTGTCTTTATTGTGCACTGTGGTGATGTCTTTTTCTTTGTTGCTACCATTACTTCTGTCTTTTTGCTTTTAAGGCTGTGTCCTTTATTTTTGCTTTCTTTCACTATAATGTCTAACATTTTTTGTAACTCATTTTTGCTCTTAGCGATTCAGACTGTATCATCAGCATACCTCAGATTATTTATATTATGACCTCCGATTGGTATTCCAGGCATGCCCCTTATGGATCTTAAAATAATCTCACTATACATATTAAACAAATCTGGTGACAGCACACAACCTTGCCTAACACCTTGTTTTATTTGTTGAAACATTCCCAATTGATTTCCAGTTCTTATGACTGTTGCTTGTTGCCAGTACATGTTCTTTATTATTCATAGATCTTTGCTGTCTAAATTGATGCATATGTAGAACTAAATTTCAGAGTATCTTTGAAAAAATAAATGTTGACCTGCCACTTGCTGTCAATGATTATAGGTAAGAGTGAGGAAAAAATAGGTCTGATAAATTAATTTCTAAATACAAATCCCTTAAGAAAACCAATAAATACTGGACAACTTTATTTTAGAATTTTATAGACATAGCTAGGGTTAGTGCTTTTACATTATTTCATGAACGTTAAAAAATAGCCTTTGGATATACAGCTTTGGCACGGCCTAAAAAGTATTGACAGCTTCAGTTCACTATGGAACTCATAATAAAGAAACTTGCTGGTGTAGATAAAACTATTACTGTCCCACTGTTTGATGTTGTAAAGAAAATAAATGACTGCCATCAGGTTGTCCCAGCTATATCTGATTTGTCAAAAACATATGATTTCTTTCACTTCTTTTCAAATGACTTATGGTAGTCTTCCTTTTCAACATTAGATGTGTTGTTGAAAATGTGTATGTATAAAATAGATAGCAATTTGACTATAATTTGTCAATTTTAAATGTTTTTTTAAAATATGTACTACTTATTTTCTAATTTTATTCAAATTTATTCTCATTAATTTATGTAAAGTGAATGTTTCAACTGATTGTATTAAGATTTTATTAATAATCCTCATACTTTTTTTCCCTTCTTGATAACTCTTTATGTTGTGTGTATTTAGGCCAGTGTTTAGTATTAGAAACAAATAAAGTAGGTCACATTATGAAGCAAGCACATTCTATTTCCAAAAACACCAACACTCAACAAAAGCTCATTCAATTCCCTATTCAACAATAAACCTATGTTCAAAACAAACATTGACTTTTGGGTTGTCCACAAAGAGAAACCTAAAATATCCCCAAAATATATTTTTTTTTTAAATCAAGGACATCTAAGAGTTAACCAGCCCTCTCCAAAATTCAAGACCTGATTTCCACAAGAGCAAAGACATTTTTTTTTCTTGACTTAACATGAATATTGTCAGCAGTGAAATGTCACAGAACAATGAACAGTATATCAAATTATTAATCCAGAAAGTTGTTTTTCTTGTTAATGAAGTAAAAAAAATGCAATAATGACAAGAAAATTTTGATGTAGTTTTCTTTTTTAATATCTTTGTGTCAACCTCCAGTACCGTGCTGTTGTGTACTAATTTGTGTTAAAAATTACTCGCAGAGTTATCCTTGAAGGCAAAACTAAAGTAGTTATTGCTGCATTGTATACAAGGCACAGTACACAGTGCATTACTTTCTCTTTTACTTACAGGAAATTGATGAAGAGTATACTGCTCTGAAGCCATTTCCACGAGCATAGTAGGAGCTTTGAAACACAACAGTGAGAGCAGATCCTTCAGAAATTATTGTTGCTGGAACAGAGTTGCCACAATATGCATTCTGCAAATCACTTGTTTGGTTGTAAGTGACTGGAACAATTCCATCATTGACAGTCACATTCTCAACTGTGCAATCTGAGTTCATGCTAATATGAGTAAATGTCAAGGACACTCGCTGATCTGAAAATGTGCACAGAATAATTATTAAACACAACACATCTATTTCATTGTGGATTTGAAAGAAAAAAAAAAGATAGCACTAAATGATTTAAATGAGAAAATAAACAGACAATATATGTTTTGACAAATTGGTCTCATCAAGAGTTTGACAATATTGTGCTACCAACACCAGACCTTGATCTAAACTCCAGAACAATTAGAAAAATAACCATTACAGAAATTGAATGTCTAAGATGCATGACAGAAGACAACCTGAGAGATGACATCATAAATGAGGAACTAAGAAATATGCCGTGTGTTACCGGGGCTTCATTATGAGGGAAGTAGAGAATAGTGACACTGTGACCTTCCAGGCATGTCGTAAGAGGCTACTAAGGAGGTTGATCGATGGCTTGACAAGCTGTCATTGTAAAAAGTATTGTTATGGAAACAGAGTCGTAGATTTTAGAAGTGGTGATCTCTGCAATATGTGCCATTTTGGCATGCAAGGTTTCTGCTTTTGAGATTGTTGTTCTGCCCTATGTGCCGTCTTCGGCTCGAAAGGATAATAGATAGAGATAGAAGAAATATGCTAGGAATAATTCCCACCATCTTCTTCTTCTACCTTTTTAGCTCCCAGTGGAGCATAGGTCTTCAACAAACACTTTCCAAGTCATTCTGTTTTTTGCCATTCTTTTAAGATCATTTCATGTCTTCCCCATCATCTTCATCTCTGCTTCTATCTGTCTTCTCCAAGAATTCCTTGGTCTTTCTCTTTGTCTTTTCCCCTGGGGATTCCAAAAAAGGGCCTGTTGTGTAATACTCTCAGTTGGCTTCCGTAGTGTGTGTCCTATCCAGCACCATCATCTTCGCTGTATCTCTTTATCCACTGGTATTTGAATGGTGCATTTCCATAATTCTATGTTAGTGATTTTGTCCTGCCATTTCCATCCTTTTATTCTGCATAAGTATCCATTAATGAAAGTCTGTATCTTCATGATTATCAATTTTGTTGTTCTCCATGTTTCACAGCCACATAATAGGACCACCTTAACATTTGAGTTGAAAATTATTATTTTTGTATTTAACCTAATTTCTTTGGATTTCCATATGTTTCCCAGTGCAATGAAAGCTCCTCTTGCTTTTGATATCCTTAATTTGATATCATTATCTGTTCCTCCCTCTTTATCTATATTACTGTCCAGATACCTGTGCATTGGGAAAATAAGATTAAAATTTAGAAACCAACAGAAGAGGTCAATTACACATAAAATTGATAGTCATAAACTGAAAGATGAAGCCATAAAGGAAAAGTTTAACATAGAGCTAAGTAATTGTTACACAGCACTCGGTGAAATAGACTTAGATATCAATGAAATGTGGGACTCACAGAGCAAAATACTAATGACAGCAGCAGAAGCAAGTGCTGGACTGAAGAAAATGGAAAAACGAGCTTGGATCTCAGACACCACGTGGAAATACATCAAAGAAAGAAGAGAAGCGAAGAGAGCCATGACTAATGTAAAGACAGATCTTGGAAAGGTTCTGGCAAAAGCAACATACAAAGAATTAGACAACAAAGTGAAAAGTTCAGCAAGAAGAGATACAAGAGCTTATTTAGACAACTTGGCAGAGAAAGCAGAGACAGCTGCAATTACAGGAGACAGCAGAACTCTTTATACTGTACAAAAGATGCTGACAAACACCTATACATCCAGTGGAACACCAATTCTAGACAAATCTGGATTAATGCTAACAACAAGCGCAGACATAAAAGCCCGTTGGGCGGAACACTTCAAAGAAATTCTTAACCGTCCACTACCCCACAGTTTAATAGATTTTGAAGCTGAAACACCAGCAGCAGAATTAGATGTAAATTTAGATGACTTCACCTTGAACGAAATAGAAACCACTTCAAAGCGTATGACCAATAACAAGGCTGCTGGAAAGGATAAGTTAACAGCTGAGATCCTCAAGGCAATTGATAGCCATAATTTAATACATCTCCAAAAAATGTTCAACATCATTTGGAAAACAGAGAAGACGCCTCATAAATGGAAATAAGGAATCATTGTTAAGATCCCAAAAAAGGGCAATCTTAGAGATTGTAACAACTGGAGAGGCGTGACAATTTTGTCAGTTGCCTCAAAGTTATTCTGCAAAATCATCCTAAATAGAATAAAGGATTCAATAGATACAGTAATGCGTGAAGAACAGGCTGGGTTTAGAAAAGGGAGAAGCTGTCTTGACCACATTTTCACTCTACGACTTATATTGGAGGAACACATTGAAAAGCAAAAACCTTTTGTACTTAACTTCATCGACTTCAAAAAAGCATTTTATAGTATTCATAGAGATTCTTTGTGGAAAATTCTGAAGCAATATGGTTTACCATCAAAAATCATAAATATTATTAAAGACATGTATGATGGTTACACATGTGCAGTTCGAACAGAGGAAGGACTGAGCAAATGTTTCCCAATAGAAACTGGGGTTAAACAAGGATGTATTTTATCGCCCTTGTTATTTGGAATTGTTATGGACTTCATAATGAAGAAATGCTGCACTGGTAATAAAGGCATCGAATGGATACAAGGAGACCATTTGGAGGACCTCGACTTTGCTGATGACATAGTTCTCATCAGCAGTCAGATAAAAACGATGCAGGAAAACACAAATGAACTATCATCAATAGCCAGCAAAATTGGGCTTGAGGTCAATCATGAAAAGACTAAAGTCATGAAAAGTTTAATTCCAACAAGTGACAAAATATACATGGAAAACAAACCAGTAGAAGAGATCAATCACTTTATCTATCTTGGAAGTCACATTGACCGAGAAGGGGATACGAGCAAAGAAATTAGAATCAGAATAGCTAAAGCAGCAATGTCTTTCAGAAGCCTTGAAAAGTTATGGATATTAAAACTCATTAGCACAAACACAAAACTTAGGCTATTCAAATCAAATGTCCTATCAACCCTTACGTATGCGTGTGAAAGCTGGAAAACAACAAGAGATATAGAAACAAAGTTGAACGCATTCGAAAATAAATGTCTAAGGAAAATACTTGGTATAGCATGGAACGAATTCAAAACAAACGAGGAAATTAGAGAAATCGCCAATCAACCACTAATATCTTCAGTAATAAAGAAAAGACGATGGTCATACATTGGACATGTGAAGAGAAGAGATAATAATCGAATAGCAAAGCAAGCCCTCATATGGGAAACAACAGGTAAAAGAAAAAGAGGAAGACCCAGGGAGACACTGAGAAGAACATTGATGAGAGAGGCAAGAGCAGCAGGAGTCGGCTCCCTCAATGAGATAGAACTGCTTGCACAGAACAGAGACAGATGGCGAGATTTGATAAAATATCTTTAAAAGAAAATTGCTAGAACAAAAATTCATATAGGAGAAGGTGTATCTTGGTCTACGCCCTATGGGCCGGTTACGGCTCGAAAGGTCAATAGATAGATAGATAGATAGATATATGTAAGATTGTACATCTAATAGAGGTATTTCTCCTAGTTTTATTTGGTTATTGCCAACTGTATTAATTCTCATAATGTTGGTCTTATCTCTATTAATCTTCAGTCCTAGCTGTTGTGATCTCTCATCAAGTATGCTCATTTTATCTTGCATCTGTTGATGGCTGTGTGATAGGAGAGCTATGTCATCAGCAAAGTCTAAATCATCAAGTTGTTTGGTCAGTGACCACTGGATTCCATTTCTGTTGTTTTGAGTTATTGTCATAATCCAATCTATGGCCAGTAGAAAGAGAAATGGAGACAGAAGGCATCCCTGCCTTACTCCTGTTCTTATTTCAAATGCTTCTGTAAGCTGTCCTTCATGCACCACACTACATTTCGTTCCTTCATACATTGTTTTTATCAGGTTAATAAACTTTATGGGGAATCCCTAATGGCACAGCAACTTCCAAAGCATTCTTCTGTCTAAACTATCCAATGCCTTTTCATAATCTATGAATCCAATATAAAGTGGCCACCATAGAATACATAAATAAACAACAGATAAAATGGTTTGGTCATGTGATAAAACAGAAAGATCAAAATAATATACAATGAGCCTTTCATAAACACTGAGAGATCACCAGACCCAAGGACTGACCAATAAAACAGAAGGATTGATGGACTATTAAAAACACTATTAAAAAATAACAACAGGAGAAGTCAACAGATGAGCAAAAGACAGCAAATTGTATTGCCCCTAGACACTGAAAGGCAAATGTGGAAATAAAGAAAAAAGAAGAGTTTAGACACATAAAAGCAAAAGCAGAATAAAGCATCAAAATAATGATAAATATACAGCAAAATGGTTCAATTAAATCAGTAAACTGAAATCGGTGACAACATATTATAGATGAGAAAGAGTTAAATGCAGTGTAGTATACTTTGTAAGTTGTCATGTTTTTTTTTTCTTCTTCACTAACTTGTATATATCACCACGAGCAAAAGAAAAGAAAGTTCTAGCTCTAGTTTTCTCTTGGCAGCACCAACTACTGACATGTGTTGCTGTTGTTGTTCAAAGGAAAAGCAAAATTCTAGCTCTTGCTTTCCTGGCTGCACCAACCACAGACATGTCTTGCTGTTGTTGTTCAATAGAAAAGCAAAATTCTAGCTCTTGCTTTCCAGGCAGCATCAATCATGTGATGTTGTTGAGTTTCCTTGATGCCCTTATTCCATCTTACTCTAGATCTGCCTCAGGCAGCATTTTCTTTTCCTCTTCTAACAAATGTCTCTAATGTGTGATGTGACTTTGAATTTTGCTTAAAGTTTCCCATCAGTTCAATGTTGAATTCTAAATCTTAAAAGACTAGCAGGTAATCCATAGCACCAAAAATTGCTAAGACAAAACAGAAAATCTTTCAAAGAAACAGTCCAAACCACTAGGGAAATTCCTTGTGTGTGTATACATATACACACATGCATGCACACACAAATATACTAAAAACCAACAGAGAAATGTGAAGCCTTTCACACTAAACCATGGACCAACAACACACAAGTAATATTAAATATTTCAGAATAACTTTCCAGAAATGAACAGTCCGAGACAGGAATGAAAGCAGCGTCACTCCAGAAAAAATACCCTATAAGGGTATTCACAGATGGCACTGTAATTTTAGATAAAAAGAATGGGAGGCAGTGTTATCTACACAACTTACTCCAAGAGAAATGCACTTCCTTCCAGATGAAGACAAGTGCACACATTTCAGAGCTGAAGCAGTAGCACTTCACAGAGCCATACAGACACACAACAATCAGGAGTTCATTCTTAAAAAATCTTCACTCTCAGTGATTCAAGGTCAAACTTTCATGCCAGATCAAATGTCAAACTTGGCATGCTTATCAGAGAATTAAAGAACATTTGCATATCGTCTGAAAAAAAAGGCAAAGACTGGGTATGGACTGAACACCAGCACACTTCTACAGTATCATCATCATTCCATTTACCTCCCTTAACTCTTAGGGGCCATTTATTATTTATTCTCAAGATAGACTAGAAAAGATGTTGCCATCGAGGAATAAAATCAAATATTGTAAGGTAATTGCAGCATCAGTCAACCACTGCACCATTTCCATGGCTCTTAAATTGCCAATTAGTCATTATTAAAATAAAAACAAAACAATCCATATATTCCCTTTTACAAATAACATTACCATCATACCTACCATGAATTGAGGAGCTGATGAACCACACACATTGAGTATTCTGTGGATATCGATCAGGATATCCAGGTGAAAATATTTCTCCATCAACATCTGCATTCAAAGTTCCTCCACAACCTAGACTCCCAAATGTAAATGTAAAACATAAATAAGCATTTGTAGAATGATTGTTCCATAACACAATCCTAAATATAAATGTAAAACACAAATAAGCATTTGTAGAATGATTGTTCCATTACACAATCCTAAATATAAATGTAAAACATAAATAAGCATTTGTAGAATGATTGTTCCATAACACAATCCTAAATATAAATGGAAAACATAAATAAGCATTTGTAGAATGATTGTTCCATAACACAATCCTAAATATAAATGGAAACATAATTGAGCAACAGTAAAATTGTAATTCCATAAAATGAGAAATAAGTGTCTGCTTTATGTCTAAGCTATTTTACATTTTTTTTTAAACTGTATATATCAAGACATTCCAACATTTGTCACATGCTAATATTGTCACTACTATGCATGCTTAGTGTTGTTTATCAGTTATGTTGTTGATTTTCCACCAAATCATTCACCTAAACTATTTTTATTCTTTTATTTCTGTTTTCCTCTATCTATTATTCCCTCAGTTTTTCCACTTGTCTCTATATATTCTACTTGTTGCCATCTCATTACACTGCCAAAAAAAGGGGATTCTTTCTGATGTTAGAAATAAGCTTTCTTTTTTCTTTGACCTTTTTTATTTTTTTTAGAATGTCTTTTACCCCAACTGAATTAGATGTTGCCCTCAAAGGATTGAAGCTCAAAAGTTCACCTGGTAAAGATGGAATCTCCAATGAAATGCTTCTAAATCTGGGACAGAAAGCCAAGAGCCAGCTTCTAAGGATAATAAATGCTAGCTGGAAGAGAGGTCATGTGCCGGCAATCTGGAAAGAAGCTATTATGGTACCCATCCTCAAGTGTGGAAAAGACCCACTAAACCCAAGTAGCTATAGACCACTTAGCCTACTGAGCTGCCTGAGTAAACTCATGGAAAGGCTGGTTAACAGAAGACTTACGTGGCATTTGGAGACAAAACAACAAATCGTACCACAACAAAGTGGCTTCCGTCAGCACAGATCAACTGAAGACCTGGTCACCTACATTGCACAGGAAATAGAGGATGCTCTACAAGAAAAGAAACACACTGGGTCAACATGGAGAAGGCTTTTGATAGGGTTTGGCGAGAGGGTTTAAAGAACAAGCTTTTTAGACTTGGCATCCAGGGTCGTTTATTCAATTGGGTCTCTCAATACCTTCAGGATAGAACGGCCAGAGTAGAAGTTCAAGGTCAACTAAGTAAGAAGGTCTCTATTGAACAAGGTGTCCCACAAGGCGGAGTCTTGTCCCCAATACTCTTTTTAATTTTCATAAATGACATCGTAATGGACATTCCACCCTGAATACACGCAGCAATATACGCAGATGATCTGGCGTTATGAGCTCGCGAGGAAAGTATGTCGGTGGCTGGACCCAGGATGCACAATGCCCTAGGTGAACTTGAAAAATGGACGAGCACCTGGTTCTTACCAATCAACGAAAAAAAAATACTACATATACAATTTTCAGCCTATCAAGAAACACACTCTCTGCAAACTTGAAGATAAAAGACCACACATTCCCTATTGACCAAAACCTAACATATCTTGGCGTCACAATGAATCGCAAAATGACTTAGAAAAATCAGATAGACAGAGCAAGGAAAAAAGTCAGAAAACGTACAAATATTATGAAGAAATTGGCAGGAATGGGTGGGGGGGGGGAGACAGAAATAATTTGAAAAGACTATACGTAGGAAGAAAGGTCAGACCAGTCCTAGAGTATGGAGTCACAGCCTGGGCTATGGCTTCCAAGTCACACCTTAGAAAAATTAACAGAACACAGAACCAAGCTGCCCATATCATCACTGGTGCTATGAAATCTACACCTATCAAGACTCTAGAAACAGTAACAGGTTTATAACCCTTAGATGACAGACGGGTCACTAAAGTATTGCAACAAGCGGAGAAATATAGAAGGCTCCTTAGCCACCCCATGCACCAAAGAATAACTGGTTCCGGAATTGTATGACTAAAGAGAAGCAACTTTGCTGCAATTGCCAATGAACTAACTACTGGAGACCCAGTACTTTCCCAAACAATATTGAAACCCTTGGGCCCATCTGATATGTCTCCTCGTGGAAAACATAAAATACCAGAACTTGAAGAAAATATAACAGGAATCATGAAAAAAGGCACCCAATCAGACACAGAAAGAAAACACGTAGCAGAAAAACACATACAAGATACCTACCCACGGGACTCTTGGTCCCACATATACACAGATGGCTCTGCTACAAATGCCACCAGAAATGGAGGGGGAGGTGTGTTCTTGACGCTGAATAATCAGAACGAGATCACCAAATCAATAGCTACTGGAAAATTCTCAAACAACTTTATAGCAGAAACTGAAGCCCTCAGAGATGCTGCAACACCGGCTACTCAACACAAAAATAACATGCACAATAAATTGGTGATTCTGACTGATGCACTGTCAGTACTATCAGCTCTAAAAAGCCTCAAGAACAATGAACTAGATGACTTGAGAACAACCCTGGACCAACTATGCAATAACTTCCAGAGAGTAGTCATTCAGTGGATACCATTACACTGTAATATACACGGAACGAACGTGCAGACAAATTAGCTAAAGAGGGAGGGAGATTACCACAGGAGAACCATCCACTCAGTTATGATGAAGCCAAATCCATCATCAAAGGTCAGTTCCATGAAAAATGGAAACAAGAACACCTGAAGCATAACAAGAGTGACGGATACCACCAACTATCAAGGAGGGATCAAGTCATCATACTTCGCCTACGCACTGTCCACAATAGAATGAGAAATCACATGTTCACCAAATTCAAAATAGGTACAACCAGCCTATGGCACTGTACACTGGACAATATGACTACAAACATGTTCTACAGGATTTCCCCCAGTACACAGACCTGAGAAGAGCAATGTGGTCCACGCCCACCTCCCTGGAAGAGAAACTATATACAGCTGACTTCATGAGAGAGTCTGGAATCCTACTCTGATTGAGTCTTTATTGCAGAGAGAGAGAATGTCTTCATTACTCTTTTTAGCTGTCCATGGTATTCTCAACATTCCTTTGCAAAACCACATTTCCATGGCCTCCAGTGATTTTCTGTCTTATTTTCCAATTGTCCTGGATTCATATCTGTATGTCAAGACTGCCTCCACCTAACAATGAAGAACTCTTGCTTATTTTCGTTGACAGAAAAGGGATTGCACATTATTTTCTTCACTCCTTGGAAAGCAAACTTTGTATGAGCTATTCTGCACCTCACCTCTCTTGTACAATTACCATATAAAGTTAACAGCATTCCCAGGTATTTAAATTCATTACTTGTTTTAATGCTGTCTCACTTACTTTAATTGTGCATTTAGGAAATATATGTTTCTTTGTTGCAACCATCATTTCTGTCTTCATGCTGTTGAATATAAGGTCTTTATTTTTACTTTCCATTGCTATAGTATCAAATGTAATCCATTTTTGACAATAGAAACAAGGAAAAGAGTTCTTAAATGTTATATAGAGCAAGTCTTAACATATGGATGTGAATCATGGACAATAAGACAACAGACAAGAAAATCACTGGAGTCTGTAGAAATGTGGTTTTACAGAAGAATGTTGAGAATACCATGGACAGCTATGAAGAGTAATGAAAATGTTCTGAAAGAGGTCAACATAAAGAGCTAATTTACAATATTAGTAATAACAATCATCATTTTTTGGCCATGTAATGAGAAGAGAACAACTGGAATATATTGTAACAACTTGAAAAATTGAGGGACGAAGAGATAGAGGGAAGCAAGAGAAAAAAAAATACCAGACAGCTTAAGAGAATGGCTTGGCAGAAGGTCAACAACAGAAATGATAAATAACTGTCGAGATCGAAAGTTGTGGAGAGACATGATCACCTACGCCAGCAGGCCTGGTACTTGATGATGATGAGTATAAAATTTATGTATCTCACTTTCACTCTTAGCAATTAAAACTGTTATCAGCAGCATTTAAGTTATTTATATTATGATTGCCAATAGATACTCAATGTATGCCCTTTAAGGATCTTAGTATAATCTCACTATTCTATTCATGGAATCTGTTTCACTGCAGACGGGGTATCCCCATATCCACTCCACCGACCAACCAAGTATTTCTCAAAGCCTATGCAGATTGACTGTTCCAGTAAGGTGTTGATTGTAGATACATCTAATTTTCCCACTAATCACTCTGTACTGACCAGATCCCTTTTCCACCTTTAGACTCCTCAGTCTTTCAAAATATACAACATCGCTCCACTCATTCTCCTCCTCTTAAAAGGAATGAAGAACAAACTTGCACATTCCTCTTTTTCCAGAGTAAGACCACACTCAGTGACAGAGCTGCCAGTGAGCTTATTTGCTACTTCACTGTCATATACACCAGCATGCCCTGGACAGTACACCCAGGTTAGCCGGTTCACTTTAGAGCCATCCAAGAGCTGCATCCATGTCTTCCACAGACACTGTCAATCATCTATAGCATACTTTGCTACTTTTTTATGCTGTTTAACTTCTAACTAAACTTTTGACTTTTCTCTGGAGAACTGATGATTTTCTCAAATGCTCGGATAACTTAAAAAAAACTGTCAGTCTGTTAGCAAATTCTCTCAAACTGTTGGAACTTGAAAATTGCTCCCTGGGGACTCCCACAAACTCCTGAAAACTACTCACTAACTCTTAAAACATCTTTCTCTAACTATGGAACTTCTCAACTCTCTGAAAGAAACCTGCCACTGATCCTCTGCATCTGCTTCTTGTTTTTCATTATTCGCCGCCCAGAACAAGCTCTGGGAATTCAATCATCTGACATATCAAGGTTGGTTTACTAATGGTTCAAATCTAAATACTAATTATGCATGGACCACCTATGTGGTCTACAGGAAATTGTATTCTATAATAGAGCTCTTGGACATTAGTCAACTGTCTCACATAGAGTTCCTATGGAAACAGCTCTGAACATACAACAAAGCCTAGTGGCAGTTTCTTTCCACTGAGATCGATCAGTGAATACACCACTAAGCTGTTTCAATCAGAGGACTCTTCCCTTGACTACAGTCTTAGATCTTCACTTTCTGGGCCCAATGCAATGGTCCCAGGAAAGTTATAACTAGCTACCTCCTAGCATGACAAATACTAATTGTCTCACCTGCCTATTGCTCATTCATCAATTTGTTTTCTGAATTTTTCCAAAAAATATACTTGGTCCAAATCAACTATCATAACTTTGCCGTAATCCTAATAGCCTTAATGAATGCTACTACATTGTTAAAATTTGTCTTAGAACAAAGAAGCTAACAAAAGTACATCTAAGAAGTCAGGAACATCTTACCACTTTTTGACTAAAGTCAGAAGGCGAACATCTGACTGTAGGTGGCCACCTTTCCCAGAAAGTTTGATAATTTAGACGAAGCCAAATCCATTCGATATATAGGGATAAATTATAATAATCTTGGACCTTCCCATTTTATAGTTCGTTCAGAAATTCATGTCCAGAGAATTTATTAATTATCTCGGAAACTGTTTGATAAATTTCAATCATTTTTTTCCATGAAATCATATTTTTTTACCGACCTTAAGCCTGATTTTTTGCCCTACTGTCATGCATTTAAGAAAGATTTTTGTTTCTTTAATGTATATAAAAATATGATTTTCTTGGTTGACCTAACTTTTAATTGTTTACAATACCCACATATGTAATAATCAACATTATCATTTTAAAAGGTAAAATATCACGTGTTTATCCACACAATCTCAGCACTTGCTCGCACTTACTGAACGTAATTTTGAAAGATGCGCCATTTTTGTCATTTCCAATTTCTTGTTAAATAGGTTCAGTGGCGTACTTTGACAAAATATTTACTATTAATGTATATTCCTTTACATGTGATAATTAGTAAGCTGTTGTGAAGTGACTACTTGATTTTTATAATTATGAAGAGTTTAAAGTGTAAATTAATCACTATGCAAAAGCTAACTGTGCTATTGTACAAGCACTTTTGCAATTACCTATCTCTATGATGAAGATATAAAATCAAATGAAAAATGGTGGCCATTTTAAATGTGATACGGATACGCCTTTGACTCCTTTTTAGAAAACTAATGTAATTTACAGTAAAATTTAATGTTTAGAGCACAAAGTTTGATATTTTCCTGAAATTATATAACAAAAAAACGATTTGTGCAAAATTCAGACTACCTTTGTACTTAAATGTTATCAAATCTTAAGGTCGATGAAAAAGTAAGATTTCATGAAAAAGAATGACAGAAATTCATCAGTTTCTGAGATAATTAATAAACTCTGTGGGCATGAGTTTCTCAACCAACTATAGTAGTTTATTTTTTTTCCACTTAATTTCACTGACTTTGCTCTTTGCCTATTAAAATGCATTATCACTAACCTACAGTCAAGTTAAATACATTTGAACTTAGCAAAATTGTCCTCATCAAGGCCAGCTCCTTGTCGTGGGGATGGGGCTTAACAGTCACCAGGGACTGAAAACTAAGACTGGCCAGGCCTTCCTACAACCAAGCAAGACCACAGTCTGCTCTAGCAAGTTCAAGTGCTGAAGTCGGAGGCAACCAGCCAAAAGGCGCACAACAATCAGGATGCCACGCACTCAACGCATATGGAAGTATGTCTATAACCGCAAATCGATATGGCACTCGCCCTGTGATGGGCACTCAGGCAGGTGCAGCGCCGGGCCCTCAGCCTCGAAAGGGCCCAACCTCTATTACTGGATGTCCTTCTCAACCGCCCTGTGGAGTCAGGGGGCGAGAGAATAGAGCTACTGGCCAATCCAAAATAAGACCACTAAAAATAATGCACTGGAATGCTGAAGGCATCAACAGCAAAAGAGATGGGTACAGTAAAAAGATAGAATTAGAAAATATCCTGCATGAAGAACAAATAAGCATATGCTGTTTGCAGGAAACCCATCTAAACAACGACATAGCCTTGAAGATTAGGGGATACCAGTGCTACCGATCTGACAGAATAAATAGACAAAAGGGTGGAATACTGACTCTTGTAAGGAACAACATTAATGCATGTCAGATTGAAGTGTATATGGATGGGGCGGAATATCAAATACTGCACCTCAGGACAGGAAATACAGACTTCCATCTACTTAACTACTACTGTCCGAGTGACCGCCCACTAGCACTAGACACAATTACATTAAAAGAAAGAATAATTGTATGTGGAGACTTTAACAGCCACTCACAGAGCTGGGGCTATGAACATATGGACAAGAGAGGTGAAGAGCTTGAAAATTGGCAGGATGACAATGGGCTTATACTATTAAACCAGGCAACAGATCCACCAACATTCTACTCCAGATCATGGCATACCACATCTACACCAGACCTTGCTTTCCATTCACCAGACCTGGATTGGAATATCACACGAATTGTTGGGAAACAACTTGGAGGCAGCGACCACCGACCAGTCTTTTTAGTGGTGCAAAATGAGGCCATCAGGGAGAGCAGCACTCTCTCCAGATGGAATTACAAAAAGGCAGACTGGAAAATGTATCAACACTACACCAGTGTACTGACTAAAGATATAAATACAGATAGAGACATCAACAAAATAGTTGATGAATTCAGTAGACTAATAATACAAGCTGCCAGTGAAACAATACCTAGAGGGGCACGGAAACACTACAAACCATACTGGAGTAGTGAACTAGAGGAACTGCACAATGACATGGAAACATCTCGAAAGCAAGCAGAAAATAACCCTTGCCAAGAACACCACAACAACTACCAGCATGCTAAAGCCAAATTTCAACGGGCTAAACTACAAGCCAGACGGAGAAGCTGGAAAGAGAAAACAGAGTCCTTGAATCTTGAACGAGACACAAGAAAAGTGTGGAAGCTTGTAAAACAGCTGAATGATGAGGGTACAGAAAGGAACACCAAAATTACACTGAAGAAGGATGGAAACATTCTAACAGGTAAACATGCAGCAAATTACTATGCAGACTCCTTTGCAAATGACAATAATATTGAAATTAGCCTAGAAAAACGACAAGAGACCCGTCTAAAACAACAAAATGCAAGACAAGAAGAGACCACACATGAAGTCATGGAAACACCCATTACACAAAGAGAGCTAGAGCTGGCAATATCCAAATTAAAAATGAAAAAGTCACCAGGCAATGATGGAGTGTCCAATGAAATGATTAAGAACTTGGGAACTGCAGCTAAAGCAAAACTACTGCAGATCTACAACATTTGCTGGATCACAGGTAGAGTGCCACAGGCATGGAGAGAAGCAATTATGATACCATTACTAAAGCCAGGAAAAGATAGTTCAATGACATCCAGCTATAGACCAATCAGCCTTACAAGCTGTTTGTGTAAAACAATGGAACGTATAATCAATCTCAGACTGCAGTGGTACCTGGAAAGTGAAAATCTCCTTGTCCCACAACAAGCAGGCTTTAGACAGTGTTACTCTACCGAAGATCAAGCAACCTATCTTTCCCAGGAAATCGAAGATGCGTTTCAAGAAAAGAAACTGGTACTAGCAGCATGGATAGACCTAAAGAAAGCATTTGATAAGGTATGGAAGGAAGGGCTTCTGAAGAAACTGAGTAATTATGGAGTAAATGGCAGGATGTACAGATGGGTCAAAGCATACCTGCATAACAGGAGAGCCAGAGTGCAACTGGATGGTCTTAAGAGTAAGAAGGTCTTATTGCGCCAGGGCGTTCCACAAGGAGGGGTACTATCTCCAACACTTTTTCTGATCTACATCAATGACCTAGTTACTGAACTACCACATGGCATCAAAGTGGCAATGTATGCAGATGACTTGGTAATGTGGTGCACAGAGGAGTATGCAACAGTGGCCTCCAAATTGCTACAAAGAGCTATGAATGCACTGAATTCATGGACAAATAGATGGTGTATCAGCATCAATACAGACAAATGCAGTACTACACTTTTCACACTCTCCCCAAAACAAAAAGCAGGAGCCATCTACATAAACAATGAGCCTGTGAAAGAAGACATACAAGCTACATATCTCTGAGTTACATTTGATAACAAACTATCTTGGAAACAGCAGATAAATAAGGCAACCCAAAAAGCAAGGAGAAAATTGGCTATTCTAAGAAAGTTGTGTGGAACCACATGGGGTGCGAGTGGGAAAATACTCAGTAAAGTTTACCAACAGAGTATACGCCCACATTTAGAATATGGATCAACCGCATGGTGCTCAGCATCAAACACCACATTGCAAGAACTGGATAAAGTACAAAACCAGGCACTTAGGGTCATCACAGGAGCAATGAAATCAACACCAATATTGGAGATGGAGAAATTGTGGAGGATACCAGCACTGAGAGAACGGAGAGACACAAAGGTGCTGATACAGGCAGAAAAATTTGTATGCATGCCGAGACATCCAATGAAGGACAGATTCCAAAATCTTGCATTGGGACGACTTAAGAGAAGCAGCTTTATCCACCAAGCCAAGCGTATTAGTAGACAAACACCAGACATGCCAAGAGTTGTTAAACCCCTTCTACCCATACCAGAACAGACTCCCTGGACAGATGAATCAGGATTATCAGTTCAAATACGGACAGAAGTGAAAGGAATAGTTGACAAAGAGGAACAAAATAGTCTACAGCGAAAAACAATAGCTCTCAGTTTCCTGGATGAAGAATACCCACAAGACCTATGGATTCGTGTGTACACAGATGGATCAGCACAGAATGCAGTAAAGAATGGGGGAGCAGGTGCATATATAGAGTACCCAAATAACACTAGGGATATGGATAAAATAGCAACAGGGAAATATTGTCACAATTATGATGCAGAAATATAAGCAATAAAGTTGGCAATAGAAAAACTGCTGAACAGTAATCTTAGCCCACAGCCTGTAGTGTTTTTGACAGATGCAAGATCAGTACTCCAGGCACTACAATCCAGAAAATTACCACATCTGCAGACCTTATTGACTGAACTCTGCAAGCACCACAGGGTTGCCCTGCAGTGGATCCCGTCTCACTGTGGAATACCAGGAAATGAGAAAGCAGATCAGTTGGCAAAGGAAGGTTCAACAGGCACACAACTAGATACACCAGTTACATACCATCATAAGAAACAGATAATCAAATCAATCAGAGGACTACAAGCCCCAAATCAGGATGCCTTTCATAATATGAATAGATATGAACAAGTTATCATTATACGCCTAAGAACAGGACACAATCGACTCCATAGTCACATGTATACAAAATTCAAGATCGGCACATCAACTACTTGTACATGTGGACAGGCACCCCAGACTGCTGAACACATACTTCAAGACTGCACTGAATATAGTAGACTGAGGAAAATCCATTGGCCCATACATACAACACTACAGACAAAACTATATGGGCCACTGCAAGAATTACAAAAGACAGTAAAATTTATACAGGAAACGACATTGCAGATATAGACAATACTTCAGGCGAACGAAAGATAGATAGATAGATAGCAAAATTGTAAGTTAAATGTCAGGTCAGTTCCCAAATACAACAGAAGTTCTTGCCTGGGTTTCTCTGCAACTACCATCATGTTTTTACTCTCCTTATTGATCTCTAATATCTTGATTTAAATCTACATTAGTTAATGTTATTGTATTCTGTCTATATACCTGCCTGTCGTTAAAGTGAAGTAACAAATTGATACTGTCATAAACTAAATGAAACAAATAAAAACAAAAACTGTTTAGTATTTCTTCTACTCTGTGAACAATCCTGACCTGTGGTATAAGTAGCATAGAACCCTTTGGCCAGTACAGATTCATCTGTCTTCATTCGTATGAACATTTGATTCCCATTTGATTTGTACAGGGTTTGAGCTGGCATAGTCCGACCACAGAGGTTTGCAAGTATAGTACCATTAGAATTGGCCCCATCATAGATCTGTGAAATTGATGAGACTGCAAACTTTAGACAGTATTCAGCAAATGATAAAATTAACAGTCATATTTATACTGACATAGTCAAAGCCTGTATTATCTTTCAATATGACTTTATCATTTACAATGTTCAAGATTAAGCAAGTTCATTGTTTCATGTGAGTTGATCACTAACAATTGACAGTCTAAATGTTATTTTATTCTATGTGATGAAATATGATCGCTTGTAAAGAGAGAGTTAAAATCTTATTTTGTTAGTTATATGATGTGATCATTAAGCAAACATCATTGGACTGCTGACATAGATGATCATATCTTTCCACAATTTTCTATATCCACTGTTGTGTATCAATTCTCATGTTAACTTACTACCAAACCACTCTCTTAAATTGTCAGCCATCATTTTCCTCTAAATTTTCATCTCTCAATTGTTTCTTTTGCCACAATATATTCCTGTTCCCCAACTCGTAGCATGATAAAACATATGATGATTGTTTCCTTCTGATGTTGGAGATAAGCTTTCTTTTGCTGTGACCCTGTTTATAATGTCTTCATTACTCTTTTTTATCTGTATATATTATTCTCAGCATTCATCTGTAAAAACACATTTCCATGGCCTCCAATGATTTTCTGTCTGTTTTCCAATTGTCCAGGATTCATATCTGTATGTCAAGAATGCCTCCATGTAACAATGAAGAACTCTTTTTCTTATTTTCAATGACAGAAAAGGAATTGCATAGTATTTTCCTTATTCTTTGGAATGCAGTCTTTGTAAATTGGTTGTAACACTTTTGTGAAATACGCCTAGAGAAAAAACAGTGTGTACTTTGCATGTTGGTGTGTAAATCATGTATTGTTTGGTGTAACCATGCAGTAGGCTGGTAAGGCCTACCTTAGGATAGGATTTTGTACATTGCATGACATTGATTTTTCTGTAAGTAAAGGTAGCTTAACATGAAAAACTTGCCGCTGAGTAAAGAAAAAACTTTGGTCATTAACACCATATTTTCCACACACTTAGCAAGGTGTGCAGGGACGATTTCACTTTATATACTGACAGTTATGACCATATTCTAAATGTTTTTCATTGTGATAATATTCTGAGTTTACCTCACTATAAGATTTCATCTGTCATGAACATAAGCTGTATTTTATCTCACTATGATAAGATATGATCATTTCCATGAACATTATCTGAAAATATCTGTGTGATAAGATTTTATCTTTTCATGAACATTATCTGAAAATATCTCAGTGTGATAAGTTTTTATCTTTTCATGAACATTATCTGAAAATATCTCAGCGTGATAAGTTTTTACCATTTCATGAACATTATCTGAAAATATCTCAGTGTGATAAGTTGTTATCTTTTCATGAACATTATCTGAAAATATCTCTATGTGATACATTTTTATCTTTTCATGAACATTATCTGAAAATATCTCAGTGTGACAAGATTGTATCTTTTCGTGAACATCATCTTTCCAATTTATCTCATTGTGGTAAGTTTTGAATTCTTACTTTGAGGTAGTCAAATGAACAATTTATTCCTCCATGCTCAATATCAAAATCAGAAAGTGTCAGATCAACAACGTGGCCAGCTGCTACAGTGATAGTCCACTCACACTCTGTGTTGTGTTCATAGTTGCCTGGATAGTTGATTGAGTGAATAGATGCCGATGTTGCAGTAAAATTACCTCCACATCCTACAAATAAAAAGAAAACCATTATTATCAAGAATGTATAAATTTTTTTAAAATATAATCAACATATATAGAAATTTAAAATTGTATTGATGAACTAGAAACATATGCTATGAGAACACAAGTCCAAGGGTCTACCATGTGTTGATGAAATATTACAAAGTAGCATTAGAAAATATAACAACAGGAGAGGCTAACAGAAGAGCAAAAGAGTGAAACATATATCACCCTTCAATGCTGAAAAGAAAATGTGAAAGGAAAGAATAAAAGTCTTAATTTTCAATACTTCTCACTTGCTCGTGTTCATATTTTTTTTTTTATCCAGCAAAGTTTGGACACTTTTGGCCAATTTCAATGTCCTGCATAAATGGGGTGCTAAACTCTGCTAGATCAATCAGTTGTAACCTGCAATTTGCTTGGATTCACATCAACTTAAAATGAACAAATAATTACAAATAGTGTTATATTACCATCATCATTATGTGCCATACCGGTTTGTGTAGGTGATCATGTTCTTCCACAATCTTTTATCCACAGTGTGTCATATCAGTTCTCTTATTGACTGTTTTCCATGCCATAACACCAAACATTTCCAGTATTTTCTTTCTTTGTCATCCGCGATCTCTCTTTCCTTTTATTTTGCCAGTTGTAACCAAGTTTTCCAACTTTCCTCTTCTCATGATGTGACCAAACAATTTTGATTGTTTCTTTCTGATGTTTTTTAGGAGCTCCCTTTTTGTGTTGGCCTCTCTGAGAATTTCCTCATTGGTCTTTTTAGCTGTCCAGGGAACTTTCAACATTCTTCTGAGAAATCCCTCTCTCTGTGGCCTCTAATAATTTTTTTTCATTTGTTTGTCTACTGTCTATGATTCACTTCCATAGGTCAGAATTGATTCTATATAGCAATGATGAACTCTCTTTCTTATTTCTATTGACATAGATTTGTTGCATAAGATATTTTTCATTCTCTGAAATGCTATTTTGACCTGAGCTATTCTACTTTTTATTTCTGTGGTGCATCTTCCATCTGATGTTATTATTGTGCCAATTATTTGATGCATTGCACTTGTTTCAGATTTGTCCTGTTTATTTTTATGCTGCATGATGGTGATGATTGTTTCTTCGATATGACCATTACTTCTGTTTTCTTACTATTCAGACTGAGACCTTTCTTGTTGCTTTCTTTTACTATTATGTCTATCATTTCTTGTTGTTCATTCTCTGTCTCTGCTATTAAGACAGTGTCATCCACATATAACAAATTATTTATGCTGTGACCATTGACTTCAATTCCTTTTTTGTCTACTATTGATCTCATAATATGTTCATTCATTGCTAATTCATATAGCTGCTTTTTATTGCCAGTACATGTTTTTTTATGATTCGCAGATCCTTGCCATCAATGTTTACTTTCTCCAGCATATTGACTATTTCCACATGCTTTACTTTGTCAAATGCTTTTATGTAGTCTGTAAAGCACATATATAGATCTTTCATTACCTCTATAGCTCTTTCTAGCAATGTTCTAATGATGTATATTTCATTATTGGTGCCCTTTCCTTCCACAAAACCACATTGTTCCTCACTTATTTCTGGTTTTATTTTGTTCCATACAGGTCTCGTGATGATTCTTAGTAATATTTTCTTCATATGGCTCATGAGACGAATAGTGCGATGGTCTTCACAATTAGTGGCACCTGACTTCTTCAGTATGGCTATAAAGATAGATTTTAATAGATCTTTGGGTACGTGTCCAGTGTTATATATGTCATTGAGTAGTTTTGTTATGACTTGTACTCCCAGCTCTCCTAATTAATTTATTTCTTCTATTGTTATATTGTCGGGACATGGAGCTTTGCCTCTTTTCATGTGTTGAATTGTGTCCTCCACTTCACTCAGCATTATTGGTGGTCCTGTGTCTTTGTTGGAATTGTTTAGCTCTGGTCTTTCATCACCATAGAGTTGACTGATATAGTCTGTTCACCTTTCCATTATCTTCTCCTGTCCCATTATTATATTTCCTTCCTTTGATTTCACGCATCCTGAAATTTTGACTTCTTTTCTTTCTGTTAATTCATTAACTGATTGTGCATACATTTTGAGTATTTCTTTTGATGTTTTTCCATTTCTTCACATTTCTACTTTAACCATCCTTCATTTGCTTCTCTGCATTTGTTTTGGATCTCTGTGTGTAATATTTTGTATGTCCATTCTTCTTTCTTATGTTTTCATCTTTCGTCCATTAGTTCTAATATTTCCTTTTATTGCCATACATTTCTTTTTGTTGATTCTTTTAGTCACTGGTATTACTTCTTTTGATGTTTGTTGAATCAATTGTTTGAGCATTTCCCACTGCTTCTTGATGTCCTGTATTTTCTCAATAGCATTATATTTATTTTGTATTATCATACTGTACTTATTACTCATCTGTCTATCTACTCTAAGCATATCTAGTTCTAATTTTATATTTCTTAGGGATTTCTGTGTCTTCCACAGTTTTATTCTTATCTTTCCAACTACTGGTACATGGTCGCTATTGCAATCTACTCCTGGCCTTGTTTTAACAGATTGAGTTATTTGAGTTATTTGCGGGTCATCATCACTGCACTCCGAATATGTCCATAGGTGCTCAGATCCCCTCCTCAGCAATTCCCTCAGTGTCCAGCGACTGACAACTCCAGTTCTATGTTGGTTGATAAGTCTTCTTACACGGCCACTAAGTTTCTCATTTCTGGCTGTGCCCATCTTAACTCCCATTTCTATCATCCGAAGAGGTGACATGGATCTGAGTTTGTCGAAGTCATGTGCTCTTCCCACATCTCGGAGGGCATTGATGATGTCTGCCCAATCCATTGGTTGCCCGTCCTCAACGACAGCGCAGCCAGCCAACCTGTCTGCTCTTTCATTTCCCCACACTCCCTCATGTCCAAGGACATAGACAAAGGTGACCTTACGTATTTTGGATTTCTGCAACGACTCTACCCATTGCATGCATACAGAGCCTGCCTCCACTTTTTATATCATGCTCATCGAATCACTCAGTATACATGCGTGGGTGTAGTCTTGTGACTCTAAACATTTGAATGCCTTGGTCACTGCCATCGCCTCCATTGTCATGCTACTTGTGGTCATGACGTATGCACCACTTTCTTCCTTGACTATTCTACCTGCCGAGCGTGCTGTAAATGCCCATGCACTTCTTTGGTGTCATCTTACAGATCCGTCTGTATAGATGACTGCATCTTTCTCATCGGTGTTATCGCCGATGAGACCGTTGACCTCAGCATTAACCATGACCGGGTTCTGTTCCCTACTTTTCCTGTCGAGTGTGACAATACACGAGAAAGTCACCTTGAATGAGGTAGGCACCGGTATCCACTCCTCACCACCGCTGATATTGGTAAGCCCACAGACCTGTTTGATGACATCTTTCGCTCGGCCCACCCATGATTTGCCTCTTTTTAGCCTGGCACCTTTCTCTGTGTTGAGCACGTGGTGCAATGGATGCTCTGTATCTGTACTAATCTTCAGGTATGTTCGTGCTCTCCAGATCTTGATTCTGTCATCCATGGTTGGAAAGTCAAGAAGATACCTCATTGCTACACAGGGAGTGTCCCTTGTACATCCAAAGATAATGTGCATGGCTTCATTTTGTATTTTCTCCAGCCTGTCAATTTGAGTCGTACTGACAGTAAGAATTCACAGGGCATACTCGATTGGTGTGAGGACTAATCCCTGGAACAGTAGAATAAGTAGCCTCTGCTCGATGTTGGCAGCTGCCATGACCTTCAAGGCAGCTAATCCTTTGCGGATTTTGTTATCACATGGTCAACGTGGTCCCGAAAACACAGGCTGCGATCAATCTTAACTCCGAGGTATGTCATCAACTTGTCCCTGGTCACCTCATCAGCTCCCATTCGTACTACCGGTGTGGTCGTATTAACGATATGATTGTTAAGGGAGAACCATGAAACTGATGTTTTATTAGGATTAACCAAGGCACCTGAAACCCCACACCAGGAAGAAATGCGATCGAGTTCGTCTTGCATTGTGGAGGTGATTCCCCGTCTGTCTCTTCGCTGTCGATATACCAGAATATCATCAGCAAAAGTCATAGTTCTGCCCCTCCCATCCAGCTGTTGTTCCATGATCATTATTGTGTACACGTTAAATAGAACTGGTGACAATGGTGAGCCTTGTGGCAGCCCTGGACAAATTGATGTTGGCTCGGAAGACCAACTTCCACATCTGAGTATCATCTTCCTCTGAAACAGTGCCGCAGCGATCCATCTAATGAGGAAGGGGTGCACCGCCAGTTTGAGGAGCATATGCATGCGATATTCAAATAGTACCCAGTTGTATGTATCCTCCAAATCTATAGCAGCAGCACATGTCTCCTCTCATCTGTGGAAGCCTTTGAAGACGTCATAGTTAAAGACTGCAGGATTGAGCCATGTCTCTTTGTTATATCTATAACCTCCGAGTGTGGGTGGGAATACGTGTTTCTGTTCAAGGTGACAGGTGAGGACATGGGCAACTATTTTCTCCAGCAGTTTAGATATTTGAAGACCTTTCATCATGCAGTTTTTAACAGATGTTAGCCCATTCTTGAATCTTCACTGTACCAGTATACAATAAATTTGATTGTGTACTTTTTTGTTTGGGCTTTGCCATGTCCATAGTCACCTAGGGTGTTGTTTGAACCAGGTGTTACCTATAATCATTGCGTGTGTCTTTGCCCAGTCTATCCATCTATCCCCTCTGTCATATCATTCGTCTCTCCAAGGTCATGTCCCCTAGTCAAATTTTGTACTTTAGCTGTTCCTACCTTTGCATTGAAATCCTCTAATATAATAGTTATTTTTTGGGATTTACATTGTTCTATGGTCATCTCTAACTCGTTGTAAAAGGTGTCAATGTCTTCTTCTTTGATATTACTTGTTGGTGCATAAGCTTGAATTATGTTGATATCCATTGGTCCAACTCTCAATTTTACTAGCAGAATTTTATATGATACTGGCCAAAATTGTTTCACTGTTTTGTTGCTTCTTTCTCTACATAACATAATGCCTACTCCTCTTTTGTGTGTGGTTCCCCCAGAGTAACATTTCCACTGTAGCATTGTAATAATCCTATGTAATTGATTACAATTCCCTCTCAAATGGGGTTCCGAAAAAAGAGAGGATGTACTGACGCACTATTCACACTAAAACAGCTTTCAGAAAAAAAGACAGATTTGTAACACATTTCATCTCTGTAGAGGACGAATGACAGGAAACAGTCTCAGAGATAAGATCAGAAATGAAGAACTGAGAAAAAAGCTAGGAATATCCCCCCCCCCATAGAATATATAAGGAAACAACAGATAAAATGGTTTGGCCACGTGACAAGGCAGAAAGAACAAAACACTACACAATGAGCCTTCAACAAACGTTGTAAGAACACCAGACCCAAGGGTCGACCACGAAAAAGATGGGTCGATGGAATATTAGAAGCACTAGGAAACATAACAACAACAGAGGCGAACAGAAGAGCAAAAGACCGCAAATTATATCTCCCCTTGATGCTGAAAGGTAGATGAGGAAGAAAAGAAGAGGAAGAATCTATGGCCAGTAGAAAGAAAAATGGAGATAGAAGGCACTCCTGCCTTACTCCTGTACTTATTTAAAATGCTTTTGTATGCTGCCCTTTATGCACCACACTACATTTCATTCCTTCATACATTGATCTTATCAGGTTAATAAACTTTATGGTACTCTGTAATGACTCAGCAACTTCCAAAGCATTCCTCTGTCTAAACTATCAAATGCCTTTTCGTAATCTATGAATCCAATATAAAGTGGGGATTTTAGTTCTAAACTTTGTTCAACTATTATACGTAGAGTAGTTATTTGATCAGCACATGATCTGTTCTTCCTAAAACCTGCTTGTTCATCTCTCAAATGTTTCTCTATGGCCTCTTTTAGTCTCTCCAGAATGATTCTGCTTAATATTTTTTCTGGCACTGATAGTAGCATAATTCCCCTATAATTTGTGCACTCCTATAAACTTCCTTTCTTTGGTAGTTTGATCATATAACTTTTTTTCCAGTCTTTAGGTATTTTTTACCTCTACCAAATTGTATATTATAGCCATCTTGGTAGATGTGTTAATATCTGCTTTGATGGCTTCCAAAGGAATTTCATCTGGTCCTGTGGCTTTACCATTTTTTAATAGCTTGATGGCTTTCATTATTTATTCCTTGCGTGGTTTTCCATAGTTAATGTGTAACTCTTCTTCGACTGGTAGTATATCTGGAGGATTATTTGAACTGAGTCTGTTCAAAAGGTCTTCAAAGTGCTCTTTCCAACTCTCCATTTGTTCCCTTATATTACTAAGCAGATTTCCTTTTTGATCGTTAATAAAGGCATTGATCTGTTTGTATTTTCCACTTAATTTCTTTGCGCTGTTGTACATTTCTTTCATATTCCCTTTATTTGCTGCTTTCTCTTTAGCTAGTTCATCTATATATTTCCTCTCATCCCTTTTAATGCATCTTCTCACCTCTTTGTTCACCTCTGCGTAAACTTCCTGTGTCTTGGCTTTATTACTTCTCGTTTTGCTTTTATTTTGTGTGCTTTCTTGTTCTTTCTTTCATTAAATTTATCCAGGGTGTCTGCTGTCATCCATGCCTTATTCTGGCGTTCTCTAATCCCCAGCATTTCTTTTCATGTCTCTTTCCATATATCCTTTACCTGTTTCCAATGATCCTCTATATTTATTGTATTTTCTAGTTGTTGGAGTACTTGGTATTTCTTTCATATTGTGACTGCAAATTTATCTTTAATTCCTTGTTCTTTAAGAAACCCTACATTGAAATACTTTCTACCCTTATTCGTTGTAGTATATCTTTTTAGTTTAATTTTGGCTATCAGAAGATGATCTAAAGCCACATCTGCTTCTCTATATACTTTTACATCCGTAACGATGACTTAAACTTATTATTAATACATATGTGATCAGTTTGATTTTCCGTTCTATGATCTGGTGACACCCATGTAGCTTTGTGTATTCTTTTATGTTTGAATATTGTTCCTCCTAGGCTCACTAGATTAAGGACACAGAAATACACAAATATCTCTCCATTCTCGTTTATATCTCCAATTCCATGGTTTCCCATAATCTCTTCGAAGCCTCTGTTGAGTATATATATATATTCTTTGACTTGTCCATGTTTGTGAAGTTTTATCGGCTTATTTTTTTTTACAGTATGGGATAGCCAGTCCCATGCCCAACACTCCTTTCTCGTCTCTTACGAACATGCCTGGTAGGGTACAGCGCCACTATTCTTTACTCCCCTTTCGGGCCCTGGTAGCACACGGGCGTATATATATATATATATATATATATATATATATATATATATATATATATATATATATATATATATATATATATATATATATATATATATATATATATATATATCTCGAATATATCTCCATTCATAGTTTTAACCCTCATGTTATTTGTTTTGATGTTAGTATATTTTTCAATAGTAGACATAAAATGAATTGAAGTCAACGGTCACAACATAAATAATTTGCGATATGTGGATGACACTGTCTTAATAGCAGAGACAGAGAATGAACAACAAGAAATGATAGACATAATAGTAAAAGAAAGCAACAAGAAAGATCTCAGTCTGAATAGTAAGAAAACAGAAGTAATGGTCATATCGAAGAAACAATCATCACCATCATGCAGCATAAAAATAAACAGGACAAATCTGAAACAAGTGCAATGCATTAAATACTTGGGCACAATAATAACATCAGATGGGAGATGTACCACAGAAATAAAAAGCAGATTAGCTCAGGCCAAAATAGCATTTCAGAAAATGAAAAATATCTCATGCAACAAACCTATGTCAACAGAATTGAGAAATAAGAAAGAGAGTTCATCGGTACTATATAGAACCAATTCTGACCTATGGAAGCGAATCATGGACAGTAGACAAACAAATTACAAAATTATTAGAGGCCACAGAAATGGGATTTCTCAGAAGAATGTTGAAAGTTCCCTGGACAGCTAAAAAGGCCAATGAGGAAATTCTCAAAGAGGCCAACACAAAAAGGGAGCTCCTAAAAAACATCAGAAAGAAACAATCAAAATTGTTTGGTCACATCATGAGAAGAGGAAAGTTGGAATACTTGGTTACAATTGGCAAAATAAAAGGAAAGAGAGATCGCGGATGACAAAGAGAGAAAATACTGGATAGCTTGGTGTTATGGCATGGAAAACAGTCAACAACAGAACTGATATGATACACTGTGGATAAAAGATTGTGGAAGGACATGATTGCTTACGCCAACTGGTATGGCACATGATGATTGTGATGTTATTTTTCATGACATTAAAATTACTTTTCGCCATTCCTATTATTTTGTTTAATTTAGTTTTACATTTTCCATCACTGATTATAGTATGTCCAAGGTAGTTGTACTTTTGAACTGTCTCCAGGTCTATTCCTTCAATTTTGATATCCACTTGAAGGTTTTGAGTATTTTCTTTGTTTATGATCATAGTTTTAGTCTTTTTGATATTTATATCTAGTCAGTTTACATCATAATCAGGAAAAGTCACACAGAAATGCAATAAATGTGTTATTGATTCCATTCTTATAAAAATGAGTGCAATTTTTGTTTCTTATTTCTAATTAACATGTTTACAAATATAACACAAAGTGTGTGCAACTGTTTGTGGACCATAATACATACCTTGATTGAGAGATCGGTATGTCAAACTAAAGCCTGTCCCATTGACAGAATAGTCACTTTTGAAATAAAGAAAAGCTGTACCACCAGTAGTGTGAAAGGTTTGTGGCAGAGACTGTCTACCACATAATCTGCTAATTTGAGGACCCTGTTTGTCACTGCCAGCATAAATCTGAAAACATTGACAGACAAAACTAGAAATAAGACAAGCCAGATAAGATAGTCAAGAAAGTTAAGGTAATGATAAGACATGTAACTTTACCCTCCAGATAGCAGAAATAATTTCAACATAATCATTAAATACATACCTGCTGGCATTGTTGATCATGTCTCTCCACAACTTTCTTTCATTTGTTTACCAAATTTGCTGTTGAATAATTCTCTTAAACTGTCTAGGAGTACCTTTACTCTCAGTTTCCATCTATTTTTTTCCATCTATCTGTCACAAAAAATTCCATTCCCTTCTCATGACATGGCAGCCAAAAATGATAACTGTTTTCTCAAGACATCAGTTAAAGTATTATTTTTGCTTTGGTTTCTTTTAAAAAATTATCCTTTTTTCTTTTTAGCTGTCCATGGTATTCTCAATATATTCTGTAAAACCACATTTCTGCTGCCTCTAACAATTATTGTATCTGTTGTCAGATCGGCCAACATTCATTAAATATAAACTATGACATGGGCATGAGTCTCACTGATGACCTAACAGAACTGACACAATACCATAATCAACTCAGGCCATATCGTTGTAAAGAGCCACTAACTCACAGCTAAGGGGATTAAGTCAATTCACCTCAGCCCATTTGGTACTACGTTTTGAGGTTGTTTTTTTTAATACACCTCACCAGATGTTCATCTATACAATTCTAGTCAATATCCTCTATTTGGTTGTTTCCCTTTCTTGCCTTCACATTGTTATGACTATTGAGTACTCCCTGAAGTTAGGCTGTGGCTTGATGAATTCCTGTTCTGAGGTAATTTGCCAGCAAAACTGACATTTTTGGAGCAAGAAAACTCTCAGTGAGGTTTGTGTTCCATCTATACCCAGCAAGTTTACTTTTGTTTTGATCCAGATATTCTATAACTGGGGCCTTGATGGCTGAGTGGTTAGTGTGCTTGCTTCCTAATCAGAAGGGTCAAGGTTCGATCCCCAGAAATGGCAGATGTATCAGAGATTTTTCTGGGAAGTAATGGTGGCCTGGCATGATACCGACCACATCACCCAAATTTGTATCATGGTCGTAGAAAAATATGGTCATTAACACCATATTCTCCTTACACCTTAGTAAGGCAGGGGAGGGAACCTTCACCTTTTTTAAAAACTCTATACAATAATGATTACTAATGAATCACAGTACCCCACCCATCTCTGATAGCATAGCTGATGGACTGGGATTGTTGGATGGTGCACTGCTGATGGAATTAAAACTCAGATTTAACATAAGTCAGAGGAAATGAGCAGATATATAGCATGTCACAGGCTTGGGTATTAACTTTTTCAGGTCCGGCGCCGAGTCCTCGGCGTGATCCGTTTGGACAGCACCAATGTGTCGGATATTTTGGATATAGCTGAATATTTGTTTCGTTTTCACCAAATTTCATTTTTGTTTCAACCAATACTTGATTTCCGGTCGTGAGAGTTATTTTCCTTGATCTTCCCGGTTAGAACATCGTATTCGGATGCTTGAAACTTGACAAATTATTCATTGATATTCATTGTTTTTTTTTCTGAAATTTCTATCACGAAATGGCCACGCCTACTGCTGGTAGTTCTTGCAGTACATCTCGCCCAAAACGATATAGTGCAGAACAAGCGAGATCTATGTACCGAAACATTGTTATTCAGTGAATCAGAAATGGACTATTCCGATTCAGACGAGAATTTTAGTTTTTGTGGTGATAATGTTAGTCATGATAATCGTAGTGGTAAGTCGAGTGGTAAGAAACCAAGACCATCAAACACAATTGTTGACAGTCTGATTCAAAATATCAACAATTATGCTCAGCAAAAAATGGAATTGAGTACTCCTGTACGCAGGTATTCAAATTTTGCTAAATGGACACCACTGGACCGTAATACATTTTTTCAGTTTCTGGCAGTCCTGATTGCCATGGGAATGAATGCAAAAAATTATATAAAGGATTACTGGTCCATTCAATCATTTAAAAGTAGTCCTTGGTTTAGGTGCATGTTTAGTCAGACAAGATTTTTACTCATTTATCAATCTATGCTGATGCGGCTGGAAAATGTAAAATTGAGCCGTTCATCAATTCATTGATCGAAAAATTTCAAGAAGCGTTTTATCCGTTTGAAAATATCTGCATTGATGAGATGGTTATAGGCTACAAGGGAAGATTTAAGTACAAGCAGTACAATGCCAGTAAGCCAAAAAAATATCATATCAAATTATACGGACCTTGCAACTCAATCACCGGATACGTTTTCAACCTCCTGGTATATTTTGGTACAGACACAGCTTACAGGCCTAAAACAGACCCACATTCATCACATGCTGTCAAAGTTTTCGACAAGTTACTGGAAGGCATCACAGATCATCATCATGTGTTTGCTGACTGGTATTATACTTCCCTGCCACTTGTTCAATTTCTGCGGCAGAAAAATCACAACTACACTGGAACGCTAAATTCCAACAGACGCGGATTTCCAGCAGAAGTCAAAAATAAAAAAATATCAGTGAATGAGGCAAAGTGGTTCATCAATTATGAGGAGCAAGTTATGTGTGTCAGCTGGAGGGATAAAAAATCTAAAAAGCCCTGCCAATTGGTGACAATACATGGAAGTGTCACATATGAGGTCAAAAATGAAGGTAGGAGTCAAGTCAGGAAGCCATCACCCATCCATAGCTGCAACCACTCAATGAATGGATGTGACAGAGTAGGCCAGATGATCTCATATTATGGGAACACACAAAGAAGACAGTCAAGTGGTGGAAGAAAATATTTATGTGGATAATTGAGATCACACAACTCAATGCTCATATTTTATATAACTTGAGCCGCCCTAACACCGAAAAGCCTATGCCTTTTGCTGATTTCAAGGAGCTGCTTATTTATGATTTGTGTAGCATAGTAGGAGCAGAGACACCTATTCCTAACAACCTTCTTCAAGTTGATTTATCCAAGCCGGGGAAAAAATGGAACATGAAGCCGCAGAGATATCAGGGTGCCATCCATCTCATTGATTTTGATGGGAAAGACCTGCAGTGTGTTCATTGTTCGGAGCAGCGGAAAGTAAGAAAACGAAGCAGCTATTATTGTACAGGTTGTCCGGATAAGCCACATCTGTGCGCTAAAACATGCTTTAGGGAATATCACACACAATAAGTACATATGTGTCAATAAAAATAATAAACTTGACTTGTAAATAATATTGTTGTGATGTAAAGAAATTTGAAAATTTTTTATTCTGGGATCATTTATAAAAATGTGCATAATTTTGTTATTTGTGGACATAAATTCATCAAATAAACTGTATTTTCGAGGAATTTGGATTATGTTGTGTAATATTTCAAGACAAATGGATAGCAACACATATCTGGATGGAAATGGGTAAGTGAAATACAATATTTTAAATTTAAAATTATCTACCTTTAATATTTTTATTTTTTAAATATAACTATTCCTTTAAATAATGACATATCAGAAATATATTGCTATTTTCATTTTCTGTATCCATTTCCCTTTCCAGTGATATATAACACATGCCACATTTATCTCAATTATTGTGTGAAGTAGTCAAATGAAAAAGGTATATGGTAAAATTTCTGGAAACAGGAAAAAAAGTCGAGTTTTCTGGTCCAAATCTGAAAATTCCTGTTTCCTGTTCTGGTCCTGAAAGAGTTAAAGAAAGTTATGGATTTCCCATTTTAATTACATGGTAGAAAACAAATAATCAGTGGTCTGTGTAACCTGCTGCTGTTCTGACTGTTGTAGTTGCTGTGTAGTTGTTGTAGAGACTTTTAATTAGGTTGGTTAGATGTTGGTTTACTCAATATGTTGTTAGTATCTCCCACAGTTGTTCTGTTTACTTGGTTGAATGCTTTTTCCTGGTCAATGAAAGCTATGTACACATTTTGATTGTGTTTTGCCATCTTTTCTGCCAGCTGTTTTAAGGTGAGTAGAGCATCAGTACATTCTCTGTTTTTTTTTTTTGCGGAACCACATTTGAGAATCTCTTAACTGTATTTTCTATTATTGGTTTTAGCCTTTTCTCCATAATTTTGGCATATAACTTTCCTACATGACTGAGAAATGATATACCTCTATAATGATTGCAGTCTCTTTTGCTACCCTTATTTCTCCATATTGGTATGATGATTGCCTGTTGCCAGTCTTCTAGGGCTTTTAGTTGGCACCATGTTGCATTGAATATTCTGTGCAGCCAAGTAAGTAACTTCTGTTTCTCCTGCTGCTATTATTTCTAATGGTATGTCATCTATTCCCGGTGCTATATTTCTTGGTTCATACTTGATTACTTTTTCGATTTCCTCTTTCATGATGTTGGGTTCAGTATTGAAAATTGATAATTACAAGTAAGATGTCATTTGATGGAGTCTTGTTGATCTGGTCCTGCAAACACTTATAGAAGTCATTCTTTTGATCCTCTGCTGCTGTTCTGTTGGGGCATATCATTGAAGTAAGGTTGTCTTTGCAAACCCTGAGTAGGATCTAGCTCATATTATGTGTGGATTTATAGGTTACCATTCTAAGAGGTTTTTTCCTGACTGTTTATTCACAACTATAGCAACTCCATCAAGGTGTTTATCATCACTTCTCCCAGAATAATATATGGTTTATATATATATATATATATATATATATATATATATATATGGTATATTTACATTGATGATTACAAAGTTGATAATTATACACAGCACAATGAAGAATGTGTAACTCCAAATGTTCTGAATAGCATTTGCATTAGACACTTCATATGATGTCTCCACATATGATAAATCCACATAAATTCTTTTTCTTAGCACTTGGCATAAAATCACACATATAATAATATGACTTCTGTGCAAAAATTATATCAATAACTTCTATAGAATCTGTATACTCCCAGTCTTGATGTTCTCTTTAAAGACCTGGAATATCTAAATAAAAAAAATAAAAAAAGTAAAGGTTCCCTTCATGCTTTGCTAGGCGGATGTGGGATATGGTGTTAGTGACCATATTTTTCTATAACCACGGCACATTTTTGGGTGATGTGGTCGGTATCATGCCAGGTCACCTTTACTTCCCAGAAAAATCACTGGTACCCATTTTTAGAGGCTGGGTGAACCCCAGAGCCTTGTCAGTCCGAAAAAAAATCTGCCACTGCTGGGGATTGAACATGGACCCTTCTGGTCAGGAAGAAAATATCTATTTATAGCTAAATCTCTTCCCTTGAAACAATTCTGTCTGGATGATCCTCTCACTAATATATCTCCCTGGATCAGCTCCTCTGAATCATCTGAATCCCTGAATGACTGTCCCCAAATTTTCTAAAAATGAACAACTGTCTCGCTGAATGAACATCCAAATGAATGACTGACCCCTGAATGTTAAATACCCTTAATTAAATATTGTATATTGTAATTCAGGCTACATTTCTTGCACAAAACAGAGACAAATGATGAGATTTGATAAAAGATCTTTACAAGGATTGAAAACTGCTAGAATAAAAAATTAGATAAGAGGTGGAGTATCTGGGTCTACAACCTATGTGCCAGCTATGGCTCGAAAGGTCAATAGAAAGATTGATAGTTCAGGCTACTGTCCAATGTTTGTTTTCATCATGCTCCCTAATCCTTATCTCGTTTGTGTGTATACAAACATTTAACACATCCCATACAATGAGCCGTAAATAGTGGCTTCTGCAGCTAGCACGCCAAGCAAAAAAAACTACAATTTGTGGCTTTTAATCTGCCAACATTTCCACAATTGTTTCTGCTAAACCTTTGTAATTCTCTTATAACCACTTTTCTGAAGTTGTGAATAAATTATCCCAACAAAATGCATGTTTTAAGTCATTTTTAATTTATTTTATCGCTGTTATTTCAATTTTTTTTTTAAATCAGAAAAATGGCACAGCCACAGAGTGCTAAACCCCTTGATAGCAAATGTGTTTTAACTTCAAAAGCAAACACTCTTAAAGTTGAATATTCAGACATTTTACCTATTGTTTTTTCTTGAACAATAACCGGGTTGTTTTGCATCAGTTGAACACAGGTGCACACCCGTTGTTAATATAGGTCTGACACTATTACATTACCTCCAAAGCATCCCATCTGCAATTGGTGCTACCCTCAACACCAAAAGTATTGATGGTCATCTCAATAGAGTTGCCAGTATCCACGGTGATGAGCCACTCACATTCAGTATTGAGAGGATATGAGTTTGGAAAGTTGGGGCTTGTGATTGTTCCTGAGTTGCCAAACAAAGAGCCTCCACATCCTAGAGTTTAGAGGAGAAATAAAATGAGTCAGTGCTGATCTTACATTACAAATGTGTTGGTAACTAGGAGTAAGGATCTTGAAGTAAGAACGAGTGAATCTATTGAGTCAGAAGGTATTACTGGTGGAGTTGATGTCATAGAGGAGAAATAAATTATAGGTGGAGTTGATGTCATAAAGGAGAAATAAATTATAGGTGAAGTTGATGTCATAGAGGAGAAATAAATTATAAGTGAAATTGATGTCATAGAAGAGAAATAAATTATAGGTGGAGTTGATGTCATAGAGGAGAAATAAATTATAGGTGGAGTTGATATCATAAAGGAGAAATAAATTATAGGTGAAGTTGATGTCATAGAAGAGAAATAAATTATAGGTGGAGTTGATGTCATAGAGGAGAAATAAATTATAGGTAGAGTTGATGTCATAGAAGAGAAATAAATTATAGGTGGAGTTGATGTCATAGAGGAGAAATAAATTATAGGTAGAGTTGATGTCATAGAAGAGAAATAAATTATAGGTAGAGTTGATATCATAGAAGAGAAATAAATTATAGGTAGAGTTGATGTCATAGAGGAGAAATAAATTATAGGTAGAGTTGATGTCATAGAAGAGAAATAAATTATAGGTGGAGTTGATGTCATAGAAGAGAAATAAATTATAGGTAGAGTTGATGTCATAGAAGAGAAATAAATTATAGGTAGAGTTGATGTCATAGAAGAGAAATAAATTATAGGTAGAGTTGATGTCATAGAAGAGAAATAAATTATAGGTAGAGTTGATGTCATAGAAGAGAAATAAATTATAGGTAGAGTTGATGTCATAGAAGAGAAATAAATTATAGGTAGAGTTGATGTCATAGAAGAGAAATAAATTATAGGTAGAGTTGATGTCATAGAGGAGAAATAAATTATAGATGGAGTTGATGTCATAGAAGAGAAATAAATTATAGGTAGAGTTGATGTCATAGAAGAGAAATAAATTATAGGTAGAGTTGATGTCATAGAGGAGAAATAAATTATAGATGGAATTGATGTCATAGAAGTGAAATAAATTATAGGTGGAGTTGATGTCATAGAGGAGAAATAAATTATAGGTGAAATTGATGTCATAGAGATGAAATTAATTATAGATGGAGTTGATGTCATAGAGATGAAATTAATTATAGGTGGAGTTGATGTCATAGAGGAGAAATAAATTATAGTTGGAGTTGATGTCATAGAAGTGAAATTAATTATAGGTGGAGTTGATGTCATAGAAGTGAAATTAATTATAGGTGGAGTTGATGTCATAGAGATGAAATTAATTATAGGTGGAGTTGATGTCATAGAGATGAAATTAATTATAGGTGGAGTTGATGTCATAGAGGAGAAATAAATTATAGTTGGAGTTGATGTCATAGAAGTGAAATTAATTATAGGTGGAGTTAATGTTATAGAGGAGAAATAAATTATAGATGGAGTTGATGTCATAGAGGAGAATTTAATTATAGTTGGAGTTGATGTCATAGATAAATTATAGTTGGAGTTGATGTCATTGAGGAGAAATAAATTATAGTTGGAGTTGATGTCATTGAGGAGAAATAAATTATAGTTGGAGTTGATGTCATAGAGGAGAAATTAATTATAGGTGGAGTTGATGTCATAGAGGGGAAATAAATTGTAGGTGGAGTTGATGTCATAGAGGAGAAATAAATTATAGGTGGAGTTGAGGGTAATGTTGGTGGAAATGGTGCTACAGAGGTGAAAGAAATTATAGTTGACATTAGAAGGTAATTTGTTTTCTGGAGTTGATATCTTAATGGTGAAAAAAAAAAAAATACAGGCACAGTCAGAATTTACAGTTTGTTGGAGACTGTGTCAGAGAAGTGAAAAAATTATAGGCAGAGTCAGAAGGTACTGTTGGTAGAGTTGGTGTTATAGAGTGATAGGGATTAAATGTGGTGTCAGAGGGCAGTTTGTTGAGTCAGTTTGTTGAGTCAGTCAGAGGGTACGGCTTATTGAATCAGAATAATGGAGTCTAAAGTAATTAAGAAATGAGGTATGCTAATAACAAACTATTACTGTTGGAGTGAAAGCTACTGAGTCAAAAATAACTATAAATGGAACCAAAATTATGAAATTAAAGACAATATTGAGAGAACCAAAGTCACAAACATTGATTCAAACATATATATTAGAAGAGTAGGAGTTAGGAACTCACAACTACAACTTGTTGTTATGATATTTCCATACTATGTTCTTGCTAATCATAGTTTTTAAGGTAAAAATGTGACTACTGTAATATTTTTTTATTAACTGAAAAGTCTGACTGGGTCTGAAAATAAAAAAAAAATGTTAAAAATTTAATTAAACAATAAAAAGAAAAACACAGGATTTAGGAGCTAAAGGTTTGGTGTACAAATTCTGTAAAACTGTTCAAACTTAAGACGCCCAAGTTAATATACGCTATTACAAAATAAAAATTATTGATGTTTTTTGTTTGTTATCCTGAAGAGCATGTTATGTGCAGGCACGATGATGGGCTGGAACCAGTCAAAAAACTCATAATTGGAACGGAGATGAGAACAATGTAATTGATCAATTTGTAAGTGAAATTATATTTATTCTTCTTTCTCCATTGTGCTTGACCTATCATCAGTAGGTCAATGTGATCATTGTTCCACAGATAAAATACTTATTCTTGACAGTGGCAATATTACTGGGAATGCCCGTCCCTAATTACATAAACTCTGTGACTACAGAAATAATTAACAGCTCAGAATGTGAGAGCAACAGAGTGTTCGGTACAGGACATGAAAAGCAAATGACTGATTACTGTGGAAGAGATAAGAGCCTCACCACACATTCCAAAGAAAGCCATAACAAAAATTTCTAAATGTCTAAAACTTATAAAGAAAGATATTTTTTAATGTACATGAAATGTTAGAACTAACACAATTTTGTGAGGAAAAAAAGCTAATAATAAGTAATACCTATTTTGAGCAATAGGAAAGAAGTCTATAGAGAGTACAGGTGTTAAAAAAAAGAAACCAAATAAGCAACATAAAGAGCAAATATAGATTTAGAAACTGCATCATACAATTTAAGAATTACCCAGGAGCTGATATTAACTCCCATCACATACCTGTTATGATAACAATTAAAATTAAATTAAGGAGAAACATACAGAATAATATTATTCAAATAATACACTAGACGGCACAGACCTTGGATAAAATTAAAGAAAGAAAGAACACGAAAGTAGACATAAATAAAAGCAAAACGAGAAGTAATAAAGCCAAGACACAGGAAGCTTACACAGAGGTGAACAAAGAAGTGAAAAGATTCATTAAAAGGGATAAGAGGAAATATATAGATGAACTAGCTGAAGAAGCAGTAAATAAAGGGAATATGAAAGAACTGTACAATAGCACAAATAAATTAAGTGGAAAATACAAACAGATCAATGCCTTTATTAAAGATAAGAAAGGAAATCTGCTTAGTAATATAAAGGAACAAATGGAGAGATGGAAAGAGCACTTTGAAGAACTTTTGAATAGACCCGGCTCAAATAATCCTCCAGATATACTACCAGCAGAAGAAGAGTTACACGTTAACTGTGGAAAACCAAGTAAAGAAGAAATAATGAAAGCCATCAAGCGATTAAAAAATGGTAAAGCCACAGGACCAGATGAAGTTCCTTCGGAAGCCATCAAAGCAGATATTAACACATCTACCAAGATGCTACATAATTTATTAGATAAAAATTTGGGAGAGGGAAGAAATACCTAAATACTGGAAAGATGGTTATATGATCAAACTACCACAGAAAGGAAGTTTACAGGAGTGCACAAATTATAGGGGAATTATGCTACTATCAGTTCCAGGAAAAATATTAAGCAGAATCATTCTGGAGAGACTAAAAGAGGCCATAGAGAAACATTTGAGAGATGAACAAGCAGGTTTTAGGAAGAAAGATCATGTGCTGATCAAATAACTACTCTACGTATAATAATTGAACAAAGTTTATAACTAGAATCTCCACTTTATATTGGTTTCAAAGATTACGAAAAGGCATTTGATAGTTTAGACAGAAGAATGCATTGGAAGTTGCTGAGTCATTACGGAATCCCCATAATGTTTATTAACCTGATAAAAACAATGTATGAAGGAACGAAATGTAGTGTGGTGCATGAAGGACAGATTACAGAAGCATTTGAAATAAGAACAGGAGTAAGGCAGGGATGCCTTCTGTCTCCATTTCTCTTTATACTGGCCATAGATTGGATTATCTCTCTCTCTCTCTGCGATCAGGACTCAATCAGAGTAGGATTCCAGACTCCCACATGAAGTCAGCTGTCAGGTTAAGTGTGTTGATCCCACAGACAGAACATCACATTTAGAGTCTGCCAGATCCACTTTGACTGAACACCTGTTAAAATGCTGCACTATGTTCTGCGCCAGTGGCCTAGTGCATCCGATTTCAGCCAGCATTTTATTCAGGTTAGCTTTCCTTAGCCTTTGATTGTCCCCAATCTTCCTGCAAGGCAGCAGATTGTCTTTTCTGTAGGGGGATTCTGCCCTTAGATGGTCTGCCCTCCCAGGTTTACGAGCACCATCTGCCCGAGTCACTAGAGGTGACTAACACAGACATGCACGCACAAAGATATGAGATGTGAATAACACAGACATGTACACAGTGATACGAGACATGACTAACACCGACACACATCAAGATATATGACACATGAATAACATAGACATGCACATAAAGATATGAGTATGACTGACATAGACATGCACACACAAAAATATGACACATACCTAACATAGACATACACACAAAGATATAAGATATGACTAACATAGGCGTGCACACACAAAGATATGAGATGTGACTTACATAGCCATGCACACACAAGGATATAAGATGTGTCAAACACAGACATGCACGCACAAAGATATGAGATATGACTAACATAAACATGCACACAAAGATATGAGATATCCCTAACCCAGACATGCACACACAAAGATATGACACATGACTAAAACAGAAACACACTAAGTTATGAGATATTACTAAACTCAGATGCACATAAAGATATGAGACATGATTAACACGGACACACCAAGATATGAGATATGACTAACATGACACACACCTAGATATCAGCCATGGCTAGCACACACACATACACAAGCTAAGATTTGAGCCATGGCTAGCACAGAAACACATCAAGAGATGAGCCATGACTAGCACAGAAACACATTAAGATATGAGTCATGGCTTCATGGAAAAACACCAAAAAATGAACCAAGTCTAGCACATAAACACATTGAGGTATCCACATGCTTGGGTTAGTCTGCAGACTCTTCTTAACGTGTGAATCATCAACATACAAGATGCAGGCCCCGAATAACTGTTCACAGGTTTCATTCAAACAGTTGTCCGGAGATTTGAGAGCAGTCTGACCCATAGAAAGTTCCCTTGCATGCACAGTTCCCGGTTGACTGTTCACAGTACGTTTCCTTGCACGTACAGTCAGCACTTTCTGGGTCACATATGATGTCACAGCCATCAGAACACGTCTGTTCGCACTGTAGCCCAAAATTACCATCGGGACAAGTGTTATTATAGGCATAGCCAGGATGTTTACATTGTAGACATTTTCCGGATTTTTCTCACATAAAGGACAGACACTGAGACAAGACCAGGAGCAGTCGTGTCCATAGATCCCATGAGAACATTTGCAGTGACATGTACCGATGATGACGTCGCAGCTTTTGCAACACCCGCTACACACTGCAGAAAACGACCAAGAATACCCGTTCAGACAATAGGTATCTGTAAATGTTTGCACCTCACACACCGTCAGTGCACTGCCAGCCTGCGAAATGGTCGGTGAGTACTCAATCTGAATGTGTGCCATTGGCGTTTGTGTGGTGACTACAATAGTGTTCATAGAAACATTAGGGTATGATATATCATTACACTGGAACACTACGCCGCCACTGTCAGAGAAAGCCTTTAGAGCCTTTAGAGAGGCATTCTTGGATTATGAAAATAACTCAAAACAACAGAAATGGAATCCAGTGGTCACTGACCAAACAACTTGATGATTTAGACTTTGCTGATGACATAGCTCTCCTATCACACAACCATCAACAGATGCAGGATAAAATGAGCATACTTGATGAGAGATCACAACAGCTAGGATTGAAGATTAATAGAGATAAGACCAGCATTATGAGAATTAATACAGTTGGCAATAACCAAATAAAACTAGGAGAATTACCTCTATTCGATGTACTATCTTACATATATCTGGGCAGTAATATAGATAAAGAGGGAGGAACAGAAAATGATACCAAAATAAGGATATCAAAAGCAAGAGGAGCTTTCATTGCACTGGGAAACATGGAAATCCAAAGAAATTAGGTTAAATACAAAAATAACAATTTTCAACTCAAATGTTAAGTCGGTCCTATTATATGGCTGTGAAACATGGAGAACAACAAAATTGACAATCACAAAGATACAGACTTTCATTAATGGATGCTTATGCAGGATAAAAGGATGGAAATGGCAGGACAAAATCACTAACATAGAATTATGGAAATGCACCAGTCAAATACCAGTGGATAAAGAGATACAGCGAAGACGATGGTGCTGGATAAGACACACACTACGGAAGCAAACTGAGAGTATTACACAACAGGCCCTTTTTTGGAATCCCCAGGGGAAAAGACAAAGAGAAAGACCAAGGAATTCTTGGAGAAGACAGATAGAAGCAGAGATGAAGATGATGGGGAAGACATGGAATGATCTTAAAAGAATGGCAAAATACAGAACAACTTGGAAAGTGTTTGTTGAAGACCTATGCTCCACTGGGAGCTAAAAAGGTAGAAGAAGAAGAATACACTAGACGCAACAGTTTTGAATCAAACAGAATTTCAACATATCTATACAATACAAGCAAAAAACATTTATCAAAAACTGTTATAGACGAATAGAGCAGTAAAGAAGTGAAAATACTGACAAAAAAGTTAAAACAAAAAGGCAATGCTTATGAAGAGCATACAAGAAGCTAACAACATCTTACATAAAAAAGGAAAAAGAACAGAAAATAAAAATGGATGACTGAAGTCACCTTAAACAAAAATGAAAGAAAGAAGACAGGCAAAGAACACTAGCCAATAAATGAAAATAGATAACTCAATCAGCAATATGTGCCAACAGGGAAAAGAGAACTGGCTCAATCAAATATGTCTGGAAATAGAAACCATGCCGTTTCCCCTGAAGTTCCTAGTAAATCATGAGACAATGTCCACTAATGTTCCCTTGATGATGGAAAAGAAGTAATCTTGCAGAAGAAAGGTTAATGCAAGTTGTTATCAAAATGGTTTATTTCATTTCACAGGCCTGAAGGAAACATGCAAACCATGGCTCAGTCAAAGAGAAAAGTTTATACCTTTTCTGGCAGGGATTGAGCCTCAAATAACTTCACCTTCATGGGGTAAGATTTGTTGTGCACAACAGATTCATCAGCTCAATAACCACACCATAAGGAGTGTCATAGCACATATTCTGACTAGCACCTACAAACAACAATGGCAGCAACTGCTGAACATCTATAACTCCATTGTGAAAACAAACAGTCCTACATTTGTAGAGACCTCAATGCACACATAGGATATGATCGCCATTCCTGGATAATATGTATGGGTATTCATGGCAATGGAAAAACATGATAATAGCCAACAGCTGCTAGAATTCTGTTCACACATGTTTATGACTAACACCTTCTTTATGTCAGAAACTCCCACAAGGCAACATAGCAACACCCAAGATCATGCCATTAACCTCAATATGTTGTGTCTGTCTACAGACTTCTTGCCTCAACTCTCTTAAGAATACGTTTTGCTGTCCACTTACACTAAACAGTCTTTAATAACATCTACATACATGCACAATCTAACAGTTTCTTATTCATTGTAGCTCGTTAGAAAACAAAAAAAGGAAACAAGAAAAGCCCTTTTAAGAGATCTACTCTTTGTTGCCATTTTCCTTGTTGTGGTGGCTGTTACTGATATAGGAGAAGTAGTACTGCAGTACTTCTGGGCTGGATTAGTATTTTCCCAACACAGCCTGGAATATACAAACTCAAACTTCTCCAGCAATAGCTTTGAAAGTCAAGAAAGTCATTACGACCCGCAAGATCGATGAGTAAAAGGTTACCCTGCCAACATCAACTTGTGGCATTACATCAACAGCAACACCTCTTTATTGATGATGCAGTTCTAGTTGCTCCAAATAAAGATATTTGGCAATAATTTATAACTTGGCCAAAACAAGCAGCCTATTCTCACTAACAATATGTGTAGAGAAAACTGATTTTGGCACAAGGATACACCAACCCAACTATCATAATTTTGAATACAAGACTGCCTGAATCAGTACATATTATTATAGATTATTAAGTTATTTTATATCTACTGTCATGGCTGTCCTCTCCCTCATGGAAACATCTCAAACTTTGACAACCTATTCAAGGCACAAGAAAAGACTAGTCTCAATATATGCTACTTTAGAAAAATAATGAACAACAAATGGCAGGACAAAGTACCCAACTCAGGCTTCTATCCATTATGGCAACACTCAGGTGTTGAAGATTAAGGTTAGAAGAAAGGACAACAATTGCATCCCCAAGCAAATATTGTATGGGAAGCTTATAAATCAGAAACGTTCTGTGGATAGACCAAAATTTTGATACAAAACATGTTGGCTGGGCATTCCTGAATGAATTTTCCAATAGTGATGAAAAGTGAAAAAAGCTTTTAGACACAGCACATGGTGAAGATGTATTAAAAAAATGGTTTGATATTTGATCATGAATGATATTAAGTAATAGTCAGAAGAAAAAAGATACAAGAGAGAAAAGGTGAGCTTTGTTCTTTTCAATATTAGTAAGATGAATCATGAGAGAATCTGTTCAGCAAAATAGTGTCAGCCTACTACCATTGAAGATTTAAATCTGCCATTTCTACCTGTGAAGATGCAAAAGGTAACATACATATGTCATGTTCACTTCTATTTTTTTTTTTAAATAGTTTTTTTTATCAGTAATATATATATATATATATATATATATATATATATATATATATATATATATATATATATATATATAAAGCAAGACAGAATATTTATAAACTATTTATCTATCTATCTATTATCCTTTCAAGCTGAAGACAGCACATAGGACAGAACCACAATTTCAAAAACAGAAACCTTGCATGCCACAATGGCACATACTGCAGATATCCCTGCTTCTAAAATCTTTTATAAACTACATAACATATAAATTTCATTTTTATTAATAATAGAAACAAGAAAAAAAGTTCTTAAATGTTATGTAGAACCAGTCTTAACATATGGACGTGAATCATAGACAATAGGACAACAGAAAAGAAAATCACATCGCTGGAGTCTGTAGAAATGTAGTTTTACAGAAGAATGTTGAGAATGCCATTGACAGCTAAGAAGAGTAATGAAGATGTGCTGAGGGAGGACAAAGCAAAAAGAGAGCTAATTTCCAATATTAGGAAGAAACAATCATCATTTTTTGGCCATGTAATGAGAAGAGAACAACTGGAATATATTGTAACAACTGGATAAATTGAGGGACGAAGAGATAGTGGGAAGCAAAGAGAAAAAATACCAGACAGCTTAAGAGAATGGCTTGGCAGAAGGTCAACAACAGAAATGATAAATAAATGTCGAGATTGAAAGTTGTGGAGAGACATGATCACCTACGCCAGCAGGCCCGGTACTTGATGATGGTGAACATATAAATATATACAATACACTTCAGTCTTGAATTAACGGTGAACTAAGAAAACGTAGACATGATGCATAATAACCAAATAGCAAAGCAAGCCCTCCATGTGGGAAACAACAAGTAAGAGGAAGACCACCCACGCCAGCAGGTCCGGTACTTGATGATGGTGAACATATAAATATATACAATACACTTCAGTCTTGAATTAACGGTGAACTAAGAAAACGTAGACATAATGCATAATAACCAAATAGCAAAGCAAGCCCTCCATGTGGGAAACAACAAGTAAGAGGAAGACCACCCACGCCAGCAGGTCCGGTACTTGATGATGATGAACATATAAATATATACAATACACTTCAGTCTTGAATTAACGGTGAACTAAGAAAACGTGGACATGATGCATAATAACCAAACAGCAAAGCAAGCCCTCGTGTGGGAAACAACAAGGAAGAGGAAGATCACACACATCCTCCCCCCCCCCCCCCCCCCAAAGAGAGATACTGAGAAGAACATTGATGAGAGAGGCAAGAGCAGCAGGAATCGGCTCCCTCAATGAGACAGAGTTGCTTGCACAGAACAGAGATAAATTGCAAGATTTGATAAAAGATATTTACAAGGATTGAAAACTGCTAGAATAAAAACTTTAGATAAGAGAAGGAGTATCTGGGTCGACGCCCTATGGGCCGGCTACGGCTCGAACGGTCAATAGATAGATAGATGTCAATAGAAGCGAGAAAGAGGTTTCGTCGGTGCTACATAGAACCAATTCCGACATATGGAAGCGAATCATGGACAGTAGACAAAAAAATGAAAAGAAGATTTGAGGCCACAGAGATGGGATTTCTCAGAAAAATGTTTAAAGTTCTCTGGACAGCTAAAAAGACCAATGAAGAAATTCTCAAAGAGGTCAACACAAAAAGGGAACTCTTAAAAAACATTAGAAAGAAACAATCAACATTTTTCGGGCACATCACTAGAAGAGGTAAGTTGGAATACTTGATTACAACTGGCAAAATAAAGGGAAAGAGAGATGGCGGAAGACAAAGAGAGAAAATACTGGATAGCTTGGTGTCATGGGATGGAAATCAGTCAACAACAGAACTGATTTGTACCACTTTCCTTCCTTTCTTATTTCATTCAATCACCCATCCGTTCAGTCCTGTGTTATTTGCTATCAAACAGTACCGGATAAGAGTGTGCAGACTGTTGGGACACAGCGGCTGGCCTGCCCAAATGCCCCATCATTGATCGTACTTCACGTTGTTTATTGATGACTTGCAACACACACTTCAACCTGAATTGAATGGTGTAAACCGCCCTTTGTTTGTTGCTACCAGGTTAGGTTATGAGTACTTCACTGGTTCAATTATTGAACAAGACAATGTTTGAATAAATACAACTCACTTTATTCAGCTGATAAACACTCCACTCTGTGGCCGACTGGACCCAGTGCTGTCTACCTCACACCCTCAGCATGTTACAACATCACCCTTACAGCTGATAAACACTTCACTCTGTGTCCGAATGGACCCAGTGCTGTCTACCTCATACCCTCAGCATGTTACAACATTACCCTTACAGCAGATAAACACTCCACTCTGTGGCCGATTGGATCCAGTGCTGTCCACCTCACACCCTCAGCATGTTACAACATCACCCTTACAGCTGAGTTTAAAAGCACATTAGCAAGCTCTTGCTTGCCCGTAACAATTTAAAAACACATGATAAATTCATGTCATCCAACAGTGACGCTCTGCAAGCCTTTCGCCTGCTCTCACTTCCTATTAAGATTCTAGTGTTTATCTCACTCATAGTTGAGGTGCCTGCCTCTCACTCGACACACATGAATGATACAACCATAAATGTTACAACTATAAAAGTCACTCAATGTCTCTACAATCATGTCCAGGTCTTTCGCCTGCACATTTCCACCTTCTAATACGCCTCTAGTGTTCATCTCACTCACAGTTGATATAACGATGACGCCTCACAACTATATATTACTCCACTTATGCCCACAGCGGTATTCACTTTAGGACTCTTGAAATAACTGCCTCTTGCATGAAAATTTGTGAGCCCACTTCTCCTACACAAGAAACTCACATGTTCCTTGTTCCAGTCCCTTCAGTTCTTTGCAGAGTTACACGGCCTTCCCAGAACTATTTGATGACTGTCTCACTAAAGATTTGCTTCACAACTTTGAGCACACTGCTCGCATGCTGCTGTACTAACACTAGCAGCACTCTGTTCTACTCATTGTCTCCATCTGCTCACGTCTAACAAACACTGTCCATGACAATCAACTGGACAAAGATTAAACCTCTCCCACTAATTGTCCATGAATTTGAGTTGTACAAAGCTTCCCATCACACACACAACTGTCCATGTAATTATCTGCACAAAAATTGCTATCTTACAAGACTATCCATCGCCATTATGTACATCAATGAATATCTCACAAGGCTTTCCATGGAGCCTAACTGTACACAAATTGGGAGTCACCTGTCTTAACTCACTGATAGGTGACCACACAACTAAAAACTATCCGAAGGCTGGTAGCCAACAGCCACCAGCCCTCTGGCGACACCTGTTCTCCAGTCCAACATTCTCTCTAAAACGCAATTTCCATGTCATTCTCCCCTGTTCATTCAACTTCTTTCTTTCTCTATTCCTCTATTACAATACAATGCACTGTAGATAGAAGATTGTGGAAGGACATGATAGTCTATGCCAACCAGTATGGCACATGATGATGAGAGGCTGGGTACCCCCTCAAAGCCATATCAGTCTAAACAATTTGGTTATTTGGTTATGGAAGGTCCCGGTATCACTGCAAATGAATTAAAATCCATAATTGCTCAACCGCCCATGCCAGTGTAATCATCCGAATTAATATCTCATCTCCCAAACAAAGAAAGGTAACTGTAGTCCCCATCGAAGCAGTCTCAGCACACGCCAAAAGACATAAGGCAAAACCGCGCAGAAAGTGAACACAGCCAACGGTTCCCTGTCATACGATGTCATCACTCATCGTAAACAATTGGAATATCAAAACATGATCAAAACGGATGAGACACACAGCTCATGGTGTGCACAGAGCACTTAACTCAGTAGCTCCTGCAACAAGCCGGACTTGGAATATAAGGAAACTGCAACAAGGAACACTTTTCATGCATAGCCTGCAATTGTTCCTGCTATATCCACCATATACCATGGAAGTTCATGTCCTCTTGAAAATGATGATCGTCGTATTTTTAAAAAACGTATAGCACTTGATAATGTTAGGCCATCGTTGTTGACTCCAATTCTGAACATATAGACACACAGTTCGTCGTCAGATTGTCCCCGTCGCACATCAAACAGACCTTAAGATTAGCATACGGCTGGTTATCAGACGAGATTTTGTCAACTGTAAGAGTCTTCAAACTGTGTTGTTGGTTTTGTTCCTCAATGAGATCATAGCAACATGGACAAATACAAATTAACTTAAGAAAAGTTGCACAACATGGACCTTTTGACTTTGCTTTTAGAATGGAATGGCTTCACTCTAAACAAAAAAATGTGCAACATATGGACAAAAAACCTAGACCCTTATAATCAGTAGGGAGCACACTAACCACTCACTGCCTTCTATACCAGTGGTAATTATGAAAAACATCTTATAAACAGTGGTAATCTTCTTCTTCTTTCCTTCCTCATCTGCCTTTCAGCGTCAAGGGGAGATATAATTTGCGTTTTTTTGCTCTTCTGTTCGCCTCTGCTGCTGTTATGTTTCCTAGTGCTTCTAATATTCCATCGACTCATCTTTTTCGTGGTCGACCCTTGGGTCTGGTGTTCTCACAATGTTTGTTGAGGGCTTGTTGTGTTGTGTTTTGTTCTTTCTGTCTTGTCATGTGGCCAAACCATTTTATCTGTTCTTTCCTTATATATTCTATGGCGGGGGCATTCCTAGCTTTTTTCTCAGTTCTTCATTTCTGATCTTATCTCTGAGACTGTTTCCTGTCATTCGTCTAACACATTTCATCTCTGTAGAGGTTGTATTTCTTATTGTTCTTGCATCTAGGGTCCAGGTCTGGCATTGGTAGCACAACGTTGGGATGAAGATTGTATTGTATAGTGCTCGTTTTGCCTCCAGAGTTATTTCCTTGTTGGACAATAGTGGTAACTGTCCGATGATTAGACAAGCTTTGTTGCATCTTGATTCGATCTCCGCTGTTTGAAAATTATCATTTGTCATTAGACATCCTAGGTATTTGAATTCCTCTACTTGTTTTAGTTGTCTGCCTTCTATAGTTATGTTGATGTTCTGTTTATTTTTGGCGACATTCATGACTTCTGTTTTGTTGATGTTGATTTTCATGTTGTATTTTGTGCCTGAGATGTTGAGTTTGTTTAAGTGTTCTTGTAGGTCTTCTATTGTTTCATGTATTAGTGCCTGATCATCTGCAAATAGAAGCTCGTTGATCTCCTCTGTCTCTGATGGGTTGGCTAGCTTGCATATATGGTCCATGTATGTAATAAACAGTAGGGGGGATAGTACGCACCCCTGGCTTATGCCTGATCTAACTTCGAAGTGGTCTGTGTAGCCTGCTGCGGTTCTGACCCTGCAGTTGCTGTTGACGTAGAGGCTTTTAATAAGGTTCGTTAGATGTCGGCTTACTCTGTATGTTGTTAGTATCTCCCACAGTTGTTCTCTGTTTACTCTGTCAAATGCTTTTTCCTGGTCAATGAAGGCTATGTATACGTTTTGATTGTGTTCTGTCATTTTTTTTTCTGCAAGCTGTTTTAGTGTGAATAGTGTGTCGGTACATCCTCTGTTTTTTCGGAACCCCATTTGAGAATCGCTTAACTCTAGTTCTTTTATTGGTCTCAGCCTTTTTTCCAAGATTTTGGCGTATAGCTTTCCTACATGGCTGAGAAGAGATATACCTCTATATTGATTGCAGTCTCTTTTGCTATCTTTCTTTTTCCATATTGGTATGATGATTGCCTGTTGCCAGTCTTCTGGGGCTTGTTGTTGGTGCCATGCTGCATTAAATATTCTGTGCAGCCATTGCATTCCTGTTTCTCCTGCTGCTGCTATTATGTCTATTGGTATGTTATCTATCACCGGTGCTTTATTTCTTGCTGCATATTTGATTACTTCTTCGATTTCCTCTTTCATGATGTTGGGTTCAGTATTTGTGAGTTCTGGCATGGTTTTTGTTGTCTTATTGGTAGTTGGTATGTTTAACAGGTCTTCAAAATATTCTTTCCATCTCTGTTGCATACATTGGTTATTTGATATTGGCTGTCCGTCTTTGTCATTTATCAGCTCAGTAGGATCATGGTTTTCTTTCCTCGCTCTTGTGGCTTTTACTGCTTTGTAGAAATTTCTTGTGGCTGTCTTGAAGTCCCTGCTCATGTTTTGTCCGAATTCTGTCCAATTCTTTTGCTTAGCTTCTTTGAACATTTTAACTTTTTTTCGAACTAAGGCATATTTTAAATATTTTTCTTGGTTCTTGTTCTCCCTCCAATATTTAAACAGTTTCTTCTTTTTCTCAATTGCTTCTCTGATTGTTTCGTTCCACCACGGGGTGCTCTTTTTCCCTTCTCTTGTTCTTAGCTTCGTTCCACAAACTGTTTTAGAGATGTTGGTTACTGTTTCTTTAAATTGTTTCCACTCTTCTTCTACTGTGCATACTTCATTAAGGAGTTTCTTGAATTCCTCTGTTAGTTTTTCTTCTAGGGTTTTCCTTGTTTCTTGATCTTTTAATTGTTTTATTTTTATTGTCTGTTCTTTTCGCTTCTTTTGTTTGTTTGCGTATATTCTCTTTTTTTGGCTGTCTTAGTGTGATCATAACCATCTTGTGATCCGTGTCGTCTGTAATATTTGGGATTGCTCTGCTGTCGGTTACTCTTTTCTTGTTCTGTTTTCTTGTTAGTATAAAATCTATCTGGCTTCTGCATGTTGTGTCATTCCATTTGTACCAGGTGTATACGTGCGACTCTCTGTGTTTGAAGAATGTGTTGGAGATAAATAAATCATTTTGATTGCATAGATCCAGCAGTCTGCTTCCATTTTCGTTTATTTCAGCAGTTTTATCGCCAAAGGGTCCTAAGATATCACTGTTCTCACTGTTGCATTTCCCAAGTCTTCCATTAAAATTTCCCACCACTAACATGTCGTCGCTTTCATCAATCTTGTTAATGATTTCATTCAATGTGTCGTAGAATTCTTCGCTGTCTCTTTCATTGTTGTTGCATGGGGCATAGATTTAAATGTAATTTGTTTTTCGATCATCTTCTAGTAGTTTAATTGTGATAATTCTTTCTGAATGGTATTTTATATCTAGAATGTTCTTTGCGTGTTCTGGGTCGATGATAAACCTACTCCATGTGTTGCTCTTTCTGTGTTGTTGACTTCTGAGAATATTTTCGTGTAGCTCATGTGTGTTTTCTTTAACTGTTGTCCTTTTACTCTGGTGTCCGCTAATCCTAGTATTTTAATTTTCCTTTTTGTCATTTCTTCTATAAAGAGTGGTAATGGTGAATTAAATAACATGGACATTAGACAAGAAAACAGAACAGAAAATTGAAGCCTTTGAAATGTGGATTTATAGAAGAATAGGTAGAATTGGATGGAAAGAAAAGAAAACAAACGATGAAGTTTTAAAACAGCTAAAAATTAAAAGAGAACTACTAAACACAATTAAAACAAGACAAATGAAAGTTTTGGGTCATGTTAAAAGACACAACAGCCTATAGCTCGTTTCAAATCATGTGCCCAGCTTCAAAATGCTATTGCTCAGTGAACGTTTGTTAAAAACTGTTGAAATTTTCCAAATGTTATTAGAATGCAAAAGACCTTTAAATGTATATTTAACAAATATCTTGCAGCTGCAGTTTTCTTAAAGCGGCGAATTTCTTTGATGTTTGTCAAAATTGTAAATTGTGAACCCCTAAATAATAGAAATTACCGTAGTTGCTGGTCTATGATTAATTTTCACTAGGTAAAGGTGTGGCCGTAATGGGGAAATAACTGGATAAGACAAAACACCAGGAGAATTATTGTCTTTTCAGTTCGAGGACGGACGATAATATCAAGGTATACCTGTATGTCCAATTTTCATAGTTGTGTGGTCCTGAAAAGGACCGTTTGTTGAACTAATTTAAGGTAATATAGGGCCAACATTGTGGGGGCTATATACTTTCATTCTGAATCAGACGAGTCTAAAAGATTAATAACTGTTTGGGGTTGAACATTCCACAAACCATCATTTTTCCAATATTCCTCTTCCTGTTTTAAGACGTGGTCTTCACATTTAGCCCAATAATCTTTGTCTATATTTAATAGAAATGAGATAGAACTGCTTGCACAGAACAGAGACAGATGGCGAGATTTGATAAAATATCTTTAAAAGAAAACTGCTAGAACAAAAATTCATATAGGAGAAGGTGTATCTTGGTCTACGCCCTATGGGCCGGTTACGGCTCGAAAGGTCAATAGATAGATAGATAGATATTTAATAAAGCAAGATTAGCAAGAGTCTTTACATCGCATATTTTGAATGTTGTATTTTCATCTGCCACTTGTCCTTTTAATTTTGCCCAGATTAGTTCTATTGGATTTAAATGAGCATGGTAAGGTGGCAGCCTCAAACTTATATGACCGTGCTCTTGGATAATCTTATCTATTTGAAAAATCTTTGTCCTTTGTTTTTGCTTTACTAGAGATAGTAATTCAGGTTTTAAGTACATGTTATTAAATTGTATGTGCTCCTTTGTGAGCCATATCTTAATAGCATCATTTGTACTGGATGACGTCAGGACTTTATATTCAAGTGCAACAATGTTGTGGTACGCTGCATTGTCCATTATTAGGCAAGATGGTCGATCTAGTGATGGGAGAACAGAATTTTCAATCCAATGTCTAAATATGTGACCATTCATCTCAGAGTGATAATCCCGATTGTCTATGGATTTTGAAAGAAAAATGAGCTCTGCATTCTGTATTAGTCCATGTTGTCGACTACCTGCATGAGCAATTATCAAGCGCTGTCCTTTGCTGCTAGGTATTAATCTCTTAATATTTCCATCTGATGACTGCCATTCCCTTTGGTTAGTGTGGTGAGCATTGATCCATGTTTCATCCAAGTACACAATATCATAACCTTGCTTGCGCACCTCTTTTACTTCTCGTAAGTACTTGCTTCTCATGACTACTATATGTGGCTTCTCACAGATGATGTTTCGTCCATTGGAATACTTTCTGAATGTAAAGCCTGCAGCTCTCACATTCCTCCATAATGTAGACTTTGATATTTCAATACTGTTGTTCTTTTTCAGCGAAATTTTTAATTTTCTTATTGTAACAGTTTCATTCATACCCAACATTTTGCGAATTTCACTTCTAATAAGTTCACTGTCGAAATTATCCTACATTTTTGCTCTTCCTTGTGATTTTGTATATTTTGAACATTGACGGTCATGTGCTTGAATCCAGCGATTAAATGACCATTTAGATAAATCCAAAATGTGTCTTGCCCTATTCTCAGGGTTTTCTAAAGAATGAAATAATCTTCCTCGTTTAGCATCTTTGCAAAAATAGTCATATATTTTTATTGCGATGTTTTGTAAACTGCAGAATTTCATTTTAAGACTCATGATAAATGTTACCGTTCCACGTCTCCACCTCTGAATGAACGGAAATGGAACACACAATTTCTCAAGTGTCTAATTGTGTCACAAAACCACAGCGAAAGCGTGCAAACACGTCAATTTTACCGTGTATGGATTTTTGCTCGCTATTTTTAACTTAAAATACTGTAAACATTAAGTTTTGACTACATCAATGGGTCGTTATAAATTTATATAAATCAAATAAGCAACAATAATAACCAAATGTTTTATTTTAATGAAATTAATCCCCTGTTGGGTTCTAATCATTATAACTTTACATGCAACTTTTGAACAACTTACAACAAGCGGTTAAAAAGCTATCGATTTTAAAAGTTGGGCACGAGTTATGAAACAAGCTATAACAAAAGTAATATTGGAAGGGAAAATACAAGGTAAAAGAGGCAGAGGCAGACCAAGACTAACATGGACGAGTGACATCAAAAGATGGACAAGTCAACCTATGACAATCTGCACCATCAAAGACAGAGTGGAAAGCCCGCTCTGTAGTAGCCAACCTTCGATGTGAGACAGCACTCAATGATGATGAATGGTGAATTAAGAAAACACTATACATCCAGTGGAAATGATACATTTTTAAAATACCTTCATTTTGTGGTAATAGTTATCTTTAACCAGAAAAAAAAACAAGAAAGATTTTAAACATTTAACAAACGAGGGTAGTGGTGAACTAAGAAAAACTTCAAAATCACCTAAAGGCAATGGTGAACAAAGAAACACTTCAAAAACATCACAAAAAAAGACAATGGTGAACTAATAAAATACTTTTGAAATTGTAATAGTGAACTAAGAAAATGTATGGTGAGCTATTCAAAAGTAAAAATGACTTGCCATTCTTAATCCATTCAAGCCTGAATCCATTTTCTGCATCGTATCGGTTGGACACAAAGTTAATCCAGAGTTTGTTGCTGGTTGAATTGAGATTGTCTGGTCTATTAGAACCACATGCTCTTAACAGTTCATTGGCATTGGAATTATCTCCATCTCTTATCTGAAATGTTGGATCAGACAATATTCTTACTTGACTCATTTATTTCATCTCTTATCTCAAATGTTGGATCAGACAATAATATTACATGACTCAAGTCTTCGCCTCTTATATGAAATGTTGGATCAGACAATAGTATTACATGACTCAAGTCTTCGCCTCTTATATGAAATGTTGGATCAGACAATAGTATTACATGACTAAAGTCTTCGCCTCTTATATGAAATGTTGGATCAGACAATAATATTACATGACTCAAGTCTTCATCTCTTATCTCAAATGTTGGATCAGACAATAGTATTACATGCCTCAAGTCTTCATCTCTTATATGAAATGTTCGATCAGACAACAATATTACATGACTCAAGTCTTCATCTCTTATATGAAATGTTGGATCAGACAATAATATTACATGACTCAAGTCTTCATCTCTTATCTCAAATGTTGGATCAGACAATAATATTACTTAATTCAAGTCTTCATCTCTTTTATGAAATGTTGGATCAGATTATTTCCATTAGTGATTTCAGCACAAAAAGAACAACTTATATTGCAGTTTTAATAAAAGAAAATAAAAACATGAAAACTGCCTTTGGACAGCCGAGGTTAGCACTAAAATTTATAGGGAAATGATGCAATAAAACAATAAATGCAGAAATCAAGGAGGGTACTTTGATAAGAAAAAGTGCAATATTCTACTTTGTTTTCAATAATTTAAAAGCCACATTGTTATAGTCATTAGTCTGCTTATCTATTGTTCAGGTGGGTTCTGGTTTCAACTCTTCAAATATGCACATTTTTCAGGGGAAACAAACAAAACTTCAAGGTTCAGCCTGCCTGTATGACAGATTTTCTGTGGGAAAATAAGTCAGTTCAGCCTGACATGATACCAGCCACATCACTCATCAATGTGCTGGTGGTAATGATGAATTGAGCACAAACATCACATGATACATACAGCATATGATGTGATGCTTATCTCTTACTTATTTGAATGATTTATATTTTAAATGATTATCAAGAAAGTGATACCTTGCAACAGGAAGATTTATTTTAGAAAAAAAATGAGTGCATCTTGTTTTATTTTAACACCATTAATGAGATGGAAACAGAGCAAAACAAAAGCTATGAGAATAAGCAAATTAAAACACCTACTGGAAAATTCTCAAACAACTTTAAAGCAGAAACTGAGGCAATCAGAGATGCTGCAACACTGGTTACTCAACACAAAAATAACTTGCACAATAAATTGGTGATTCTGACTGATGCACTGTCAGTACTATCAGCTCTAAAAAGCCCCAAGAACAATGAGCTAGATGACTTGAGAACAACCCTGGACCAACTATGCAATAACTTCCAGAGAGTAGTCATTCAGTGGATACCATCACACTGTAATATACACGGGAACGAACGCGCAAATTAGCTAAAGAGGGAGGGAGTTACCACAAGAGAACCATCCGCTCAGCTATGATGAAGCCAAATCCATCCTCAAAGATCAGTTCCATGAAAAATGGAAACTAGAACACCCAAAGCATAACCTGAGTGACGGATACCACCAACTATCAAGGAGGGATCAAGTCATTATACTTCGCCTACGCACTGGCCACAATAGAATGAGAAATCACATGTTCACCAAATTCAAAATAGGTTCAACTAGCTTATGCCACTGTACACTGGACAATATGACTACAAACATGTTCTACAGGATTGCCCCCAGTACACAGGCCTGAGAAGAGCAATGTGGTCCACGCCCACCTCCCTGGAAGAAAAACTATATGGGGCAATCGATTCGCTTAAACAGACAGCTAACTTCATGAGAGAGAGTCTGGAATCCTACTCTGATTGAGTCTTGATCGCAGATTGAGAGAGAGAGAGAGAGATAGAGAGAGAAAAACCCACTAAACATTAAGATCAAAGATAAAGAAATAATTGAAGTGGAGGAATTCAAGTATTTGGTTAAGATGGAAAACTAGACAGAGAAATTGACATGAGAATACACAAAAGCAGATGCTATCACATACCAACTTTCGCCATTGTTAAGACATCCAAACATTTCTATAACAGCAAAACAACAAATGATAAATAGCATTTTCATACCAACTTTGTGCTAAGAAAATGAAACATGGACCCTTTCTAAATCACATTTAAGGAAGATCAATACATGTGAGATGCGATGCTTGAGAAAAGTAACAAACAACACAAGAAGAGATAGAATACCAAATGAAACCATAAGAAAAATGATAGGAATAAAACTCTGCCAAGAATATACAGAACAACAACAACAACTTAAATGGTGTGGCCACCTGGTCAGAATGAATCCTCACCAATCACCATCAAGGGCGTTCTTCTCGAGAATGCATGGAAAAAGGCCAAGAGGAAGACCTAGAAGAAGATGGATAGATACAGTGATAGAAACATTTAACAACAAAGGAAAATCACTAATTCAGACAGTTCGAGCAGCTCAAGAAAAATAAATGATATAAACCATGACACCTTTTAGGTATCAGTGAGAATTAGAAAAGAAGAAGAATGAGATGGAAAAAAAAACTACTTAAATAATGCCCTGATGAGAAGAATTACTAAACTCTTTCAGAACACACAAAAAATTGAGTAATTTAAGTCTTCATCATTGCACTCTGAATATGTCCATAGGTGCTCAGACCCCCTCCTCAGCAAGTTCTGCAGATAATTCCAGTTCTGTGTTGATTGATAAGTCCTCTTATACGCCCACTAAGTTTCTCATTTCTGGCTGCACCCATCTTAACTCCCATCTTTTTCATTTGAAGGAGTGACGTGGACTCATGGTTATCAAAGTCCTGTGCCCTTCCCACATTTTGGAGGGCATTAATGATGATCCATTAGTTGACCATCTTCAATGACAGCACAGCTAGCCAAATTATCTGCTATTTCATTTCTCCATACTCCCGCATGTCCAAAAACGTAGACAAGGTTGACTCTATGTATTTTTGACTTCTGCAATGACTCTACACATTGCCTGCGTACTGAGCCCACATACACTTTTTTTTAATCATACTCATAGAATCATTTAGTATGCAGGCATAGGTGTAGTTTTGTAACTCTAACCAGATGAATGCCCTGGTCACTACCATCACCTCCATCGTCATGCTACTCATGGTCCTAACGTATGCACTACTGTCTTCTTTGACGATTCTGCCCGCCGAGGGTGCTGTAAATACTCATGCACTCTTTTGGTGTAGTATTATGGATCCATCAGTATAGATGACTGCATCTTCCTTATTGGTGCTATTCCAGATAAGACCATTGACCTACAAATTGACCATGACTGAGTTCTACTCCCTACATTCCCTGTTCAGTGTGACAATACACGAGAATGTGCCTCTGAATGACATAGTATTCACTCCTCACCAGTGTTGATATTGGTAAGTTCACAGACCTCTTTGATAAGATCTTCTGCTCTGCCCACCCATAATTTGCCTCTTTCACCTATCCCTGTGTTGAGCTCTTGGTGCAATGGATGTTCTTTATCTGCACTTATCTTCAGGTATGCTTGTGCCCTCCAGATCTTGATCTCCTCATCCATGGTTGGGAATTCAAGAAGATACCTCATTGCTACACAAGGAGTGTCCCTCGTATACCCCAAGATAATGTGCATAGCTTCGTTCTGTATTTTCTCCAGCCTGTCAATTTGCATCATACAGACAATAAGAATTGCTAAGGAATACTCGATTGGTGCGAGAACCAGTCCCTGAAACAGAAGGGTAAGTAGTCTCTGCTCGATGTTGGCAGCTTACATACCTTCAAGGCAATCAATCATTTGCAGGCTTTTGTCATGGTCGACATGTTCCCTAAAACACAGGCTGAAAACAAACTTGACTCCCAGGTATGTCATCAATCTGTCCCTGATACCTCATCATATCCCATTCATACCACCGGTGTTTCCATGTTAACGATATGATTGTTAAGGGAGAACCATGGAACTGATGCTTTATTAGGAGGCACCTGATATTCCACACCAGGAAGCGATGTGATCGACTTTGCTTTGCAGTATGGAGGCAATTTCCCATCTGTCTCTTCCCTGTTGATATTCCAAAATGTCAGCAAGTCATAGTTCTTATCCTACAATCCAGCTGTTGTTCATTGAGTATAATTGTGAATTTTACTTTAAATAGAACTGGTGACAATGGAGAGCCTTGTGGCAGCCCTGGAGAAATTAATGTTGGCTCAGAAAATCATCTTCCACATCCGAGTATCACCTTCCTCAGAAACAGTGCTGCAGCGATCCATCTGATGAGGAAGGGGTTCACTACCAGTTTGAGGATATGCATGAGGTATTCAAATGGTACCCTGTTGTATGCATCCTCCAGATCTATAACAGCAGCACATGTCTCCTCACATCTGTGGAAGCCTTCAAAGACTGCCACATTGAGCCATGTCTTTTTGTTATATCTGTAAACTCTGATTGTGGGTCGGAATGTGCATATCTGTTCTAGGTGACAGGTAAGTATACAAGCAACTATTTTCTCCAGTAGCTTGCCTGCAGTGTTCTGCATCATGTTGATTTTGTGGGCACTGATCTGAGAGGGTCAGGCCAAATGGTCCTTATTTGGCTTTAGTAGCGGTAGTAAGTAGCTGTGTAGCCACTCCTCCTTAATCTGCCCACTCTGAATGCTGGCATTAAACTATTTGCCCAGTTTTTTTTTAAGTTGTTGTTAGCTAAATCTCCTAGGTCATCATGCCGACACCATCTGGACCAGGAACAGTGGAGTATCATAAGTGTCGTGCAAATGGCATCGCTTGTGATCGTGAGATCTTCTCCAAGCTCTACCCCCTCACGCAATTCTGCGAGTGACCCCCATATCCCTATTCTTACAGCCTCATTTCTTTGGTCAGTCAGCTCAATGTAGCAAGCAAGCAGGGCCTTCCCTTTGCTCACATCAGATATGTGCCATTTCTAGGCCTGTGCTCTTATAGTCTGGTATGTCTCTGGGTCGTGTTGTGCCATTCATGCTCTGATGAAGGCACCAGAAAGTACAGAAGGTTTTTATCAATGCAAAGGAAGAGATTAAATATCTTATTACATGTTTGATTTTTTATATAACACATACCATAGTGTATATGAATTCTTCAAAAATTGAACAACGAATTAGATTTCACCAATAAAAAGATGTCTCAAGAGATGCAGAAAGAAAAATGGGGGATAAATGATGAAAACAAAAAAAAATAAAAATGCTAAATTTAGACCATCATTGCCAACTTACCATCATAAATATCACATCAAAGTAATCAAATATGAATTATTTTGTGAGAGAAAAAAACATTTAGCAATATGTCTTCAAGCAGCCTCAAAAGTTTTGTTGATGTAGCATAAAAATAACCAATCTTTTATCATCCACAGTCACAATGTATTGTATTTCTCTTCATTGAAGCTTGTTTATCATAAGTTATTCAACAGACTTTTTTTTTCTTCTAAATACAGATAAAAATTGCTAAATATTACTGCTTCCACTTTTGGTATTGATACTTAGATACTATCATTATTTGAAACATGAAATGAAAAAAAGTTAATTTGATGGCTTCTTCAGCTGTCAAATGAATTCTAGCATTAGAATCACTTCTACTCAATGTCATTTCGATCAGCTGGGGGACTGGTTGGTCTCGAGGCAAGATGCCGGCCTCGAGGCAAGATGCCGGCCTCGAGGCAAGATGCCAGCCTCGAGACAGAGAGGTTGTGGGTTCAAATTACGGCTACACCGGTTGGGATTTTTATTTATGATTTCTCTCTGCAGCAACCACCCCTGGTCAGTGAGGCCCGGCTTGAAACGGAAAAAATATGAGTACCTCCGAAATCGGAGTTATCTGCCTGTGTAGCGAGGGACCCCTGTGCATCACACGGCTACCAGGGAAAAATGGATTAACAAGCAAAATCCAAGGACGGTTCGAGATCAAGGATGGCTTCACATGTGTGTCCCGCAACATCAACGTCCTTGGACGGTTCAAGATCAAGCATGGCTTCACATGTGTGTCCCGCAATATCATTTATGCCATCATATGCCAACGATGCCACATTACCTATATTGGTGAGTCTGGGAGAAGATTAGCGGAAAGATTTTGTGAACATCTATGAGATGTCCAACAGAATACTGGTACTCCAGTGTCTTCCCACTTCAACTCCTCGGATCACAAGGGCAAAGACGACATCCGTGTCACTGGGATTGTCCTTTGCCACTCTGGCGACCGCAGTCGCTGTACTTTGGAAAATTGCCTCATACTTCAGCTTCGCTGACCCCACGAGGCATGAATGTATCACACTCATACACATAGTTTCCTTTTGGTTACTCCTTCCCTTTTGCATAGCCTTCTCTACTGCACATATTTGGGCTCTTTGGTCTATCTACTTTGCCATGCTATTTATATTTCTCCTCCTCTAGTCCCCAATGAGACACTTCGGTGTTCTCCTCTATACCTTTTTTCTGTGCTCCTTACCCCTCATTTGTTTTTATTGTACACCTCTCTCAGACATCTCACTCTTACCACCTTTTGAGCACCTGTTAGTCTACTGTTCTATTATTTCTCCTTTGTGTTTGCACACTGACCCCAGTGTGAACTCCTCTGGTTCTGTGTGCATTTGCGCACATTTCTGAACATTTCTGCACATACACGACAGCCATACTCAGGTTACCATTTCCTTTTCTTTTTGACCTTGGTCTGACACACAGGGAAGACATTTTTATTTTCGTTAACATATTTCGATTATTTTTGTTTTGGATGTTTCGTTACTGGCTAGCTATGTAGGATTAGTTTTACTTATATATCCATGTGTGTGTTTTTTTTGTTTGTTCCTACTGAAGGCCTATTGGGCCAAAACGTCGTTTGGTCTGTGTCATCTACTAATCACGTAAGGTTTCTAACATACCATTTTTTCTATTTTTTAATTTTTCCTCACATTCAGTTTTACTGCAGCTTCGCATTTTTATGCATTCATCTGCATTTCTTTGCCTTAACCATATTCTACAGAAAACCTTGGAGGTAACTGATAAAACCTTAATTCCTCTCCAGTTATTGCAATCTTTAAGATTGCCTTTTTTAGGTAATTGGATAATGATCTCTTTCTTCTAGTTTGTAGGAACTTTTTCTTCATCCCAAATTTTTATTAAATAACTTTCTCAGGTGGAATACGTTTTTATTATTAAATGCTTTCAGCATCTCTGCAGTTATTTTATTGACACCAGTGGCTTTATTATTAGCCATGTGCTTCACAGCTAATTCAATTTCTGTTACAGTGATTTCTTTTGTAATGATATCCAGATGCATAGTTGGTGTTTGTTTCAAATTGCATCAGATGACTGGGATGCTGTGACGGTTAAGAATATCTTGAAAATTGTTAGCTCATTGGGCTTTTTTATTAGCACTACAAGTTAGTAAGGTGCCATCTTTACTCAGAATAGGTCGGCCATTTGATGTAAAGGAGCCTGTTAGTTGTTTCTGTATATTATATAACACCTTGCTATTTCCTGTTTTGGAGGTTAAACCACTTTCAACTGCCAGATTATCTAAATAAGTTCTTTTATCAGGTCTTGTGGAATTGTTCACCTCAAAATCAAGGTCTTTATATGTTCCTTTAGCTAGCATTTTACCTAACTCAATTTAGTTTAATAAGGCTAGTTTTAGACATTTAACAAGGCTAGATATGTTTCATGCTTATTTTGGATATGCTTCCAAGTGATGTCTGAGATCAATGATTTTCTTTCAGTTTCCTGAAATCTATAGCACTGATTCAGTTGATGTGAATTTTAAATGAAACCTTACCTGCAGATAATCCCCATTACATCTATCATCTTCTGTTAGTACGAAATCTGCAAAAGATATGTTGATTGTGTTTCCAAGTGGCACTTGTATGACCCAGGTACAGTTAGAGTTAGCACTGTATGGGTTAGGGTAGTTTGGGCTTTCAATAACTCCATTGTTGCCTCTGAGACGGTTGTTGCAAGCTGAAATGACAATGTGTTGAGATTCATTATTTAAATTGTTGGAATTTATGAATTTCAACTGCATACATTTATCATATTGATTATATATCAATCTTTTTGTTTGTCTCAAAATACCATGATGCCGTGTTCTATGACAATGTGCAACTAGGTATGGAACAAACCAGCACAAGTGATGTGACAAGCGGTAAAAGTTTCCTTGATTATCTCATTCCTGCTGAAGCATTTGTAGCTGGTTCCTCCTAGAAGTTTACACATTTAGGTAATCTTGGCATGAGCCAGCTCTGAAAGTCTCTCCCTTGGTTCCTTGGCCTGTCAGATGTGATACCATACAACATCTACTAAGCAAATGATGTTACTCTTAAGTTAGGTTGTATGCACTGAAATCTGACCAGTAATGCATCTGTACAATTTATGAATCCCAAGTTCAGGGACATAGATCAGGGTTCTCCTTGGCAGTTTTCAATATTTTGAGGAGACAACTAGACCACCTATGGATGTGCCCAGTGTGCGGTGATGTTGAACCTAACATAACATTTCATTCATTGGATGCTATCTCGGTGATGTTGAACCTAACATAACATTTCATTCATTGGATGCTATCTCCAAACTGAAAGCTGACTGCCCTGAAGTGAAGGTTGATTACCTTGGAGCACCAATTTAATCTGTCTCTTATTTTGATGGTGCACATTGTCATAGGTTCACCTGTTAATTTTTTTAATGTTATCTGTTCACTTAATCTTGGTCTGCCTCAGCCTCTGTACCAGATTGTGGAATTTAGAGGTTTAAAACAGTGTAGTAGTAGCCTCCGTCAGTCATAGTTGACTATTGATTTTTCAGCGCCCCTAGAAATGTTATTTTTTCTTTTCTTTTCTTTCACCGTTTATTCTCTTTCTCTATGAATATGTCTGCTTCTTGTTTTGAGGTGAACCCTTTTTTGAGTGTGTTTCCAGAGATTGCGGTCTGCAGCTATGTCTTCCCATGCTGCATGGTTTATGTGTAGATTAGTAGTAGTAAGAGACTACTACTACTAGATAGTAGTAGTAAGAGTGGGAATAATTAGAGTTAACATGGAGAATTTATTGAGAGGCAATTAAGAGTCACTCAGCTACACTGAGTACTATACTAGTCAATTTGAAGGTCATCCCATGATGGTATGATTCATATTGTCACATGACCAAACTTGTTGAAATAGACAAGAGTCCTGCATTAAATCAGTTTTCATTGGTACGGCGTATAGACAGGATACTTTAGACCAGGAATATGTGCCAACAAGATGGAAACCATCTGGAGAGAAATAGCTGATCACCAGAATTAGCAAGAATTAGATAGCTAGAAATGAAGTTGAGGGGTCAGTCAAACAGTTAAAACATGACGTTAGCCAGATATAGATTGATATAGAAGAGTTGGTCCTCCCTGGTTTTAAAAGTTTTAAGACGTAGATGTTCTGGTAGAGATAACAAATTAGATGCAACTTAGTAGCAGTTGTAGATTTATAAATTTACACTCTGGAGTGTGTGAGTTTTCTGTGAATTGTAATGGTAGGTCCTTGAAGTGTTGAATTATGATGTTTTTCTTATACCATTAAATCTGTGAGAGTGGTGGCTAGTTTTGCATAGATTCTAGAAACTCATAACAGAGTTATTATTGATGTGATGTCCACAATAGTTGTCCAGTCTGTAATGTTACAACCAAAGTTAAGAGGAGATGTTCTGTGGTTAGATCTGGCCTTCCATCACAACAGACAGAACGATAACACCAGCCTTGTAATAAAGAATACAGTGCATCATCATCATCATTATTAGATAGAATACAGTTGTCCAGCTCTTTTAGTCACCCCTGCATTAGCTTGTCTACCATCTACCTTCTCCTCAAGATGACTTATAATTGGGCATTGTGTCTCTTCACATCCCAAAATCTCAGTTGTTGTTTTCTAATTGTGTTAAATAGGTTTTTTTCTTTTTAAAAAGATGCAGAACTTCATTGTTTGTCTTATTTTTATTCTATCAAAGTCTCACCATTTTTTGTCTATAAATCCACACTTAAAAGGTTTCAATTATCTGCTGTTTTCTTATTTAATGTCCATGTTTCAATTATCTGCTGTCTTCTTATTTAATGTCCATGTTTCTATACCATACAGAAATACTGAGTAGATATAACATTTTACAATTCATAGTTTTAGTTCTGATGTTATCTGCTTTGATGTGGTTATATTTTTATTTTGTTAAGATAGTTTTTTTGCCATTCCATTGCAGGACAGCTAAAAAGACCAATGAGGAAATTCTCAAAGAGGCCAACACAAAAAGGGAGCTCCTAAAAAACATCAGAAAGAAACAATCTACATTTTTCGCGCACATAATGAGAAGAGGAAAGTTGGAATACTTGGTTACAACTGGCAAAATAAAAGGAACGAGAAATCGCGGGCGGCAAAGAGAGAAAATACTGGATAGTCATGGCATGGAAAACAGTCAACAACAGAAATGATAAGATGCACTGTAGATAGAAGATTGTGGAAGGACATGATCACCTATGCCAACTGGTATGGCACATGATGATGATGAACATTTCTCTGGTCATTCAAAATAACACATTTCACATTTTTTTAAAGAAAATCCTAATAAACCTGAACAGAATGAACATGAATTTCCAAAAATCATGAAAATTTACATCAATGCCTAGTTTTGGAATTTGTGTGTAGTATTCAGAGGCATGTCAGAACTCAAAATTTGTGGTTCAATTAGAATGGTGTTAAAACTTAAGAGCCATCACTCTCCAGAACATTACACTGAAATTATATATTTTACATTTGAGGTTTAAATGTGGAAAGCTGTTTCATTGTATTTAGAACCTGGAAAAAAGAACAAAACATACCCTCATTATTAGTCACCAGACAATATTGAGATGATTGAAAGATAATTGTGATGTTTCTACAGATACCAAAAGAGGGCTAGGACAGAAATTGGACAAAGAAATGATTAAACAAGAGATTTATTGATTTTTTGGATGGCAAAGAATTACTGACACTAAAGAAATTTAAAACTGTACTTAGAACCAAGACATAGAATAAACCACTCTACGAAATGTTGCCTACCAATGAACAATTGCATATACACCTTTGGTTTACGAAATAGAATAAAAACACTGCAATACAGTAAAATAAAATTGTTGATACACCAATAATTAAAGGACTGATAAGAATAACAAGAAAATGTCTGTTTTGTTTTATAATTCTGTGCATTCTACATAAGATGTGTGATTAGAATATTAAGGTCTGGACAAAATTAGGACCCTATGGGAAAAAAAAATAGTTTTTAAGATAAGTAATTGCTGAGAAATTAAATAAATTGCAACATGTGACAACAGCAAACATGTGAACACACTATATCATTGTTGTTCCTACCAATAGTGACATCTTAGCCATTTCATTTCAATGTTTGAAGACAGCATTGGATATTCTAAATTTTCGGCACACACTAGTTTACTGATGATTTATGTGTTGCCTTTTTTCTACTGCCTGGAGAGTTGTGGATAATCTATTCTCAAGACAAATCATGATGAATACAAAAAGAGAATATAGGAAATTGGTTGTAGTCAGTGTTACCAAATGGCTCTGAGAATTAGTCTGTGGAATAAAGGGAATGCTAAGTATAAGCTTGTAAAATAAAGAGTGTGTTAAAGATAAATGTGTGGAATAAAGGGAATGCTAAGTATAAGCTTGTAAAATAAAGAGTGTGTTAAAGATAAATGTGTGGAATAAAGGGAATGCTAAGTATAAGCTTGTAAAATAAAGAGTGTTTTAAAGATAAATGTGTGGAATAAAGGGAACACATACAATAAATATGTGGAATAAAGGGAACACTTACAATAAATATGTGGAATAAAGGGAACACTTACAATAAATATGTGGAATAAAGGAAACACATACAATAAATGTGTGGAATAAAGGGAACACTTACAATAAATATGTGGAATAAAGGGAACACATACAATAAATGTGTGGAATAAAGGGAACACATACAATAAATGTGTGGAATAAAGGGAACACATACAATAAATGTGTGGAATAAAGGGAACACATATAATAAATGTGTGGAATAAAGGGAACACTTACAATAAATATGTGGAATAAAGGAAACACATACAATAAATGTGTGGAATAAAGGGAACACTTACAATAAATATGTGGAATAAAGGGAACACATACAATAAATGTGTGGAATAAAGGGAACACATACAATAAATGTGTGGAATAAAGGGAACACATACAATAAATGTGTGGAATAAAGGGAACACATATAATAAATGTGTGGAATAAAGGGAACACATACAATAAATGTGTGGAATAAAGGGAACACATACAATAAATGTGTGGAATAAAGGGAACACTTACAATAAATGTGTGGAATAAAGGGAACACATACAATAAATGTGTGGAATAAAGGGAACACATACAATAAATGTGTGGAATAAAGGGAACACATACAATAAATGTGTGGAATAAAGGGAACAATTACAATAAATGTGTGGAATAAAGGGAACACTTACAATAAATATGTGGAATAAAGGGAACACATACAATAAATGTGTGGAATAAAGGGAACACGTACAATAAATGTGTAGAATATAGGGAACACATACAATAAATGTGTGGAATAAAGGGAACACACACAATAAATGTGTGGAATAAAGGGGACACACACAATAAATGTGTGGAATAAAGGGAACACATACAATAAATGTGTGGAATAAAGGGAACACATACAATAAATGTGTGGAAAAAAGGGAACACATACAATAAATGTGTGGAATAAAGGGAACACATACAATAAATGTGTGGAATAAAGGGAACACTTACAATAAATGTGTGGAATAAAGGGAACACATACAATAAATGTGTGGAATAAAGGGAACACATACAATAAATGTGTGGAATAAAGGGAACACATACAATAAATGTGTGGAATAAAGGGAACACATACAATAAATGTGTGGAATAAAGGGAACACATACAATAAATGTGTGGAATAAAGGGAACACATACAATAAATGTGTGGAATAAAGGGAACACTTACAATAAATGTGTGGAATAAAGGGAACACATACAATAAATGTGTGGAATAAAGGGAACACATACAATAAATGTGTGGAATAAAGGGAACACATACAATAAATGTGTGGAATAAAGGGAACAATTACAATAAATATGTGGAATAAAGGGAACACTTACAATAAATATGTGGAAAGCTGAATGTTTAGGACAAGTTTGTGAAATAAAGTGTATGCAAACGATAATTTTAGGGAACAAAGAGAACAATAAGAATGACTCTCAGCATGGTATCATGACATAATAATCAAACACTGGAGCTGTTGAGGTTACAGTTTACAAAACTTAAATTCATAAACTACTAGTCTCCAAAAGAGAATTTCCCTATGAAGATAAAACAAACAGAATTGTTTGAACTGTCAAAAGAAATTAACTTACTGGAGTAGTACTGAAGGTGGAATCCTCTGAAGCTGAAAATAGGATCAGATGTGAAGGCCAGCCACAACCTACTGGATGTGGTAGTTATTGGACTTGGTGTATTACTGCCACATAAAGTTTGAATCAAACGTCCATTTGGCCCACTTTCTCTTATCTACAGGCATAAAGGAATATGATTTGTTAGATGTTTTATTGATTAAAAATTAGCAATACAAGAGATGTGTTCAAAAAAAACATGTATCAGTGGCTTTAATATAAACATATGTAAGTTACATCAACAGGTGTGGCAGAATTAAATAAAGCATTTGTTATGAAGAAAGTACTCACTAGGGTTCTTTAGGAAAAGTCACCAAAGGCATTTAGACATGCATCCCTTTTGCTTTGCATGGATGGCAGATGCAGTAGGAGAAAAATGATATTGGTTGTTCATATCTTTATCTAACATATAACATGTTTATGAATTTTTAGAAAATTGAACAAGGAATTAGATTTCACCAATAAAAAGATGCAACAAGACATGTAGAGAGAAAAATGGGGGACAGATGACTAAAACAAAAAAAAACAATGAAAATGTAGAATTGAGACCATAATTGCCAACTTACCATCATAAATATCAGGTGAAAGTACTCCGATATTAATTATTTTACCAGTTAGCAATATGTCTTCAAGCAGCCTTGAAATTGTTATTGATATAGCATTCAAATAACTGATTTTTTGCCATCAATAATCATGACGTATAGGTTTCCTCTTCATTGCAATCTTATTTATTTATTGATTACAAGAGCATCCAAAATGGGATTATTTTTCTTTCTAAATCCAGATTGAAGCAGCTCCATAACTACTCCAGTTGCAACTTAAATATTATAATTATTTGAAACATTTTTTTAAAAAAGTTAATTTATTGGCTTTTTTACCTGTCTTCACTTGAATTATAACAATAAAATCAATACCAACCAATGCCATTTCAATCAGCTGATTTTTGTCGATGATAAACATTGCTAATCTAAACGGAAAATCACACTCTTTTACATGACTTTTTTGTAAACACAACATGTACAAGGAGACAGAAATTTTCCAGTAAAGAATGTTGACAAGAAACTATATAAAATAACTAAATGTAAAAGTAAGAATATATCTATATGAATTAAATTGAGAATGGCATACTGTGACACAGACTGCTTCAATATGGATTTTACTTAAATAATTCTGGCTCCAGAAGCTGCTAGAGGAAGGAATTGAACAATACAGAAGAGAAAATCCTGATGAAAAAGTAACAACCAAATGGCAATGCAAAAAGAAAAGCATACAAAAAGCCTGCGACACCTTACCCAAAAGAGAAAAGAAAAAAAAAATGGATAACTAACACCATCTTAGAAAAAATGGAAGAAAGGAGACAAGCGAAGAACACTGCCCAATACAATAAAATAGATAATGAGATACGCAAAATGTGCAAACAGGCAAAAGAAGACTGGCTCAGCCAAAAATGTATAGAAATAGAAACTATGGAAAGCAAACAAGACCTAAGGAATAATAGAACAAAGAAGTATGTGTTAGCACTCGGAAAAATTGACAGACAAACAACAATAGAAAAAAACGAAGAACAATATATGGTCCGAAGTGGGATCGAACCCGTACTCAGTGGCACCGCGCCTTGCCACGAGAAGCCGAACGCTTGGCACACTACCACGCAGCCAACTAAAAAATTGGCTATTGCAGTAGTGTCTTACACGATGACGTTCTCAATGACTATAGCATAGGGTAACGATCACAGACCGGAAATAAATTGTATATTTGTACTTTCCTATTAATGCAAGTATCTCCCAGTAGGGCTGAATACTTGTGTTGTAGACAAACATTTATTGGACGAAACAGCACGAATAGTAGTTCCCAGTGATTATATACTGGGTACAAATAATAATACATAAATATTATTATATGGGGAACTTCCGAGGCGATAATAGGGAATAATAGAACAAAGAAGTATGTGTTAGCACTCGGAAAAATTGACAGACAAACAACAATAGAAAAAAACGAAGAACAATATATGGTCCGAAGTGGGATCGAACCCGTACTCAGTGGCACCGCGCCTTGCCACGAGAAGCCGAACGCTTGGCACACTACCACGCAGCCAACTAAAAAATTGGCTATTGCAGTAGTGTCTTACACGATGACGTTCTCAATGACTATAGCATAGGGTAACGATCACAGACCGGAAATAAATTGTATATTTGTACTTTCCTATTAATGCAAGTATCTCCCAGTAGGGCTGAATACTTGTGTTGTAGACAAACAGCCCTACTGGGAGATACTTGCATTAATAGGAAAGTACAAATATACAATTTATTTCCGGTCTGTGATCGTTACCCTATGCTATAGTCATTGAGAACGTCATCGTGTAAGACACTACTGCAATAGCCAATTTTTTAGTTGGCTGCGTGGTAGTGTGCCAAGCGTTCGGCTTCTCGTGGCAAGGCGCGGTGCCACTGAGTACGGGTTCGATCCCACTTCGGACCATATATTGTTCTTCGTTTTTTTCTATTGTTGTTTGTCTGTCAATTTTTCCGAGTGCTAACACATACTTCTTTGTTCTATTATTCCCTATTATCGCCTCGGAAGTTCCCCATATAATAATATTTATGTATTATTATTTGTACCCAGTATATAATCACTGGGAACTACTATTCGTGCTGTTTCGTCCAATAAATGTTTGTCTACAACACAAGTATTCAGCCCTACTGGGAGATACTTGCATTAATAGGAAAGTACAAATATACAATTTATTTCCGGTCTGTGATCGTTACCCTATGCTATAGTCATTGAGAACGTCATCGTGTAAGACACTACTGCAATAGCCAATTTTTTAGTTGGCTGCGTGGTAGTGTGCCAAGCGTTCGGCTTCTCGTGGCAAGGCGCGGTGCCACTGAGTACGGGTTCGATCCCACTTCGGACCATATATTGTTCTTCGTTTTTTTCTATTGTTGTTTGTCTGTCAATTTTTCCGAGTGCTAACACATACTTCTTTGTTCTATTATTCCCTATTATCGCCTCGGAAGTTCCCCATATAATAATATTTATGTATTATTATTTGTACCCAAACAAGACCTAAGAGGAATGCACACAGAAATAAAGAGAATGACTAATAAAAATAAAAAAGCCACAGAAGGTGGATGCATTGCAGACAAAAAAGGAAAAATGCTAACAGACAATAAGGATATCATAGATAGATGGCAGGAATATATAACAGAACTATTTCATGATCAAAGGGACAAGAAACCAGTTATAAAATGTACATCAGGCTATAAAATCTTAAAATCTGAGGTGGAAAAAGCTATAAAAACAATGAAAAGGGGAAAAGCAGCAGGACCTGAAAGCATACAAATAGAGATGATACAGGCACTTGAAGATTTTGGCAATGAAGTGATTACAGACATATGCAATGACATATACCACACAGGATACATACCAAATGAACTAAAAACATCAACTTTCATTGCATTGCCTAAAAAGAATGGTGCAGTTGAATGCAGTGACTTTAGAACAATAAGCCTAATGAGCCATGTTACAAAAACCTTGCTAAAAGTTATACAAGGAAGGATTCAGAATAAAATCAATACTGAATTAGATGAGCAGCAATTTGGATTTAGGAAAAATAGCGGGACAAAAGAAGCCATATTCTGCATAAGAACATTAATCGAAAAATACACAGAAGTAAACAAACCAATATATGCCTACTTCATAGACTACACCAAAGCTTTTGATAGAATACACCACAAACAACTTATAGAATGCCTAAAAGAGATACATCTAGATGACATGGATATACGACTAATATGCAATCTATACTGGGAACAAACAGCAATAATAAAATATAACAAAGAGTTCTCTACACCCATTGATATAAAAAGAGGAGTAAGACAAGGATGCATCCTATCACCAAGCTTGTTCAATCTATACACTGAGCAAATCTTTAAAAACATCATAGAGATGCCAGGCCTACAAATTAATGGAAAGATAATCAATAACCTAAGATATGCTGACGATACTGTACTACTAGCAGAAAATCCTAAAGACCTACAACAATTACTTAATGAAATAAACACGACAAGCAAAAAATATGGACTAGATATGAATATCAAAAAGAATAAAACTATGATCATAAACAAAGAAAATACTCAAAACCCACAAGTGGATATCAAAATTGAAGGAATAGACCTTGAGACAGTTCAGAACTATAACTACCTTGGACATACTATAACCAGTGATGGAAAATTTACAACTGAAATAAACAAAAGAATAGGAGTGGCAAAAAGTAATTTTAATGTCATGAAGGACATACTAACATCAAAACAAATAACACCAAAGCTAAAACTAAGAATAGCAAAATGTTACATTTTCTCAATATTCCTATATGGTGCTGAAACATGGACATTAGACAAGAAAACGGAACAGAGAATTGAAGCCTTTGAAATGTGGATATATAGAAGAATAGGTAGAATTGGATGGAAGGAAAAGAAAACAAACGATGAAGTCTTAAAACAGCTAAAAATGAAAAGAGAACTTCTGAACACAATTAGAACAAGACAAATGCAATTCTTGGGCCATGTTAAAAGACCCAACAGCCTACTGAAAGTAATCCTGGAGGGCAAAATACAAGGTAAAAGAGACAGAGGCAGACCAAGATTAACATGGACGAGTAACATCAAAAGACCTGCACCATCAAAGCAAGAGATAGAGCAGAATGGCGCTCCATGGTATCCAACCTTCGTTGCGGAGACGTCACTCAATGATGATGATGGGTGTGGCGCAGGCTGTGGTGAAATATATGTAAATAGTTAATAAAGTGTAAGAAGCACAAAGGGGCAGGTCTTATAAATTCTATATTTGCATATATTTGCACTATTTGCATTGTATAATGCCTTGATAAATTAGACTGAAAAAAGTGAGATGGCTCCTAGCAAGCATGCCACACAAGAGATCAAATGGGAGATGCAAAAATCACTGTGGAGAGCAGACTGAACAACATATTCCTGGTAGAGATATTGATGATAAGTCTAATATCAAATAGGTCTGATGAAAATCATCACTGTCTTGGCAGTGGTGGCAAGCCTATGTAGTTATGAGAAGTGGTTGTAGGAAATATAGAGTGGGTATTGTGGGTACTGGTATATTTATAGAATATGGAGAAGGAAGAGACCAGAAATACTTAAAGAAACAGTCATGTCAAAAAAGGTGACCAAGGGTGTGGAAATCAATGATGTAATATGGATCTATCTATCTATTGACTTTCCGATCCGTAGCCGGCCCATAGGGCGTAGACCAAGATACTCCTTCTCTTCTCTAAATTTTTATTCTAGTAGTTTCCAATTCTTGTAGAGATATTTTATCAAATCTCGCCATTTGTCTCTGTTCTGTGCAAGCAGCTCTATCTCATTGAGGGAGCCGATTCCTGCTGCTCTTGCCTCTCTCATCAATGTTCTTCTCAGTGTCTCTCTGGGTCTTCCTCTTTTCCTCTTACCTGTTGTTTCCCACATGAGGGCTTGCTTTGATATTTGCTTATTATCTCTTCTCATCACATGTCCAATATATGACCATCATCTTTTCTTGATTACTGAAGATATTAGTGGTTGATTGGTGATTTCTCTAATTTCCTCATTTGTTTTGAATTCATTCCACGCTATACCAAGTATTTTCCTTAGACATTTATTTTTGAATGCGTTCAACTTTGTTTCTATGTCTCTTGTTGTTTTCCAGCTTTCACACGCATACATAAGGATTGATAGTACATTTGATTTGAATAGTCTAAGTTTTGTGTTTGTGCTGATGAGTTTTGATTTCCACAACTTTTCAAGGCTTCTGAAAGACATTGCTGCTTTAGCTATTCTGATTCTAATTTTTTTGCTTGATCAAGCTCTTCTCGATCAATGTGACTTCCAAGATAGATAAAGTGATTGACCTCTTCCACTGGTTTGTTTTCCATGTATATTCTGTCGTCTGTTGGAATTAAGCTTTTCATGACTTTAGTCTTTTCATGATTGATCTCAAGCCCAATTTTGCTGGCTATTGATGATAGTTCATTTGTGTTTTCCTGCATCGATTTTATCTGACTTCTGATGAAAACTATGTCATCAGCAAAGTCGAGGTCCTCCAAATGGTCTCCTTGTATCCATTTGATGCCTTTTATACCAGTGCAGCATTTCTTCATTATGAAGTCCATAACAACTCCAAATAACAAGGGCAATAAAATACATCCTTGTTTAACCCCAGTTTCTATTGGGAAACATTTGCTCAGTCCTTCCTCTGTTCGAACTGCACATGTGTAACCATCATACATGTCTTTGATAATATTTATGATTTTTTATGGTAAGCCATATTGCTTCAGAATTTTCCACAAAGAATCTCTATGAATGCTGCTTTTTTGAAGTCGATGAAGTTAAGTACAAAAGGTTTTTGCTTTTTAATGTGTTCCTCCAATATAAGTCGTAGAGTAACAATGTGGTCAAGGCAGCTTCTCCTTTTTCTAAACCCAGCCTGTTTTTCGCGCATTACTGTATCTATTGAATCCTTTATTCTATTTAGGATGATTTTGCAGAATAACTTTGAGGCAACTGACAAAAGTGTCATGCCTCCACAGTTGTTACAATCTCTGAGATAGCCCTTTTTTTGGAATCTTAGCAATAATTCCTTTTGTAATTTGGATGGAGGGGTAAAAATTATTGGTGTACTTCATGAATCAGGAATGTCCACTTCATAAAGATCAGTTAACTCAACAACATTATCAATGTACCTAAGCTACAAGGGAAGAAACTCTTGGAAGATATTTAGGGTTTCAGTGCTCAAGGTAGCCCATAAACAGGCAAGGGCAGCTGGAACCCATCTGACTGCTCTACTCACCTACCTTAATAGTTATACCCAAAGAACTGTGGTGAGGATTAGTTCAGAGGGGGAAAAGGAGAATAGAGGTGGTGATCAAATGTTAGTTTCTGTGATCCAGGAAGTAGTAAAGTAAGAAGTAAAGTACCCCAGTCATGCCAACTGGCGTATAGGGAAATATGGTGTTAGTGACCCTATATTTTACAGACCTTCAGCACATGATTTTTTGGGTAATGTGATTGGTATTACGCCCGTGCCGCTTTACTTTCCCAGAAAATAATCCGATACCCATTTAAGGCTGGGTGAACCCGGAAGCCGTCAGTTGGGATCGAACCCTACCCCTTGTCCTTTGTAGTCCATTTCACTAACCACTGAGCTATCGTGGCTCCGATCCAGGAAGTAGTGAGGGCTAAAAGTTATAGATGACTTTACAAGCTTAGTTGAGATAGTTTGAAAAAGTTGGGGGCTGATGTACAATCAGCATGCACACTCCTTGTCTCTGCTGAAAGAGATATGCCCTCTATAGATCTTCCAAGAGTACATTTATCTTGATTGATTTAAATTAATGAGTACTCAAAAGAGCAAACAAACTTACCACTAGATGGTCAAAGTTACAAGCATGGTCTTCAAGATCAAAGTGCACAAAATAAAGTGATATTGAGCTTCCTTGTGACACAGTTATTGTGTAGTAGCACTGTGCATGGTGTGGATAGCTATTAGGGTAGTTGGGAGAAGTAATGGCACCTGTTGGAGCAGTGGCATCTCCACCACACCCTGTCAGACAAATTATGAAAGTATGCAGACCACTTAGTATCAACATTTATGTAAATTTACTTATCAGATGTGTGTGTCTGTGTGTGTGTCATTGTCTGTCTGTGTGTGCACGTGTGTGTGTGCGCGTGTGTGTGTGCATGCATGCATGCATGCATATATGTATGTATGTATGTATGCATGTATGTATGTATGTATGTATGTATGTATATATATATATAAGGTAAGTGTACAAAAATATATATATGTTTAGGTATACATATATTAAATGGCACTCAAAATTATGATAAAAACAATATAAGATAAATGCATGCCTCACACTGTACCCATTGAGGTAAAATTGTTGATAAACTTGACCTGTTCTATACCAGTTATTAAATATCTATAGGTATGATCACCAGCATGCAGCATAAAAATAAACAGGACAAATTTGAAACAAGTGCAACACTTCCAATACTTGGGTACAATAATAACATCAGATGGAAGATGCACCACAGAAATAAAAAGCAGAATAGCTCTGGCCAAAATAGCATTTCAGAAAATGATCAATATCTTATGCAACAAATCTATGTCAATAGAAATGAGAAAGAGAGTTCATCGATGCTATATAGAACCAATTCTAACCAATGGAAGCGAATCTTGGACAGTAGATAAACAAATGAAAAGACGTTTAGAGGCCACAGAGATGGGATTTCTCAGAAGAATGTTGAAAGTTCCCTGGACAGCTAAAAAGACCAATGAGGAAGTTCTCAAAGAGGCCAACACAAAAAGGCAGCTCCTAAAAAACATCAGAAAGAAACAATCAACATTTTTCGGGCACATCATGAGAAGAGGAAAGTTGGAATACTTGGTTACAATTGGCAAAATAAATGGAAAGAGAGATTGCGGACAACAAAGAGAGAAAATACTAGATAGCTTGGCGTCATGGCATGGAAAACAGTCAACAACAGAACTGATATGATGCAATGTAGATAGAAGATTGTGGAAGGACATGATCGCCTACGCCAACAGGTATGGCACATGATGATGATGATGATAGGTATGATTTCTCTGAGTTCATATGGAGAACAAAATACCATAAAATGTAATGTTTTATGGAAGTAAAGTTTTAAATTTTACTATAATTGCCTTCATAAATACTTTGTATACAATGAAGTTAATTCAAGATTAATGCAGTGATATGAGTGATGGTCATGCAACTAAAAATACATAAATAATTAGAATCAAAAGGTGGGCATATGCAGGCCATGTGATCAGAAGAAATAATTAGAGAATCACAAAACAAAAACACAAATGGGAGACGACAATAAAAAGAGCACTGACAAGAGATGCAAAAATAGTAGGCTGCTGTTGAGATTAAAACATTTACACAGAATTTAAACATGATCAAATGTATTGCAAGCCCTTTTACTACTTTTATCAGCTCAGGGAGCATATATTCAATGCTAATTGTTACATACTTGGCAAGGAAAGCAGACTGTTTAAAATAATGGTTTGGTATAAAGTCAACAAAAAACCAGATAACAGAAGAGATAAAAAGTTGTGGAGAGATATGATCACCTACATCAGAAGGCATAGTGCCTAACAGTGATAAATATTAAATATCAGGTTATACTTTGGGAAGCTCAAGCCCAGTGATCTGAGATCACCACAGCAAGATCAATGACCATCAGTTGACCAAAACTTCAGTTAGACCTCTTAATTTGTCTCCCTGGAAACAGTCTGTATCAAAACAGGCTGGCTAACAGAGGTCAGGATCACCATGTTTCCAACAGTGGTGGAGTCTACTGATATGGAAGACCAATATGAAGACACACATGTGTGTCCCGCAACATCATTTATGCCATCATATGCCAACAATGCCACATGACCTATATTGGTGAGTCTGGGAGAAGATTAGCGGAAAGATTTTGTGAACATCTACGTGATGTCCAACAAAATACTGGTACTCCGGTGTCTTCCCACTTCAACTCTCCTGATCACAAGGGCAAAGACGCCATCCGTGTCACTGGTATTGTCCTTTGTCACTCTGGCGACCGCAGCCGCTATACTTTGGAAAATCGCCTTATAGTCCAGTATGGTTTGCTGACCCCGAGAGGTATGAATGTATCACACTTATACGCATAGTTTCTTTTTGGTTGCTCCTTCCCTTTTGCATAGCCTTCTCTACTACACATATTTGGGTTCTTTGGTCTACTTACTATGCCATGTTTTTTATAGTTCTTCTCCTCTAGTCCCTTATGAGACACTTTGGTTTTCTCCTCTTTTAACTTTTTTTCTGTGCTCCTTACCCCTCATTTATTTTTATTGTACCCCACTCTCAGACATCACACTCTTAGCGTCTTTTTACACCTGTCAGACTACTATTCGATTCTTTCTCCTTTGTGTTTGCACACTGACCCCTGTGTTAACTCCTCTGGTTCTGTGTACATTTACGCACTTTTTTGCACGATTTTCGACGTTCACGACAGCCGCACTTGGTTACGATTTTATAGGATAGTTTTATTTATTTTTGTTGTTTTCTTTAACACATTTCGATTGTTTTTGTTTTGGTTGTTTCGTTATCAGTTTTGTGTGTGTGTTTTTTTGTTTTTTTGTTGTAAATCAAGACCTGATGAAGGCCTATTGAGCCGAAACATTGTTTAGTCTGTGTCGTCCACTTGTCACGTAAAGCTTCTTACATACCATTTTTTTATTTTTTAATTTTTCCAACTATTTCAGTACCTCTAGGCAGGTCAAGCTCTAACTTTCCCCAGAAGAACCCAGGAATTCAAGCAAGCCATTGTAGCTTGCACTTCCCCATCTTGGATTTAAGAAATAACACTCAACCTCATGGCATTAGAAGACAGACTCCTATCCTTAATGATCCCAACAGGATGAGACAATCATTACGCTCCAAATTCACTTCACTAGAAATTACAGCAAACATATCCTACAGATTATCTCCACATGCAGACTTCAAGAAAAGGACACAGTAGTAATCACCATCTTTGAAGAGACACTTAATGACTGGATTGAACCCTGAAACAAACCTCACCAGAAAATCTAGAGTCTCATTCTGAACAAATTATGATTACTAAAGAGGAAAATATATGTGTACATTATATTTATATAATTAGGTAGATAGAGAAGAATGTCTTCAAAGTAATATGGATAAGGCATACACGTATGTGAAAACATAAACTATAACACAATCTACCAACAACTACTGACAGCAAACAAACCTGTTATTCCACCCATATACTCAATCCGGAAGCCACGACCATAGCTAAACGAGGTTGTTTTAAACATCAAGTAAACCTTGTTGCTGTAAGAGATGATTGGATCTGCAGGTACAGTCATCCCACAAAACCTCTGTATGAGGGGAGAACTTCGGTCACCTCCATTTCTAGTCAAAAAAAACATTAATTGACATTATATATCAAGCCATGAATTGTTTTCACCTCAACTCAAAAAAACACTGCTAAATATGATTAATGAAAAATTTGCTATAAAATTTACAGTGAGCAAACTTTATAATCAATATAAAATCAATACTGAATTAGAGGAGCAACAATTTGGATTCAAGAAAAACAGTGGGACAAAAGAAGCCATATTCAGCTTGAGAACATTGATTGAAAAGTAACACAGAAATAAACAAACATGCCTGCTTTATAGACTACACCAAAGCTTTCGATAGAATACACCATAACCAACTTATAAATGGCCTAAAGGATATAAACATAGACGACGCAGACATACGACTAATATGTAATTTGTACTGGGAGCAAACAGCAATAATAAGATATAACAAGGAGAACTCTACACCCATGGACATAAAAAGAGGAGTAAGACAGGGATGCATCCTATCACCAAGCTTGTTCAATCTATACACTGAGCAAATCTTTAGAAACATCTCAGAGATACCAGGTCTAAACATTAATGGAAAGATAATCAATAACCTAAGATATGCTGATGATACTGTTCTACTAGCAGAAAATCCTAAAGACCTACAACACTTACTTAATGTGATAAACACAACAAGCAAAAAATATGGACTAGAAATGAATATCAAAAAGACTAAAACTATGATCATAAACAAAGAAAATTCTCAAGACCTTCAATTAAATATCACAGTTGAGGGAACACATCTGGAGACAGTCCAGAGTTACAACTACCTAGGACATACTATAACCAATGATGGAAAATGCAAAACTGAAATAAACAAAAGAATAGGTATGGCAAAAAGTAATTTTAATGCCATGAAAAATATACTAACAACAAAACAAATATCAGCAGGGCTGAAACTAAGAATGGCAAAATGTTACATCTTCTCAATATTCCTGTATGGTGCAGAAACATGGACATTAGACAAGAAAACAGAACAGAAAATTTAAGCCTTTGAAATGTGGATTTATAGAAGAATAGGTAGAATTGGATGGAAACAAAAGATAACAAACGATGAAGTTTTAAAACAACTGAAAATAAAAAGAGAACTGCTGAACACAATAAAGACAAGACAAATTAAATTTTTGGGGCACGTTTAAAGACACAACAGCCTACTAAAAGTAATATTGGAAGGAAAAATACAAGGTAAAAGAGGCAGAGGCAGACCAAGACTAACATGGACGAGTAACATCAAAAGATGGACAAGTCAATCTATGTCAGCCTGCACCATCAAAGCAAGAAACAGAGTAGAATGGCAATCCATGGTAGCCAACCTTCGTTGCGGAGAGGGCACACGATGATGATGATGATGATGAAACTTTATAACAAAACAATTAAAACTACCTGATGTAAACTATAGAACTGTGTAGACTACAAGAAGCAAAGTATAGAATAATATAAACTACTGGATGAAAACTATACAATAGTGTAAACTTCTGGATGTAAACTACACAACTGTGTAAACCACTGGATAAAATCTATATAACAATGTAAACAGCTGGATGACATCCATATAACAATGTAAACAGCTGGATGACATTCATATAACAATGTAAACAGCTGGATGTAAACTATCATCACCATCATCAAGTACTGGACCTGCTGGCGTGGGTGATCATGTCTCTCCACAACTTTCGATCTCGGCAGCTATTTATCATTTCTGTTGTTGACCTTCTGCCAACCCATTCTCTTAAGCTGTCTGGTATTTTTTCTCATTGCTTCCCTCTATCTCTTCGTTCCCTCAATTTTTCCAGCTGTTACAATATATTTCAGTTGTTCTCTTCTCATTACATAGCCAAAAAATGCTTTCATTACTCTTCTTAGCCGTCCATAGCATTCTTAACATTTTTCTGTAAAACCACATTTCTACAGCCTCTAGTGACTTTTTTGTCTGTTGTCCTATTGTCCATGATTCAAATCCATATGTTAACTCCTGACGTCCTTGGAAACACTGTTATGGTTACTTTTGTACTTACATTTTGCCAAGCGAATGCGGACATGGTTACTTTTATTTTATTTCGTTTGAGTAAATAGCGATAAGTTTTAAGCTACCACATCCTCAAGGGATTTAACACTAATAGAATTTCCTGTCTTTAGACATGTTTAGATTGATCCAATGAGTGCTATTTTGTTCACAAAATTGTGGAAATGTGTGTTTTTTCTAATGTCTTCAATCAGCTGATTCTTATTTATAAGTGAAAAATGGCTAGCAGCAGTGAAGTATATATCGCTCATAAATGTGAATTATTCTTCTTCTTCTTCTTTCCTTCATCATCTGCCTTTCAGCGTCGAGGGGAGATATAATTTGCGGTCTTTTGCTCTTCTGTTTGCCTCTGTTGCTGTTATGTTTCCTAGTGCTTATAATATTCCATCGATCCATCTTTTTCGTGGTCAACCCTTGGGTCTGGTGTTCTCACAACGTTTGCTGAAGGCTCGTTGTGTTGTGTTTTGATCTTTCTGCCTTGTCACGTGGCCAAACCATATTATCTGTTGTTTCCTTATATATTCTATGGCGGGGGCTATTCCTAGCTTTTTTCTCAGGTCTTCATTTCTGAGAAAAAAGCTCGGAATAGCCCCCGCCATAAAATATATAAACATTATTATTAACAGCAGAAAAAGCTAGGAATTATGTTCTGAGAACTTTGAATGTGATAGTGATCTTAGTGTCTTTAGTTTTAGCAGCACTGTTGGATTAAAATGACCCCCACTTTGAATAGGTGAGTACCATTTTTTATGCAATTTTTTTTTTTTACAAAATTTTGATTTTTAATTTCATAAATTCCTATCCTCCAGTTTTTTGTTTTTTTTTCAAAATGTTGCTGATTATGAATCTGTGCCCTTTTCCCCTTAAATTAATGTCTAAAACATATGTCTATAACTAGTTATAGTGAAAATATGAAAGATTTAGTGCAAGAAGTATTTTTCAAGAAGAATAAATTATGGCAAAACATTTTTGGCAGGGTCAAAACACAAGGACAGGAAGAGTTAAGTCTGGCTCTACATAACATTTAAAAACTTTTTTTCTTTTTTCTATTGTCAAAAATGGATTGCACAGTATTTTCCTCATTTTTTGGAAAGCTGCTTTTGCCTGAGCCATTCTGCATATCACCTCTGTTGTACATCTTCCATCTGAGGTTAATAATGTTGCCAGATATTCAAATTCATTTACCTGTTTTAATATTGTTCCACTTGTCTTTATTGTGCATTGCATGTTGTCATTTTCTTTATTGCTACCATTACTTCTGTCTTTTGCTATTGAGACTGAGTCCTTTATTTTTGCTTTTCTTCACTATAATGTCTAACATTTCTTGTAACTCATTTTCACTCTTAGCGATTAAGACTGTATCATCAGCATACCTTAGATTATTTATATTATGACCTTTGATTGTTATTCCAGGCATGCCCCTTATTGATCTTAAAATAATCTCACTATACATATTAAATCAATCTGGTGACTGCACACAACCTTGCCTAACACTCTGTTTTATTTGTTGAAACATTCCCAATTGGTTTCCAGTTCTTATGGCTGCTGTTTGTTGTCAGTACATGTTCATTATTATTATTTTATCATTGCTGTCTACATTTATGCTTTCTAAAATTTTGATTATTTCTTGGTGCTTTACTTTGCCAAATACTTTGGTATTATCTATGAAACATAGGTATAGATCTTGTTGTTGTTGTGGCGTTCGCCAGCTTTCAACTTTGACAAAGTCCCTAGAGACTAGGAACTGAATTTTGTGTGTTAATCCATTTTTCCCTGGCAGCCGTTTGCACAGGAGTCCCTCGCCACACAGGCAGATAACTCCGACTTCGGAGGTACTCATGTTTTTTCCGTCGATGAGTAACTGACATTTCAAGCCGGGCCTTGCTGCTGAGACCGGGGTGGTTGTCGCAGAGAGAAATCATAAATAAAAATCCTAACTGGTGGAGCCGAGATTTGAACCCACAACCTCTCTGTTCCGAGGCTGGCATCCTACCTCGAGACCAACCAGTCCCCCATGGACTAGGAATATGAGGAAACTGCAACAAGGAACACTTTTCATGCATAGCCTGCAATGGTTCCTGCTGCCTATCCACCATATACCAGAAGTTCATGTCCTTCCGAAAGTGATGATCGTCATATTTCTTTAAAAATGTATAGCGCTTGATGATGTTAAGCCATCGTTGTTGACTCCAATTTTGAACATATAAACACACAGTTAGTCACCAGATTATCCCCGTCGCACATCAAACAACAGACCGTAAGTTTAGCGTAACACCGGTCTAGGGATTTACGATGAGCCATTACGATTACGTAGCACACATAATAATGTCGGACGCACTGCAATGACACGCCGTTTAGAATCCTGATTACTCTAGTGAATGTAGCCTACGATGAACAGAACACGGTGCAAATTCCCTAAAGAGATAAAACTGTGGCTGACGAAGCATTTCACATTAATAAGTAACATGGAAATAACTTGCATCAAGCAAATCCAACAACGGTCATGAACAGCACCAATGTGACGTAAAGCATAGAACAAGCCTAGACGATGGAAGGTCGCATTCACAACACTTGATTTGTTGAAAATGGAATATCGCCGGCGACATTGTTTTATCAGTGCAGATATAATAAGTAGATCATTATCTTGACTTTAACGCATAGGAGTGCGATGGAGAACTGAAATTAATCAGACATCGAATGCACTTTTTGCAGCAATCGAGAGAACATGGACTAGATCCGCCATCTTAGAAACAGAAGTCCAGGTATAGATATGTTTTCACCTCTATGGCTCTTTCTACTAAAGATCTTATGATGTATATGGCATTGTTCCTTTACCTCCAACAAAACCACACTGTTTATCTCTAATTTCTGGACTGATTTTGTTTTGCACTCTTCGCATGATGATTCTTAGTAATATCTTAGTCATGTGACTCATAAGGCTAATTATGCAATGATCATCACATTCAGTCGCACACAATTTCTTTGGCAGGGCTATGAATATTGATTTGAGCAGGTTGTCTGGTATATTCCACTGCTGTAGATATCAATCAATATTTTTGTTATTATTTCTATTTCAAAATTACTCTTGGCTTCAATCTCTTCTTTAGTAAATTATCCAGTCCAGGAGCTTTCATATTGTGCAAGGCATCTTCTACTTCTTTGAGTATTTCTAGTCCTTCTCCATCATCCTTAATATTTACTTCTGTTCGTTCATCATCAAAAGATCTTTAATATATTCTGTCCATCGTTCCCTTATGCTTTTTTGTTCAATCAACAGTTCTCCTTCCTTTGATCTAAAACTTCCAGTTTTTTATTGCGTTTTTCTTCCTGTTAATTCTTCAATTTGTTTGTATATAGCTTCGGCGTGTCCTTTTTGTTGCGTTTCAATCTCTTTGCATCTCATCATGTTTTAGCCATGCTTCTTTTGCTTCATTGCATTTTATTACAATTTCTTTATTTAATCTCTTATACTCATCTTTGTTATCCTTATTTCTTCTTCTTGTATCTATTAGCTGCAAAATATAATCTGTCATTCATTTCTTTCTTGAATTTGTCCTCATTGGTGATATGAAATCTTTGGATGTTTTCATTTCCCACTGAAGTTCTTTATTGTGATGTTACATTTGTCTTGTAACCTCTTGCCTGATTTGAAGAAATCTAAATTTAACTTATGTTAACTGAGGCTCGTTTTGCTACTTTTAATTTTACTCTAAGCTTTCCCACAACTGGTACATGATTACTATTGCAATCTCCACCTGGTCTAGTTTTCATACATACCAGACTGTTTCTAAATCTGTTGTTTACCATTATGTAATCAATTTGATTATATGTGTTGTCTCCTGGGCTTTTCCATGTCAACAGATGTCTTGAATGTTACTTAAACCAGGTGTATCATCATGTTTTGTGTTCTTGCCCAGTCAATAAGTTTGTCACCTATTTAATTTCTTTCACCTAAGTCATAATAACCAACTACTTCCTCGACACCTTCCTTTCCTACTTTTGCATTGAGATTCCCTAGAACTATGGTGTTTTCAAGAGGTTTGCATTGATGAAGTGTCATGTTAAGCTCTTGGTAAAATTTGTCAACTGTTTCCTCTAGACATCCTGCTGTTGGTGCATAAACTTATATGAGATTAATGTCTATTGGATTTCCATTCAATTTCACTAAAAGGACTCTGTCAGATATTATCCAAATGCGTTTCACTGTTCTTGGTCTTTCTGCATCCAAGATGATACCTACTCCTCTTTGGTTTTCAATACCTCCAGAATAGATGGTTTTAAGTCAATAGAATATATCTCCCCTGATCTAGTGTATCTCATTTCACACAGTTCCAATAAATGTAAACCCATTCTTTCCATTTCCTGTTTGATGTTTTCCAGTTTTCTCTTGAGTGCATGAGTGTTCTTATGTTCCAGGTTCCTATTTTCAATGTCTATTTTGTCTTTATCTTGCTTACAATATCTTGATGACGATTGTGTATTACCTGTAGCACATGATGCCCCCTACTGAACAAGGGTATTCTATTGGAATCCCCCTTAACGTTGTTGTCGTTAAATCTATTATTGTGGCGATTCATGATTATACAAAGAAATTCTGACCATGGTTTTCAGTTACCTTCCGTCAGTTTGTTTACGGTTAGCTCTGCTAGCCTTTGACTAAAAGTCTCACCCACAAGGCAGTGGGGTTGTTTTACTTCAGGGTACCCTCCCTTAGCCTTTTACTTCATTAATGTGGATTGCTCCATCAAGTCAGCCAAAGTTTTATCTCTTTAAGGAATTTGCACCGAGTTTCGTTCGTTGAAGGCTGCATTCAATAGAGTAATAAGGAATCTATGGGCACAGCCATTGTTGTGTGTGCTATGTCATCATAATGGCTCATCATATATCCCTAGACCGGCCATACGCTAATCTTACGGTCTGTTGTTTGATGTGCGACGGGGATAATCCAATGACTGTGTTTTATATGTTCGGAATTGGAGTCTAAAACGATGTCCTAACATCAACAAGCACTATACTGTTTTGATCATGTTTCGATATTCCATTTGTTTACGATGAATGATGATATCATATGACAGGGAACAGTTGGCTGTGTTCACTTTCTGTGCAGTTTCACCTTATGTCTTTTGGCATGTGCTGAGACTGCTATGATGGGGACTACAGCTACCCTTCTTTGTTTGGGAGATGAGTTAGTAATTCGAATGATTCCACTGGCACGGGCGGTTGAGCAATTATGGATTTAAATTTGTTTGCAGTGATACCAGGGCTTTCCATAACCAAAGAACCAAAGCCTTTTACTTTCCTGAGCATACCCGCAAGGCCGCAGGGCAGGTATGTCTACTGCATACAGTAGTTGGTAAAATTACCCGACCTGAGTAAAAATTACTACTACTTAAATATTGAATCTGGAGTTCCAAAAATAGTATTTTCTGTGAACTTTTGCTACACAACAGTGTGTTTACCCAAGACAAGACACAGGTCAATATAGTAAATATATTTATTATATATTTTATTATGTACTATATATATAGTATATGTAGTAAATATTTCCTAACTTACAGTTGAATTATAGCCTGAAATCTTAATTTACCCCACCCCTCACCCTATTTTCCCAATTTTGCAAAGAAAAATTAACCTTGTCTATTCACATGGTGGCTGTATGGCATCAGTTCAGCCCGTATGTTTAGCATTGTTTGCTGGCTGTCCCATGTCATAAAGGTTTTTTCAATGTCTTCAATGTCAGCTGAGGAGATTTCCCCCATCATGAGAAAAATAAAAACGGCCACAATTTTTTTCTTGAATTTGGCAAATTTTTTAAATGGCACATACATTTTCTAACAATACCATAGCAACTTTTATAAAGAATGCATTTTCTTTTGAAAAAAAAAAAAAAATCTGACATCAAAAGAAACAAATAAAAGAATCAGGGATAGCAGAAGTAGTTATTAGGAAGGTATGGCAGGTGTGATTGAATGCGATGATCATCACACAATAAACCTTATGAGTTGTATGACTAAGATATTACTAAGAATCATCATGCGAAGAGTGCGAAACAAAATCAGTTCAGAAATTAGCGATGAACAGTGTGGTTTTTGTTAGAGATAAAGGAACAAGCAATGCCATTTATATCATAAGATCTTTAGTAGAAAGAGCCACAGAGGTGAAAACAGATCTATACCTATGTTTCATAGATTACACCAAAGCATTTGATAAAGTAAAGCACCAAGAAATAATCCAAATTTTAGAAAGCATAAACATAGACAGCAAAGATGTAAGAATAATAAAGAACATGTACTGAATTGGGAATGTTTCAACAAATAAAACAGGGTGTTAGACAAGGCTGTGTGCTGTCACCAGATTTGTTTAATATTTATAGTGAGATTATTTTAAGATCCATAAGGGGCATGTCTGGCATAACAATTGGAGGTCATAATATGAATAATCTAAGGTATGCAGATGATGCAGTCTTAATCGCTAAGAGTGAAAATGAGTTACAAGAAATGTTGGACATTATAGTGAAAGAAAGCAAAAATAAAGGACTCAGCCTTAATAGCAAAAAGACAGAAGTAATGGTAACAACAAAGAAAAAGACATCACCTCAGTGCAAAATAAAGACAAGTGGAACAATATTAAAACAGGTAAATAAATTTAAATATTTGGGAACTTTGTTAACCTCAGACGGAAGATGTACAACAGAGCTCTTATGCAGAATGGTTCAGGCAAAAGCAGCTTTCCAAAAAATGAGGAAGGTACTATGCAATCCATTTTTGTCAATAGAAACAAGAAAAAGAGTAAATGTTACGTAGAGCCAGTCTTAACATATGGATGCAAATCATGGACAATAGGACAACAGACAGGAAAATCACTGGAGTCAGTAGAAATGTGGTTTTATAGAAGAATGTTGAGAGGACCATGGACAGCTAAGAAGAGTAATGAAGATGTTCTGAGAGAGGTCAAAGAAAAAAGAGAGCTAATTTCCAATATTAGGAAGAAACAATCATCATTTTTTGGCCATGTAATGAGAAGAGAACAACTGGAATATATTGTAACAACTGGAAAAATTGAGGGACGAAGAGATAGAGGGAAGCATAGAGAAAAAATAACAGACAGCTTAAGAGAATGGGTTGGCAGAAGGTCAACAACAGAAATGATAAATAGCTGCCGAGATCGAAAGTTGTGGAGAGACATGATCACCTACGACAGCAGGCCCGGTACTTGATGATGATGATGATGATGGCGGGTGGGGGGATGTTTGCCCTTAATCATCATCATCATCATGTACCGTACCGGTTGGCGCTGGCGATCATGTCCTTCCACAATCTTCTATCCACAGTGCATCGTATGAGTTCTGTTGTTGACTGTTTTCCATGCCACGACACCAAGCTATCCAGTATTTTCTCTCTTTGTCGTCCACGATCTCTCTTTCCTTTTATTTTGCCAGTTATAACCAAGTATTCCAACTTTCCCCTTCTCATGATGTGCCCAAAAAATGTTGATTGCTTCTTTCTGTTTTTTAAGAGCTCCCTTTTTGTGTTGGTCTCTTTAAAAATTTCTCATCTGTCTTTTTAGCTATCCAGGGAACTTTCAACATTCTTCTGAGAAATCCCAGCTCTGTGGCCTCTAATCATCTTTTCATTTGTTTGTCTATTGTCTATGGTTCGCTTCCATAGGTCAGAATTGGTTCTATATAACATAGATAAACTCTTTTTCTTATTTCTATTGACATAGATTTGTTGCATAAGATATTGATCATTTTCTGAAATGCTATTTTGGCCTGGGCTATTCTGCTTTTTATTTCTGTGGTGCATCTTCCATCTGATGTTATCACTGTGCCCAGGTATTTCAAACGTTGCACTTTTTTCAGATTTGTCTTGTTTATTTTTATGATGCATGATGGTGATGATTGTTTCTTCGATATAACCATTACTTCTGCTTTCTTACTATTCAGACTGAGACCTTTCTTGTTGCTTTCTTTTACTATTATATCTATCATTTCTTGTAGTTCGTTCTCTGTCTCTGCTATTAAGACTGTGTCATCCGCATATCGTAAATTATTTATGTTGTGACCGTTGACTTCAATTCCTTTTTTTCTACTATTGATCTCATAATATGTTCGCTGTAAAGTGAAAACAAATCCGGCGACAGAACACAGCCTTGTCTGACGCCTTGTTTTATAAATTGAAATTGTCCTGTTTGGTTGTTAATTCGTATAGCTGCTGTTTGTTGCCAGTACATGTTTTTTATGATTCGCAGATCCTTGCCATCAATGTTTAATTTCTCCAGCATATTTATTACTTCCATGTGCTTTATTTTGTCAAATGCTTTCGTGTAGTCTATAAAGCACATATATAGATCTTTCTTTACATCTATAGATCTTTCTATCAATGTTCTTAAGATGTATATTGCATTATTGGTGCCCTTTCCTTCCACAAATCCACATTGTTCCTCACTTATTTCTGGTTTTATTTTGTTCCTTACACGTCTCATGATGATTCTTAGTAATATTTTAGTCATATGGCTCATGAGACTAATAGTGCGATGGTCTTCACAATCAGTGGTGCCTGACTTCTTGTATGGCTACAAAGATAGATTTTAGTAGATCTTCAGGTATGTATCCAGTGTTATATATGTCATTGAGTAGTTTTGTTATGACTTGTACTCCCAGCTCTCCTAATGCATTTTTCTCTTCTATTGTTATATTGTCGGGACCTGGAGCTTTGCCTCTTTTCATGTGTTGAATTGCGTCCTCAACTTCACTCTGCATTATTGGTGGTCCTGTGTCTTCATTTGAATTTTGCCCTTAATACACTGTCAAAATTCAATAATATATATTTCAAGGCAGTAAATTTTATGACAGAATCGTAATATAGGGTTAACTATAACTGAAGAGAAAAAAGCTCTAGTACATAAATTATGTAAATCTCAGTCAATAAACAAAAAAAACTTCTAAAGATTATTATTAAATTGTAACACTTGGTATCTCTCTCTCTCTCTCTGCGATCAGGACTCAATCAGAGTAGGATTCCAGACACTCACACGAAGTCAGCTGTCAGGTTAAGTGTGTTGATCGCCCCCACAGACAGAACATCATAATTAGAGTCTGCCAGATCCACTCTGACCGAACACCCATTAATATGTTCACTGTGTTCTGCGCCAGTGGCCCAGTGCATCCAATTTCAGCCAGCATTTTATTCAGGTTTGCTTTCCCTAGCCTTTGATTGTCCCCAATCTTCCTGCAAGGCAGCAGATTGTCTTTTCTGTAGACTTGGTATCTATGCTATAGGTAAAATGCATATACTTTGATGTATCTTATTGCCAAGCAATAACTCATTTAATTTATAACTGATTGTTGGTACACATATGCAGTTTTAAAAAATTGAATGCAATCATATTCAACTGAAGATCACACAATTACCTGATTTCAAGGTAGTTAAATCTACATTGTGTATGGTCAGCAATATCAATGTCAGTAATATTTAATTCAATCTGGTTGCCATCAGGAACCGTTATTGTCCACTCACACTGACGGTTACGTTGATACTGGTTGGGATAGTTTGGTGAGGTTATCACTCCATTTGATGCCACTAAAGCTAAACCACACACTGGAAAAAAAATGGATTTAGAAATTATTAATGATTAAAATACCAAAACACAATATTTTAATTGCAATGGGAGACTTCAACGCCAAAGTGGGAAAAGACAATGCAGGAGTGGAACATGTAATGGGGAGAGAAGGCTGTGATACTACAAGTCAGAATGGAGAAAGATTAATAGAATTATGTTTCATAGAAAATTTAGTTATAGGTGGGACATTATTTCCACACAAAAATATTCACAAAACAACATGGATATCTTCTGATGATAGAACCTCAAATCAAATTGACCACCTATGTATTAAACAAGAATTAAGATCATCATTGATAGATGTAAGAGCATATAGAGGTGCTGATGTTAATAGTGACCACAACCTGTGCATTGGAAAAATAAGATTAAAATTTAAAAGCCAACAGAGAAGAGATCAACTACACATAAAATTGATAGTCATAAATTGAAAGATGAAGCCATCAAGAAAAATTTTAACATAGAGCTAAGTAATTGTTATGCAGCACTCGGTGAAATAGACTTAGATATCAATGAAATGTGAGACTCACAGAGCAAAATACTAATGACAGCAGCAGAAACAAGTGCCGGACTGAAGAAAATGGAAAAACGAGCTTAGATTTCAGACACTTCATGGAAATACATCAAAGAAAGAAGAGAAGCGAAGAGAGCCATGACTAATGTAAAGACAGATCTTGGAAAGGTCCTGGCAAAAGCAACATACAAAGAATTAGACAACAAAGTAAAATGTTCAGCAAGAAGAGATACATGTGCTTATAAAGACAATTTGGTAGTGAAAGCAGAGACAGCTGCAATTAAAGGAGACAGCAGAACTCTTTATACTGTACAAAAGATGCTGACAAACACCTATACATCCAGTGGAACACCAATTCTAGACAAATCTGGATTAATGCTAACAACAAGCGCAGACATAAAAGCCCGTTGGGTGGAACACTTCAAAGAAATTCTTAACCGTCCACTACCCCACAGTTTAATAGATTTGAAGCTGAAACACAAGCAGCAGCAGAATTAGATGTAAATTTAGATGACTTCACCTTGAGCAAATGAGAAACCACCTTAAAGCGTACTGCCAACAACAAAGCTGCTAGAGAGGATAAGTTAACAGCTGCGATCCTCAAGGCAATTGATAGCCATAATTTAATCTCCAGAAAATGTTCAACATCATTTGGAAAGCAGAGAAGACACCTCATAAATGGAAAAAAGGAATCATTGCTAAGATTCCAAAAAAGGGCAATCTTAGAGATTGTAACAACTGGGAGGTGTGACACTTTTGTCAGTTGCCTCAAAGTTATTCTGCAAAATCATCCTAAATAGAATAAAGGATTCAATAGATACAGTAATGCGTGAAGAACAGGCTGGGTTTAGAAAAGGGAGAAGCTGCCTTGATCACATTTTTACTCTATGACTTATATTGGAGGAACACATTGAAAAGCAAAAACCTTTTTTACTTAATTTCGACTTCAAAAAAGCATTCAACAGTATTCATAGAGATTCTTTGTGGAAAATTCTGAAGCAATATGGCTTACCATAAAAAATCATAAATATTATTAAAGACATGTTTGATGGTTACACATGTACAGTTCAAACAGAGGAAGGACTGAGCGAATGTTTCCCAATAGAAACTTGGGGTTAAACAAGAATGTATTTTATCGCTATTGTTATTTGGAATTGTTATGGACTTCATAATGAAGAAATGCTGCACGGTAATAAAGGCATCGAATGGATACAAGGAGACCATTTGGAGGACCTCGACTTTGCTGAGGACATAGTTCTTATCAGCAGTCAGATAAAAATGATGCAGGAAAACACAAATGAACAATCATCAATAGCCAGCAAAATTGGGCTTGAGATCAATCAGGAAAAGACTAAAGTCATGAAAAGCTTAATTTCAACAGATGACAAAATATACATGGAAAACAAACCAGTGGAAGAGATCGATTACTTTATCTATCTTGGAAGTCACATTGATCGAGAAGGGGATACAAGTAAAGAAATTAGAATCAGAATAGCAAATGCAGCAATGTCTTTCAGAAGCCTTGAAAAGTTGTGGAAATCAAAACTCATCAGCACAAACATAAAACTTAGGCTATTCAAATCAAATGTACTATCAACCTTTATGTATGCGTGTGAAAGCTGGAAAACAACAAGAGACATAGAAACAAAGTTGAACGCATTCGAAAATAAATGTCTGAGGAAAATACTTGGTATAGCGTGGAACGAATTCAAAACAAATGAGGAAATTAGAGAAATCGCCATTCAACCACTATCTTCAGTAATAAAGAAAAGATGATGGTCATATGTTGGACATGTGATGAGAAAAGGTAATAACCAAATAGCAAAGCAAGCCCTCATGTGGGAAACAACAGGTAAGAGGAGATGAGGATGACCCAGAGAGATACTGAGAAGAACATTGATGAGAGAGGCAAGAGCAGCAGGAATCGGCTCCCTCAATGAGATAGAGCTGCTTGCACAGAACAGAGACAAATGGTGAGATTTTATAAAATATCTTTAAAAGAATTGAAAATTGCTAGAACAAAAATTCAGATAAGAGATTGAGTATCGTGGTCTACGCCCTATGGGCAGGCTACAGCTCAAAAGGTCAATGGATGGATGGAATTATTAAAAACAATTGATTTTGAAATTGATTTTAGAATGATTCATGACTAAATAATTAATGCTTGATATGCTATAGTTGGTAAAGAAACATAACTCATTACCTCAAGTTTAAAACGCAAAACTCAGTTCCTAGTCTCTAGGGACTTCATCAGAGTTGAAAGCTGGCGAATGCAACAACAACAACAACCACCTCAAGTTTTAAAAAGAATTACATTTTAACTAATTTTAAAGAAAATCTATTAAGAACAGCAAAATTTAGTCAAAAGGCAGACTCGGACACTCAAAAAAATCATGTCAAATAAAATATGGTGCCTATCTTAGTAGAGTGAAAAAATAGCATGTAGAGGTGGGTAAGAGACCTTGCTGTCATTATTTGTCACCAAGTCAGGAACCCCCATTTATTATTTTCTGGGTTGATTGGACAATGTTAAGTGCATTCAAACCCATGTTTATTTAATATACAAGTCAGCACATTACTGATGTTCTCTTCAAATACTAAGGAGGCTTAATATCATCCAATGGGAAGATCTTTGTAGAGACAGACAATAGATGTTGCCATTGGTGCAAATAAAACCAGGTGATTTGTCAATTCACTTCAATATTATAGAACAAACATGTAACAAAACATAGAAAATAAGCACTATATATAGTATTCCTCACAATATTCTGTAACAACGTTCTCTCTCTCTCTCTCACTCTCTGCGATCAGGACTCAATCAGAGTAGGATTCCAGACACTCACACGAAGTCAGCTGTCAGGTTAAGTGTGTTGATCGCCCTCTCAGACAGAACATCACACACAAGAGTCCGCCAGATCCACTCTGATTGAACACCCGTTAAAACATTGCACTGTGTTCTGCGCCAGTAGCCCAGTGCATCCGATTTCAGCCAGCATTTTATTCAGGTTTGCTTTCCTAAGCATTTGATTGTCCCCAATCTTCCTGCAAGGCAGCAAATTGTCTTTTCTGTAGGGGATTCTGCCCTTAGATGGTCGTCCCTCCCAGGTTTACGAGCACCATCTGCCCGAGTCACTAGAGGTGACTAACACAGACATGCACACACAAAGATATGAGATGTGACTAACACAGACATGCACACAGCGATACGAGGCATGACTAACACTGACACACATCAAGATATGAGATATGACTGACACAGACATACATGCAAAGATATAACACATGACTAACATAGATATGCACACACAAAGATATGACACATGACTAACATAGACATACACAGAAAGATATGAGATATGACTGACATAGACATACACACACAAAGATATGACACATGCCTAACATTGACATGCACACAAAGATATGAGATATGACTAACATAGATTTGCACACACAAAGATATGAGATGTGACTAACACAGACATGCACACACAAAGATATGAGATATGACTAACATAAACATGCACACAAAGATATGAGATATCACTAACCCAGACATGCACACACAAAGATATGACACATGACTAACACAGATACACACTAAGATATGAGATATGACAAAACACAGACACACATAAAGATATGAGACATGATTAACACGAACACACCAAGATATGAGATATGACTATATTATATGACACACACCAAAATATGAGCCATGCTAGCACACACACATACACACAAGCTAAGATATGAGCCATGGCTAGCACAGAAACACACTAAGATATGAGCCATGGCTAGCACAGAAACACATTGAGATATGAGCCATGGCTTCACGGAAATACACTAAGATATAAACCATGGCCAGCACAGACACACACTGAGATATGAACCCTGGCCAGCACAGACACCCACCAAGATATGAGCCATGGCTAGTACGGATATACACTAAGATATGAACCATGGCCAGCACAGACACACACTAAGATATTAATCATGGCCAGCACATACACCCACTAAGATATCAGCCATGGCTATCGCAGACACCCACTAAGATATCAGCTATGACTAGCATGGATATACACTGAGAATTGAGCCATGGCTCAATTCAAGTGAAGCAGAAGAGGAGGTAGAAGAGCAGCAAGCGCGAAAGGTATCCATATGCTTGGGTTTGTTGTAGTCGGCAGATTCTTCTTAACGTGGGAATCATCGACATACAAGACGCAGGCCCCGGTTAACTGTTCACAGGTTCCGTTCAAACAGTTGTCCAGAGATTTGAGAGTGCAGCCTGACCCATTCCCTTGCATGTACAGTTCCTGGTTGACTGTTCACAGGTATCATTGAAACAGTTGTCCAGACATTTGAGAGTGCAGTCTGACCCGTAGTACGTTTCCTTGCAGGTACAGTCTGCACTTTCCTTATGTCACATATGATGTCACAGCCATCAGAACTCGTCTGTTCGCACTGTAGCCCAAAATTACCATCGGGACAACTGTCATTACAGGTATAGCCAGGATGTTTACATTGTAGGCATTTTCCATGATTTTTTCTCACATAAAGGACAGACACTGAGACAAGACCAGGAGCAGTCGTGCCCATAGATCTCATGTGAACAGTTGCCATGACACGTACCGATGATGGCGATGCAGCTTTTTCTACACCCACTACACAATTCACAATAACGACCCAGAATGCCCGTCCAGACAATAGGTGTCTGTAAATGTTTGCACCTCACTCACCGCCAATGCACTGTCGGCCTGCAAAATGGTCGGTGAGAACTCAATCTTAATGTGTGCCATTGGCGTTTGTGTCGTGACTACAATAGTGTTCACAGAAACATTAGGGTATGATATATCATTATGCTGGAACACTACGCCGCCACTGTTAGAGAAAGCCTTTAGAGTGGCATCCTTTACCCGAATCATAGTGCTAGCTTGATGATAGATTCAAATGGTGTGAATCTTCTGGGGCGTGGCAAAGTTCAGATACCAGTAAACAGGATTGGTTCCACTTCTCAATTTTGTGTGTATCATTGTCATAGAGATTGGTCTTTGTTTTGCCATTAACTGCGGCCTCTGATCCACATCCATCTCCTGCATAACAAGCATTAAATGTGTCAGTCTGGTTTGTGTTCTGTTTGAGAGCCACATTCTGACCCCCGCCAATGTCTATCTATTGACCTTTCGAGCCGTAACCGGCCCATAGGGCGTAGACCAAGATACACCTTCTCCTATATGAATTTTTGTTCTAGCAGTTTTCTTTTAAAGATATTTTATCAAATGGCGCCCATCTGTCTCTGTTCTGTGCAAGCAGTTCTATCTCATTGAGGGAGCCGATTCCTGCTGCTCTTGCCTCTCTCATCAATGTTCTTCTCAGTGTCTCCCTGGGTCTTCCTCTTTTTCTTTTACCTGTTGTTTCCCATAAGAGGGCTTGCTTTGCTATTCGGTTATTGTCTCTTCTCATCACATGTCCAACGTATGACCATCGTCTTTTCTTTATTACTGAAGATATTAGTGGTTGATTGGCGATTTCTCTAATTTCCTCATTTGTTTTGAATTCGTTCCATGCTATACCAAGTATTTTCCTTAGACATTTATTTTCTAATGCGTTCAACTTTGTTTCTATATCTCTTGTTGTTTTCCAGCTTTCACACGCATACGTAAGGGTTGATAGTACAATGTCAATGTAGATGGAGCAAATATTTGCAACTATCACCCCTTCAATCCGTAACTTGTTGATCAGACCAGCCCCAGAGCAAAAGACATCAATCGTGTGCTGACTGACTACAAACCTTGATTCATTGTTACATGAGGCAGAACCATTTAGTTTTACCGTGAAACTGTCCAGGTCTGTTAAGTCATTCACATAAATCTTAAACCAGGAGAATGGCAAAGATTGATTAAGAGTTGCCTCAACTGATGTAGAATTTGTGTCCAGATTACATGTGGTGTCGTTGTTATCAAACAGGAAAGTAGGTTCAGATTTTTGGGCGTATTTGTACACGAGGTCCAAGTACTGACACTGTGGTCCGAAATATTCGTGCTGATAACTGTCATTGTTTGGGCATGTCCTTGTAGTTTTGTCACAAACTGAGTCACTATAGCAGTGACATTGTAACGTACAATTTGCCCCAAACCAACTGTCTGCACAAGTTAGGTCATTATAATAACAGTCGAAGCAAAGCAAAATATTGTGACAACAAAAATAGGATACCTGAAAAAAAAATATTAAAACTGACAAGAAAAGGCAGAATAAGAAACAAGGATGTAACTCTTTACACTTCCAAGAATGTTCACTCAGGTGCAGTTCATTTGCAGTCACATTTTTTTTTATGCTTTACATAGGTTTATTGTATTGAAGAGTGGTTTCCCCTATACATATCCGGTTTAAAAAGTGAAAGTAATCATTTGTGGATAATATATTTAATTTATAAAGTTTACATTGTCTTTTGCTTTGTAATAAAGGTTTTCAATGTGAAATGGGTGAAACCCTAGTTCCCTGTAGATTATTTAAGAGATTACAGCAGCCTTTAAAAGTAGGTATAATAAATTTCAATCAAAACAAATCAATTGGGAATGTTTCAACAAATAAAACAGGGTGTTAGGCAAGGTTGTGTGCTGTCACCAGATTTGTTTAATATGTATAGTGAGATTATTTTAAGATCCATAAGGGGCATGCCTGGAATAACAATTGGAGGTCATAATATAAATAATCTAAGGTATGCAGATGATGCAGTCTTAATCGCTAAGAGTGAAAATGAGTTACAAGAAAAGTTAGACATTTATAGTGAAAGAATGCAAAAATAAAGGACTCAGCCTTAATAGCAAAAAGACAAAGTAATGGTAACAACAAAGAAAAAGACATCACCTCAGTGCAAAATAAAGACAAGTGGAACAATATTAAAACAGGTAAATGAATTTAAATATCTGGCAACATTGTTAACCTCAGACGGAAAATCTACAACAGAGCTGTTATGCAGAATAGCTCAGGCTAAAGCAGCTTTCTAAATGAGGAAGATACCATGCAATCCATTTTTGACAATAGAAACAAGAAAAAGAGTTCTTAAATGTTACGTAGAGCCAGTCTTAACATACGTATATGAATCATGGACAATAAGACAACAGACAAAAAAATCACTGGAGTCTGTAGAAATGTGGTTTTAAAGAAGAATGTTGAGAATACCATGAACAGCTAAGAAGAGTAATGAAACTGTTCTGAACGAGACACTGACTTGACTTCAGCTGTGAGATGCTTACTTTTAACAGATCATGACTCTTGTACTAAACGTTTTGATCTTGTTAAGGAATTCTTAAACATCATCTTCTAATGATTATTTTCTTTTAGGAATGATTAGAAAAACCAACAATAAAAAATGTGGACCAAAACTGTTCAAAAGTGCACTGACAAGAGAGGCAACTACAGCAGGCATCAGGAAATATTTATTAAAGCATCAATGGACATGGATTTTTTTTTCTTTCTGCCCTACCTGTCATGCTCAGCTCAAAAGAAATTAACAAAAACATTAACATAATCTGCACATACTGACCTGATGAGGCATTGATTATAGTATAAGAAGCTGCAAACCCTTCTCTTGCTATATCAGCATCAGTCATCATAAACACCACCATTACATTATCAGTAGAGGTCAATGTGCCAGGATTATTTGATCCACAGAACCTACAAAATAATAATTCAGAGATTACTGTTACAAAATTATTTGATCCACAGAACCTACAAAATAATAATTCAGAGATTACTGTTACAAAATTATTTGATCCACAGAATCTACAAAATAATAATTCAGAGATTACTGTTAAAAATTATTTGATTATTTGATCCACAGAACCTACAAAATAATAATTCAGAGATTACTGTTACAAAATTATTTGATCCACAGAACCTACAAAATAATAATTCAGAGATTACTGTTACAAAATTATTTGATCCACAGAATCTACAAAATAATAATTCAGAGATTACTGTTAAAAATTATTTGATCCACAGAATCTACAAAATAATAATTCAGAGATTACTGTTAAAAGCTATTTGATCCACAGAACCTACAAAATAATAATTCAGAAATTACTGTTAAAAGTTATTTGATCCACAGAACCTACAAAATAATAATTCAGAGATTACTGTTACAAAATTATTTGATCCACAGAACCTACAAAATAATAATTTAGAGATTACTGTTACAAAATTATTGATCCACAGAACCTACAAAACAATAATTCAGAGATTACTGTTACAAAATTATTTGATCCACAGAACCTACAAAATAATAATTTAGAGATTACTGTTACAAAATTATTTGATCCACAGAACCTACAAAATAATAATTCAGAGATTACTGTTACAAAATTATTTGATCCACAGAACCTACAAAATAATAATTCAGAGATTACTGTTAAAAATTATTTGATCCACAGAACCTACAAAATAATAATTCAGAGATTACTGTTAAAAGCTATTTGATCCACAGAACCTACAAAATAATAATTCAGAAATTACTGTTACAAAATTATTTGATCCACAGAACCTACAAAATAATAATTTAGAGATTACTGTTACAAAATTATTGATCCACAGAACCTACAAAATAATAATTCAGAGATTACTGTTACAAAATTATTTGATCCACAGAACCTACAAAATAATAATTTAGAGATTACTGTTACAAAATTATTTGATCCACAGAACCTACAAAATAATAATTCAGAGATTACTGTTACAAAATGATTTGTTCCACATAACCTACAAAATAATATTTTAAAGATTACTGTTAACCGCCAAACATCCAGTATATATGAATTTTGTATAAAGCTTAAGTCTGGTTGGTCCAATATTTGCCAAGCCTTTAGAAGATTTTTTTTTTTATTAATGGGGGGGGGGGGATGAGAAACCACATAATATCAACATTAATAAGTAAAATGTTAATGAAATATTTTTTTTAATTAATATTTTTCAATTTTTGTTTTAAAAAATTTAATTTAAAAACCACGTAAAATTTCTGTTCGACACAACACCATTTTTTAAACTGACAGTTCAGGGCTCTTTGACAAGTGTCTAAAATTGATTGTTTTACTAATAAAATGCTATCTCATTATTCTGACTACATTCCTATTTTGGATTTAAGTTCTTATAGTGATGATATCACAGAGAGGAAATTATTAACACAGAATGGCAAAGATATTGAACTTTTTATGACAAACTCAATTCTAAAACTCAATGGAAACACTAGGAACAAAATACTGCTCTAGTAGCCAATGCAAGAAACCCTGAAGCTGCATTTTGCAGCTTTTAATTTATTAACATTTGCACAATTATTTCCACTAAAACCTTGTAATTTGACATTATTTAACTTCTCTTTTCCAACTTCCTGAGCAAATTGTTCACATAAACCCTGTGTGTGTTAGGTCAATTTACATTTATTTTCCTTGGTATATCAAATTTGTAATGGGTTCCTAAATATGGCCTAGCCACACAGAGTGTTAAACCCCATGGTAGCGTATGTGCTGACAAAAATAGCATTCTGCAATCAGTGTCCCACTTGGATGACAAAATCTAGAAAAATCCTTTGGAAAAATGTGACTAAAATGAAGAGACAAAATTACTTGTAGAAGTGAAGTGATATGAAGATCACAAGGAGTATATAAAGAAGCAACAGATTAAATGACTTGGCCATATGAAAAAACATAAGTAAATCAATTATATCCAACTGCAGTCAACAAATAAATTTTAATCAAAGAGTCTAAGCAAAAGAAATGGACAGAATTTAGACAAAATATGAGCAGGGACTTCAAGACAGCCACAAGAGATTTCTACAAAGCAGTAAAAGCAACATGAGCAACAAAAGAAAACCACGATCCTACTGAGCACATAAATGACAAAGACGGACAGCCAATATCAAATAACCAACATATGCAACAGAGATGGAAAGAATATTTTGAAGAACTATTGAACATGACACCAACTGCCAATAAGACAACAAAAACTGCACAAGAATGCACAATTACTGAACACAACATCATGAGAGAGGAAATTAAAGAAGTAATAAAATATGCACCAAGAAATAAAGTACCTGGGATAGATAAGATACCAGTAGAAATAATAGCAGCAGCAGGAGAAACAGGAGTGACATGGCTGCACAGAATATTCAATATAGCATGGCACCAACTAAAAGCCCCAGAAGAACTGGCAACAGGCAATCATCATACCAATATGGAGAAATAAAGGTAGCAAAAGAGACTGCAATCAATATAGAGGTATATCATTTCTCAGCCATGTAGGAAAGCTATACAACAAAATTATGGGAAAAAGGTTGAGACGATTAATGCATCTACAGTTAAGTGATTCTCAAATAGGTTCCAAAAAAAACAGAGACTGACGCCCTATTCACCTTAAAACAGCTAGCAGAAAAGTTGACAGTACACAATCAAAATTTGTGCAACAACTGTGGGAGATACTAACAACATACGGAGTAAGCCAACATCTAATCAAACTAATTAAAAGTCTCTACATCAATAGCAGTTGCACACAGTCAGAACAGCAGCAGGCTACAAAGACCACTTCGAATTTAAGTCAGGCATAAGACAGGAGTGCATATTATCTCCCTACTCTTTATTACATACATGGACTATATATGCAAGTTAGCCAACCCATCAGAGACAGAGGAGATCAATGAGATTTTATTTGCAGACGATCAGGAGCTAATACATGGAAAAACAGAAGACCTACAAGAACACTTAAATATACCCAACAGTACAGGCACAAAATACAACATGAAAATTAACATCAACAAAACAGAAGTCATGAATAGTGCAAAAGAGAAACAGAGCATCAACATAACTATAGGCAACTAAAGCAAGTAGAGGAATTCAAATACTTAGGAAGTCTAGTAACAAACAACAATTCACAAACAGCAGAGATAGACTCAAGATGCAACAAAGATTGTCAAATTATTGGGCAGCTAATACCACTATTGTCCAACAAGGAAATAACTCTAGAGGCAAAACAGGCACTCTACAATACAATCTTCATCCCAACGTTGTGCAACCCAGTCCTGGACCCTAGATGCAAGAACAGTAAGAAAAATAATCTCTGGTGAGATGAAGTGTGTTAGACGAATGACAGCTAACAACCTATGAGACAAGATCAGAAAAGAAGAACTGAGAAAAATACAAGGAATAACTCCGCCATAGAATATATAAAGAAACAACAGATAAAATGGTCTGGCCTTGTGATAAGGCAGAGTGATCAAAACACAACAAGCCCTCGATAAATGTTGCATGAACACCAGGCCCAAGAGACGACAACAAAAAAATGGATTGATGGAATATTAGAAGAACTAGGAAAAATAAAAGCAACAGAGGCAAACAGAAGAGCAAATGGCCGCAAATTATATCTTCCTTCAACGCTGAAAGGCAAATGTGAAAGGAAAGAAGAAGAAAATCAACAAATTATATGTAAACACCAGACAAAGAGGACATCCTTATACATAGCTTTTTTCTATACATAGATGGATAGGTGGATAGAGAAACATACAGCCTTTTGTTTTAAATATCTAATAATTAATTTACCAGAAAGGGTTCAAAAAAAAGTTTTCAATTTAACACTAATTTAAACATAACTAAAGACACATGGGCTGGAAAAAATAATGGGAGGCATGGTTCCTGTGTGGCACATCAGGGGCAGACCAAGATAAAGGTGGTTTCAAGACATCTAGGAGACCCTGAACATGACAACAGAAGAAGTGGGATATCTGGCTAGAGACAGAGATTTTTAAGACGAGCTATGGTGAATGCAATATTCTCCAAAGGACATGTGACCTGATGATGATGATAATTAAACATAAGCAAACTGTAAAATTGTAAAGAAATTCAGTGATGTTACACCCAATTGAAACTTAACAGAATCTATTATTATAAATTAACACTCTAAAAAAACTTCAATATGTTTTTTTTTTAATTTGTACGCATTTTTCCCTTCGTGTACTGGTCATGTGTGCCAGTTTCTGAGTTTGTTCAAATGCTTCACATGTGTGCCAGTTTCTGAGTTTGTTCAAATGCTTCACATGTGTGCCAGTTTCTGAGTTTGTTCAAATGCTTCACATGTGTGCCAGTTTCTGAGTTTGTTCAAATGCTTCCACTTTCTGATAACATCAATCTATTTTCCCTTTTGGTTATCTTTCTCCATTTTCTCCCTTTCATTGTTTCCTGTAACGTGGTCTTCATCAGGCTGTTAGATCTTGTGACAGGCTCCTATCGCACATAATTCTGTAAAAAAAAAAACTCTCCATGAGGAGAACCTCTGTTACTGTAGATAATTTTACAAACTGTTTCATCGGTAATATGGTCTCTGAGATGATTACAGTAACAGCCCTCTCATTTTCATGGCTTATATTTTTCTTTGCATCTCTGAATTTAAGATCCATATTTAATTATATTAGAATGGTCAAGACTGACATATATATATATATATATATATATATATATATATATATATATATATGAATGCACATAAATTTGTGTTAAGATAGAAGTAAATTATTTAATGAGACTTAGACACACATTTTCTTTTAAAATGATTTATATATGTTTAATATCTGACATTATAAACACAAACTATGAAATTCTTTTATACACTCATGTTCCAATTAGTGTGGATGATAAATTTGATGTGATAACTGCTTTATTCACATCAGATAGTTATACTGTCTGTTTTAATGCTATTAGAAATAATTTTTATTGAATTTAAGACCATCCACATTCCCATCACATCACACTCTACATTCCCCTACTGAGATACATTTTTGATAGCACCACACTATTCATTCCCCATGCTGAGTTAACATTGTTGGTAGTACCACACTCTACATTACTTATTGAGATAATATTTTGATAGCATCACAATCAACATTCCCCATCCTGAGTTAACATTTTTGGTAGCATCACGCTCTACATAACTTATTGAGATAATATTTTGATAATATTCCACTATACATTCCAATGTTGAAATGATATTTTAATAGTGCCACACTCTGCATTCCCATGTTGCAATAATATTTTTATAGATTGCGCACTCTTGAATGTATCCCTTCCTTTACCATATAGTCTTTTCTTCCTGACAAACAGTCAATTTTTTTCTCATTTTGTTTTTATATTGTACATGCTTCGTTCACAAAATTTCTAAACTGATTACCAGATTCACAGTTATAAAAAGTAAAAACAGAGAAGATATCACTGTCTTTCCAAAATAATTATCTTTTGTTTAGTTCTCTGATGTTAAAAAGCAGTACACTGTTACAGAATATGCTGTGAAAAGCAGATACTAAGTTTTTCAGCAAAAAGCACAACTACAGGATGTGCCTACTGTCACCTTATAATCTAACAATGATCACCGTTACAATGTGGTTATTAACTGCCACCCACCTTGTAATCTAACAATGATAATTGCTACAACACGTGCCAGGAACTATCTAACTTGTAATCTAATAATGATAATTGATACGACACGCACTATGAAGTACCACCAGTTTGTAATCTAACAATGATAATTGCAACACCATGCACTTTGAACTACCACCAACTTGTAATCTAACAATAATAAGTGCTACAACACGCACCACGAACTATCACCAACATATAATCTAACAATGATAATTGCTACAACAAGTGCCATGAACTATCACCAACATTCACCTCATGGATGAAGATGTCCTGAGCCTAGTACATTCCCCTCATGGATGATGATGTCCTGAGCCTAGAACATTCCGCTCATGGATGATAATGTCCTGAGCCTAGTACATTCCCCTCATGGATGATAATATCCTGAGTCAAGTACATTCCCCTCATGGATGATGATGTCCTGAGTCTAGTACATTCATCTCATGGATGGAGATGTCCTGAGTCTAGTACATTCCTCTCATGGATGGAGATGTCCTGAGTTTAGTACATTCCCCTCATGGATGATGATGTCCTGAGTCTAGTACATTCCCCTCATGGATGATGATGTCCTGAGCCTAGTACATTCCCCTCATGGATGATGATGTCCTGAGTCTAGTACATTCCCCTCATGGATGATGATGTCCTGAGTCTAGTACATTCCCCTCATGGATGATGATGTCCTGAGCCTAGTACATTCCCCTCATGGATATTGATGTCCTGAGCCTAGTACATTCATCTCATGGATGATGATGTCCTGAGCCTAGTACATTCATCTCATGGATGATGATGTCCTGAGTCTAGTACATTCACCTCATGGATGATGATGTCCTGAGTCTAGTACATTCCCCTCATGGATGATGATGTCCTGAGTCTAGTACATTCCTCTCATGTATGATGATGTCCTGAGCCTAGTACATTCCCCTCATGGGTGATGATGTCCTGAGTCTAGTACATTCTTCTCATGTATGATGATGTCCTGAGCCTAGTACATTCCCCTCATGGATGATGATGTCCTGAGCCTAGTACATTACTCTCATGTATGATGATGTCCTGAGCCTAGTACATTCCCCTCATGGATGATGATGTCCTGAGTCTAGTACATTCCCCTCATGGATGATGATGTCCTGAGTCTAGTACATTCCTCTCATGGATGATGATGTCCTGAGTCTAGTACATTCCCCTCATGGATGATGATGTCCTGAGCCTAATACAATCCCTTCATGGATGATGATGTCCTGAGTCTAGTACATTCCCCTCATGGATGATGATGTCCTGAGTCTAGTACTTTCCACTCATGGATGAAGATGTCCTGAGCCTAGTACATTCCACTCATGGATGATGATGTCCTGAGCCTAGTACATTCCCCTCATGGATGATGATGTCCTGAGCCTAGTACAATCCCCTCATGGATGATGATGTCCTGAGCCTAGTACATTCATCTCATGGATGAAGATGTCATGAGCCTAGTACATTCCGCTCATGGATGATGATGTCCTGAGCCTAGTCCAATCCCCTCATGGATGGAGATGTCCTGAGACTAGTACAATCCCCTCATGGATGATGATGTCCTGAGCCTAGTACATTCCCCTCATGGATGATGATGTCCTGAGCCTAGTACAATCCCCTCATGGATGGAGATGTCCTGAGCCTAGTACATTCCCCTCATGGATGATGATGTCCTGAGCCTAGTACATTCCACTCATGGATGATGATGTCCTGAGCCTAGTACATTCCACTCATGGATGATGATGTCCTGAGGCTAGTACATTCCACTCATGGATGATGATGTCCTGAGCCTAGTACATTCCACTCATGGATGATGATGTCCTGAGCCTAGTACAATCCCCTCATGGATGATGATGTCCTGAGTCTAGTACATTCCCCTCATGTATGAAGATGTCATGAGCCTAGTACATTCCCCTCATGGATGATGATGTCCTGAGCCTAGTACATTCCCCTCATGTATGAAGATGTCATGAGCCTAGTACATTCCCCTCATGGATGATGATGTCCTGAGGCTAGTACATTCCCCTCATGGATGATGATGTCCTGAGCCTAGTACATTCCTCTCATGGATGAATATGTCCTGAGCCTAGTACATTCCCGTCATGGATGGAGATGTCCTGAGCCTAGTACATTCCCCTCATGGATAAAGATGTCCTGAGTCTAGTACATTCCCCTCATGGATGAAGATGTCCTGAGCCTAGTACAATCCCCCCAATGGATGATGATGTCCTAAGTCTAGTACATTCCCCTCATGGATGATGATGATGTCCTGAGCCTAGTACATTCCCCTCATGGATGGAGATGTCCTGAGCCTAGTACATTCCCCTCATGGATGGAGATGCCCTGAGCCTAGTACAATCCCTTCATGGGTGATGATGTCCTGAGCCTAGTACATTCCCCTCATGGATGATGATGTCCTGAGTCTAGTACATTCCCCTCATGGATGATGATGTCCTGAGCCTAGTACATTCCCCTCATGGATGGAGATGTCCTGAGTCGTGTACATTCCCCCCATGGATGATGATGTCCTGAGCCTAGTACATTCCCCTCATGGATGGAGATGTCCTGAGCCTAGTACATTCCCCTCATGGATGGAGATGTCCTGAGCCTAGTACAATCCCCTCATGGATGATGATGTCCTGAGCCTAGTACATTCCCCTCATGGATGGAGATGTCCTGAGCCTAGTACATTCCCCTCATGGATGGAGATGTCCTGAGCCTAGTACATTCCCCTCATGGATGGAGATGTCCTGAGCCTAGTACAATCCCTTCATGGGTGATGATGTCCTGAGCCTAGTACATTCCCCTCATGGATGATGATGTCCTGAGTCTAGTACATTCCCCTCATGGATGATGATGTCCTGAGCCTAGTACATTCCTCTCATGGATGAATATGTCCTGAGCCTAGTACATTCCCCTCATGGATAAAGATGTCCTGAGTCTAGTACATTCCCCTCATGGATGAAGATGTCCTGAGCCTAGTACAATCCCCCCAATGGATGATGATGTCCTAAGTCTAGTACATTCCCCTCATGGATGATGATGATGTCCTGAGCCTAGTACATTCCCCTCATGGATGGAGATGTCCTGAGCCTAGTACATTCCCCTCATGGATGGAGATGTCCTGAGCCTAGTACAATCCCTTCATGGGTGATGATGTCCTGAGCCTAGTACATTCCCCTCATGGATGATGATGTCCTGAGTCTAGTACATTCCCCTCATGGATGATGATGTCCTGAGCCTAGTACATTCCCCTCATGGATGGAGATGTCCTGAGTCGTGTACATTCCCCCCATGGATGATGATGTCCTGAGCCTAGTACATTCCCCTCATGGATGGAGATGTCCTGAGCCTAGTACATTCCCCTCATGGATGGAGATGTCCTGAGCCTAGTACAATCCCCTCATGGATGATGATGTCCTGAGCCTAGTACATTCCCCTCATAAATGTAGATGTCCCGAGTCTAGTACATTCCCCTCATTCTTAAAATCCATATTTTATGGAATTGTTCTCCATATATGACATCGCACACAAAACATACAATGTCTAGCCATTGGTTTCTGAAAAAGAAAGCCTGCATGCTACCAATTTGACGCCACACCAGTTGTCCATGTTTTTTTTTCACACAAATGGCCATGCGCATTGTTTAACTTTGTATTTTTGCTTATTGGATATGGATTATTCAGCTTCTGTTCAAAAATATTTATAAATGTTGTTGTAGTATACTGATGCCAGTGTTTTAATTTCTTATTTCAAGCATCTTGACATTATATACATATTTAGCTTTGTTTATTATCCCTCTGAAAATGTCACCATCGTCATTACATTCCAGGCTGCAAATCTAATTACAACAGTACACTGAAAACTGGTGATGATTATTATTATTACTACATTAGTGTGTTTAAATTTCCTAAAAATCCTGATCTGCAAAGCAGGTAGATAAAATGTATAGGCTGGTCTCCTACTTTAGTAAGTGTTGTAGAAGATGTTGAAGATCTGAAGCTGAATCTGGTCATGAATATGAAGTGTTTATTAGAGAGACCTTTGAAATATTGTCTCATTGATGGAGAACTTGGCAATTGTTTCATGTTTTACACAATCAATGTTGAAACAATTTATGCAATGTCCATTTGTGTAACTCTAACAACATTTCCAGAGATGAGTGTCATAGTGGTTGTTGGTCTAGAAAAAAACTGATCAGAAATATCTTAAATGGATTGTAGAAAACAGGTTGAAAGGTGGTCACAGCTGGACACTTGACTTATTTATTAAAAGTAATCTTAGCTCATCTAACAATCCACACAACAAAAGTGTGTACAACCTTGTACAGAAAGCATACAATAACTTGCAGTGTAAGTAAAAAAGGTAAAATGCCTCGTCACGCCAAGTAGCGTATAGGGAATATAGTGTTAGTGACCATAATTTTTACAGACCTTCAGCACATAATTTATAGGGTAATGTGATTGGTTTTACGCCAGTGCTGCTTTACTTTACCAGAAAAAATCATGTACCCATTAAGGCTGGGTGAACCTGGAAGCCATCAATCAGGATTGAACCCGACCTCTTTTCCTTAGTAGTCCAGTTTACTAACCACTGAGCTTTTGTGGCTCCCCTGTGTTGCTGATGTGCTACATAATAATTCAAAAGGATAAGAAATTGGTATTTTCTGCAGAACAGTGCAATTGCTAGAATTTGGAGATACCAGAAAGCATTACAGTTCCTGCACTGTCTGCTTTGTTTTCATGTTGTACATAAAATCACCATCCTCTTACATGTTTATCAGGAAAAGTCATCTGCTTAGTCTGCCTCACCCCATTAAGTTCAGAAATTTAGCTTCAGCATGCTCTTTAGGCTTTGAAAATGGTTACAAATCCTATTTGCAGCATAAGCATAGCAAACTCTCATCCTTCTAAACTGGTAAATATGCTGGCATTTATAGTGTTTGTGGGAGCCGCGATAGCTCAGTGGTTAGTGAACAGGACTACAAAGGACAAGAGGTAGGGTTCGATCCCAACTGATGGCTTCCGGTTCATCCAGCCATTAATGGGTACCGGATTTTTTTTCTGGGAAAGTAAAGCAGCACGGGCATAATACCGACCACATTACCCAAAAATAATGTGCCGAAGGTCTGTAAAATTTATGGTCACTAACACCATATTCCCTATACGCCACTTGGTGTGACGGGGGTACTTTACTTTTTTACTTTACTTATAGTGTTTGTAGTCACTCAAAGACTCTTATCAACTAAGTTTAAAGAGAAATCTCCATCTTGTGTGCATCATAAAAAAGTGCTGAAGCATATTATCACAGCCAGCATCCAGCAACACTATGATAGTGAAGTGTCTGTGACGATAGTTGTTCCAAGAGGAAAGTTGTTTCCAAGATCTGCGATCTTATGAGAAATGTTTTTTCTTAACAATAGAAAAATACAAAATGAAAAGGCACTGACAAAATCAGCACAATCTAGGGCTAATAGAGTAAAGTTGGCAGTTGACATTTCTACATTGATGTTTACAGTTTCTGTCATTGCTATTTCTTGTATTCATCTGAGACTTTAAGTTCATAATGGAAGTGTTGATTTACTTCAGCCCCTGGATGTTTTACTTGATGGCAACAACAATACCAATATTGCCATTTTTCTGTCAACAATGTCTGGCGGGTAGTGTTCTATATACTTTACTGCAGTTTTTTTTTCTTTTTTATATTTATGTTGATAAATATTTTACAATACTCATTGAGTACATTACAGCCGGTTGAATAGTACAGCCATTGGAAAGACATCACCAGTCTTTGCTGAGCAGGCTGGCTTTCTGTTCCATCTGGCACTGGTTTAGTTAAAGTCACTACTTATGTGTGAATGATATTTAAGTAGTTAATCCTCATAACAAAACTTCACAGATTAACAAATCTACGAGTTTCCGGGATGAAATATTACATTTTTAACCAAAAACGTTTTACACTTTAAGGTACAGTTTCTTTTAATCATTTGGAATGTACACTAGAAGAAGTATGTGTATTTTATTTTTTGGAAAGACAAATAAGCAAATCAACTAAAGCATCAGTGACAAAACAATGTGTATCACAACCTTGTATTTTAAAAACATCTATTGCTACATTATTTTTATGAGGCACCACTAACCATTTTATAACAAGTTATAACTTTATTTTTATAACAAGTATAACTAAAAAAAATGCAATGTTGCTACATATGCACAATTAATCATCACTACCTTACAATCAAATAATGCTACAACACATGCTATGAGCTACTGTAAACTTATAATATATCAGTGAGCATTCCTGCAGCATGAGTGATAATACAGCACAACCTTGCATTCTATCAAACTTAAGCACTTTCAGAAGCTTACCTTCCCAATTTACTTCCCTCAGCGACTACTGAATTGTCATAAACTTCCACGTAATCAACACATTCTTGATATGGATGCTCAAAATTGAATTCATTGAATGTGAGACGAATGAGAAAGCCAGGTGGGGCAAATATATACCATGTACAGTTGACTCCATGAGGGTACAGGTTAGGATGCCCAGGACTGGAGATAAGAGATGTGTTTGCACGATACACTCCTCCACATTGTGCAGGCCCTGTTACAAAATTGTTTAATGTATTGTTTTTCTTTGTTATAGAATGTCTAGAACATTTGTTACAGGAAATTGATATATCCAACTCCATCATTCTAGAATACAGTATTTGAAGGTTAGGAAGTTATGTGATAGTGTGACAATTCAGAGGAAGAATAAAAGAAGAATATGACAAAGGAGAGAGAAAGAATAAGTTATGATTGAAGTAGAATAACAAAGGAGACCAAGAATTAGCAAGCGTAAACTAGTCAACCAGACTCAGAATGATGAGATGTAACAAGCTATGAGATTCTATAGTGGGGAGAAATAGCAAGAGATTGCTGAACAAACAGGTGTTCAATCTGAATGTTGGAACTCTTGACAGATCATCCACTAACCAAGAATGTTACCTAACCAACACAGAGAGAAGCATCGATTTCAGATACAAACAGGTGCTTGAGGTTGGATGGACGGGGACAGATGGAGACTGCAGAGAGTTGTAAACATTCTTTGAAGTCCCCAATTGAGCGAATTCCGGGGTAATTTTTTGAGCGGAAGAAGTTCGGTAGATGCTTTGATGTCTAGAGATGGGAGATGTGAATTTCCTCTGAGTAGGAGTTCAGGGGGAGAATGTGCCCACATTTGGTCAGAGACCAAATAACAGCTTTGTTTTGCTGGAAGCCAAAATTAGGAGTGATTGACAGATGTCGTCAAGAATCTTCAAGTAATGAGGATTAGTGACAGAATTGCAAGGGGGGAGTTAAAAAGATAGTTATTAGTTCCTGATAAATGGCAGAGTGACCATATACACATTGCTCCCTAGAATCCTCAGCCAGGTAGGTATGGCTGACATGGCAATAAAAAGTAAAGACGCGCATACCTTAGGACAGTTCTCGAAGCCTAAAAATACCAGCAAAAAGTAGAGTGGAAGAATTTAGAAACCTGCTTCAAGGCAGAAGGTTAGGAGTGAAGTTAGATTGTTATAGAGAATTATCAAAGTTAATGGACATGTTAGAAGCTAGACAGCTAGGAAATTATTAGAAGTGGTCAACAAAACTGAGAGACTTAGAGTAGAAATAGAATCGTCATTGCCATGACGAAGATTGCTTCTTACTTAACATAATAACATAATATAATATGCTTACTAAATATAATCAACATATGCCCTACCGGTTGGTGTAGGCGATCATGTCCTCCCACAATCTTCTATCCACAGTGCATCATATCAGTTCTGTTGTTGACTGTTTTCCATGCCATGACACCAAGCTATCCAGTATTTTCTCTCTTTGTCATCCACGATCTCTCTTTCCTTCTATTTTGCCAGTTGTAACTAAGTATTCCAACTTTCCTCTTCTCATGATGTGCCCAAAAAATGTTGATTGCTTCTTTCTAATGTTTTTAACTCTTTCCGTATGGTCCGCCGTATGGTGCGCCAAATCCATTTCAATTGCGTATGATCAGCTGTATGGTGTGCCAAACATAATTTGTTTCGTGTAAACCGTCAACAAACTGTATTCCTATATTTTAGATTGACTATTTTATATAGATTCCTTCACTGGAGAGTTCCTTCCTTCTTCCCCACGAGGTTCAAGTGGAAAGATGTACTTTAACGTGTGATTTTTTCATTTCGATTTAGTGTTTATCGAAAAAAAAATTGTAAACAAAAATCAGCTGATTGAAATGGCTTCCAGTAGCAGTGATTGTAATGCTAAAAGTCAGTTGATGACGGCTGAAGAAGCTTGTCAGTTAATTTTTCCTTGATGTTTCCGATGATAGTTCAGAGTGTGTTGATGTTGATAACAACAGTGGTGATGACAGTGATCCAGATATTGATTTTTTAGTACAGGAAAATGAAAGTCTCATGTTGAATATTGACAGTGATGAGGAATACATTCCTTCAGAACCAAAAAAACTAAAAGCAGCTGCAGGTAGAGGTAGGGGCAGAGGAAGTGGTAAAACTACCAAGAAAACCACATCTAACTCAACTGCCAGGCCTAGCTCATCTAGACCTATCATCCCAGCTGAGTCTGAGTGGTCAGAAATTACAACTGCCAGGCCTAGCTCATCTAGACCTATCATCCCAGCTGAGTCTGAGTGGTCATAAATTACAACTGCCAGGCCTAGCTCATCTAGACCTATCATCCCAGCTGAGTCTGAGTGGTCAGAAATTACAACTGCCAGGCCTAGCTCATCTAGACCTATCATCCCAGCTGAGTCTGAGTGGTCAGAAATTACAACTGGCAGCACTGAAAATAATTTCGCTTTCATCCACTGCGAAAGTCAGGAGTTAGTCTTGAGCACCTCACAGATTCTTCCTCTGCATTGGATTTTTATGAGTCATTGTTTGATGATGAAGTTTGTGAAACTTTGTTATCTAGCACCAATTCTTTTGCAAAGAAAAGAACTGATATCAACACTCCTGCACGCAAGCGCTCTGTGCTTGCAAGGTGGCAAGACATCACAAGACCTGAACTTGACAAGTTCTTGGCACTGCCGATATATATATGGGTTTATTCAAAGCTTCCTCTATTGCTGACTATTGGTCACTATCAGCAGAATTGTATATTCCTTGGATCCACCATGCTTTCAATCGAGAAAGATTCCAGGACATATGCCACACAATGTTGCACTGTGGTGATGAGGCGGCGGAAGGCAAAGAAAAGATAGAACCATTCATGAATCTTCTCCTTTGCAAGTTACAAAAAGCCTTTTATTCCTTTCAGGAACTTAGGATTGATGAGATGGTCATAGGCTATAAGGGTAGATGGCAGTTCAAGCAGTTCAATGCCTCTAAGCCAAGCAAGTACCATATCAAGACCTTTGGTCTATGCGACGCTGCCACTGGTTATGTTGTCAACATTCTAACCTATTTTGGAAGAAACACTTCCTACAATCCTGAGGCTGATACAGATGGTGGACATGCTGTACAAGTTTTCGACACTTTATTGGAGCATGTTGGCACAGGACATAAAATCTTTGCTGATCACTATTACACCACATGAAAATTGATTGATCACCTTCTTTTGAAGAAGCAGTACTATACTGGGACTGTCAATGTTCATGTTGGCTTTCCGCAGGAAACCAAAACATTATCTCTGGAGCACAGAGCAATGAAATGGTACATGCATAATGATAAAACCAAGCTCTGTGTAGCATTCAGAGATAAAAAGGCAACAAAAAATGTTATGATGGTATCCTCTGATGCCAGAGTGCAAACAAAAGCAGTAAAAGATGTCAACAAGCCAGAAATGATTTCTTTCTACAACAGAAATATAGAAATATGAATGTGTGCGACAAACTAGACCAGAAGGTGGCATATTACTGTGTCTTTGAACGCAAAACTGTTAAATGGTGGAACAAAATTTTTTTCTGGCTATTGGAAGTGTCGCAGGTAAATGCGTACATTTTATTTTGTTTATGCCGAGCCACTGGCGACAAAAGAGTCTCTTTAAAAGAGTATAAGAAAATGTTGATGAGTCAATCGACACAACACGTTGTCATTCAACAAGAAATGAAACTTCCAGGAAGGCAGCCAGAGGCAAGCTGTCTCGCAAAATCTAGAGGAAGCCGTCACATTGTGGATTATGCCGCAAGAGACCGTGAATGCGTATATTGTTCAACTCCAACAAAGCGTGCATGAACTCATTTTTTCTGTTCACGATGTCAAATTAAACCACATCTTCATCCAAATGCATGCTTCAAGGCATTTCGTGGACAATAAATGGAGAAAGTGTATTTTGTGTAATTGAAAAAAAGTGTCAATATTGTGTACATAGTGATGTGTGTGTGTGTAGTCAAACAAAAGTGTCAATATTGTGTATATAGTGATGTGTGTGTGTAGTCAAACAAAAGTGTCAATATTGTGTATATAGTGATGTGTGTGTGTAGTCAAACAAAAGTGTCAATATTGTGTACATAGTGATGTGTGTGTGTAGTCAAACAAAAGTGTCAATATTGTGTATATAGTGATTTTTTTCCCCCAAAAAAGTGGAAATTTCATTTTTGTCACTTGTTGTGATTGTGGATGACAAAATATCAGTTATTGTTATGCTACATCAATCAAACTTTCATGGCTGCTTAGAGACATTGATATTTGTTTTTTTTCACAAAATAATTCATATTGGATTACTATTACCAGATCTATATGATGGTAAGTAGTCAATTGTGGTTTTAATTTCATGTTTCAATTTTTTGTTTGTTGGTCGTTTATCTCCAATATTTCTTTTAACATGTTTTGTATCATCTTGGTATTGATAAAATCTGATTCTTTATTCAATTATCTAAAAATTCATATATAATATGTTAAGTGTTAGATAAATATAAAACATGTAATTTGATGTTTTAAGACCATAAGGTCCATCACAAATTTTGTCTCTGAAATCTCCTCCGTTGCATTGACAAAAACCTTCCGTACTGAAAGAGTTAAGAGCTCCCTTTTTGTGTTGGCCTCTTTGAGAACTTCCTCATTGGTTTTTTAGCTGTCCAGGGAACTTTCAACACTCTTTTGAGAAATCCCATCTCTGTGGCTTCTAATCGTCTTTTCATTTGTTTGTCTACTGTCCATGATTCGCTTCCATATGTCAGAATTGGTTCTATATAGCACCGATGAACTCTCTTTCTCATTTCTATTGACATAAATTTGTTGCATAAGATATTTTTCATTTTCTGAAATGCTATTTTGGCCTGAGCTATTCTGCTTTTTATTTCTGCGGTGCATCTCCCATCTGATGTTATTATTGTGCCCAAGTATTTGAAACGTTGCACTTGTTTCAGATTTGTCTTGTTCATTTTCATGCTGCATGATGGTAATGATTGTTTTATTAATATAACCATTACTTCTGTTTTCTTACTATTCAGACTGAGACCCTTCTTGTTGCTTTCTTTAACTATTATGTCTATCATTTCTTGTAGTTCACTTATATAATAACTTAATATAATATGCTTACTTAATATAATAACTTAATATAATATGCTTACTATACAGCTGAACTTGTCCCAGAAGCTTGAAAACATAGGCGAAGTGGTCTATTATTGTGTCAAGGAGTTAGGCATAAAGAAAGTAAGGACGAGCATGAAGCCACAGAAAAGCAGACGACAAAAACAAATAGAAGAGATCAGGATGTAGAAAAACCATGTCAGGAAACAATTCAAGAGAGCTACAGAAGCAGAGAAGGAAGCATTACACCAGGTGTGGCAGCATCTAAAATCCAAACATAAGGCACAGGGTAGAGCAGAAAGTCTATATCAGAAAAGGAAAGCAAGCAAGAGGGCCAAGGAAACATTTTTCAAAGACCAGTTCAAGTTTGCAAAGGAGCTGTTTGAACCACCAAGATCTGGAACATGAACTCTTTCCATACGTTTCGCCACACTGTGCGCCATGCTGATTTCGGCAGCTTACGTTTTGCCGCATAGTGCGCCACGTTCAATTTGATTAGTGTGAACGCCATCAAATCATATTCTTTTTACATGTCTTGTATCATCATGGTATTGGTGAAATCTAATACCCTGTTCAATTATCTAAAAATTCATATATAATATGACATAAGTTATATGTAGATAAATATAAATATGTAGATTGATTCTTAAAACAATGAAAAATTTTGTCTCTGAAATCTCTTCCGCTGTGTCGGTCAATAAAAAGCTTCCATACGGAAAGAGTTAACAACTAGCAAGAAAGAGCTGGAGAAACATCTGAGAAAGACCTTTTTGGATAGCCATAGAGATGAACCACTCAAGTCGATGACAGGGCTGATGTGGCTGAGTGAACCTAGCACCCCATTCAATGATTGGCCTCTGACACTACAAGAAGTGATAAATGTAGTTTACAGAGCCTGCAACAACTCAGCCTGGTTTACAAAAGATGCCCAGAGGTACTGAAGCGACAGCACTGGCTGCTCAGGAGTGCATGGAAAAGGCAGATGGTAAGCTAGGAGTGGAAGAAGGCCAATGGCATGTACATTCCAAAGGATCAGAACTCAAATGAGATTACGCAGTTCAGACCAATCTCCCTACTGAATGTGGAAGAGAAAATATTCTTTTCTATAATAGCAAAGAGACTCACCTCGTACCTCATGGAGAATGGGTACATAGATACTGCCATACAGAAGGGGGGAAGTCCCTGGTGTCCCCGGATGCTTGGAGCATGCAACAATGATATGGGAGGCGATACAGAGAGCAAAGACTGAGAAGCTAAATCTAGACGTCATATGGTTGGATCTTGCCAATGCATATGGATCAGTCCCACATCAGATGATTTGGCAGGCTCACCGAATGTACCATGTACCCCAGAGTGTGACCACCATGTTCAAATTGTATTTACCAGCTTTACTGTGAATTTTTCCACAAAGGAATATATAACCGACTGGACAGAATTGCAAGTCGGCATTGCGATGAGCTGTACAATTTTGCCCCTTACTCTTCGTGATGGCGATGCAAGTAATACTGAAAGCAGCAGAGGGAGTTGCAAAAGGACCAGACCTTGGAGATGTATATTACATGCCACCACTTACAGTATTTATGGAAGACACCACGATCCTAGCGTTAGAAGAGAGCCACATCCGCAGGATGCTTGAACGCCTGGACAAGCTCATCATGTGGTGCCGGATAAGCTTCAAACTGAGGAAGTCATGAAGCCTCTCCATCAGACAAGGGAAGACCAAGGAAGTAACATTGTGTAGCAAACCAGAGGATCCCAACCGTCTGTGAGGAGCCAATAAAGAGTCTAGGCAGAGTGTATGATGCCTCATTGAAAGACATGAAAGCAGTCCAGAGAGTAAGAGAGATGGCAGAGCAAGGGCTACATATTATCGACCAGAGTAGACTTGTAGGAAAGTTCAAAATCTGGTACCTCCAGGTCATGTTGATACCCAAATTGTTATTTCCTCTTCTGATATATGAGATCAGCTCAAATACAGTGGGAACAATGGAGAGCAAGATTAGTAAGTACATGTGGAAATAGCTGGTAGTACCACCAGGACTGACAGATGTTGCGCTGTACTGTAAGAAAGCTAAGCCTGTCTGAACAGTGGAACCCACAGTGAAGACCGGTCAGAAGTGGCAGGTGTGTGCAGCAGTACAAGAAGCACGTAAAAGTCTCCAACTAAAGGAAGTAACGGGCTACACGCAGACCAACAGATGCGGATTTGGTCACATGGTAGTCTGGGAGATCACAGATGTCAAGGAGAACAAACATGTGCAAAAGGCAGCACAACAGGTGCAGCAAGGTCAATGGACCACATGGGATGAGACCTTTGCAGAGGGCGCTAACATGGAATGACATGTGGCATATGGCACCGCTGTGGCTCAGCTATATAATCAGATCTATGTGTGACCTGCTACCATCAGCCTGCAACCTTGTGAAGTGGGGAAAGTTAGATGACAATCAATGTTCTCTTTGCAAAGGAAGGTAGAAGATGGAGCATGTTCTTTCCTCATGCAAGACAACTTTAGGCCAAGGGTGGTACACATTGGGACACAACAAAGTGCTGCATGAACTGGCTGTCATCATGGTTGGGGCGGTGGATGAATGCCAATACTAAAATTCGACCAGCTACAATGAACACCTACTTTTTGAGAGCGGGACAGGCCACACAATCCAAGCAGAACAACTGGAGTGACTCTACGATCCTGGATGTAGCAAACGATTGGGATATGGTGGTTGACCTCCCAGGGTGAGGGAAGTACCTAGAGTGCATCAAGAGATCTAAAATGCATCCGGACATTCACTTTACACATCAGACATTACCCACATCATCTTAATAGAGCTCACAGTGCCATTTGAATCCAGGATAGAGGAACAGCATATATTTAAACTAGCCAAATATAAGGATCGCCATCAAGCTGAGACAGCAGGGACTCCAGAGTAGAGTGTTTTCTGTGATGGTTAGTGCCAGAGGACTCATGACCCCATCCCTCTATGTCCTTTCAAAGATGCTAGGATTTTGGTGGGGGGGGGGGGGGGGGGGGAGAATGCAGACAAGAACAATGACAATGATTGCTGAATCAGCCAAAACAGTGTTGTGCTGGCTTTGGCACAATCATGACAGATCAACAATCAAATAATCGTATGTTCAGACAATCAGGCAATTTACACCTTGACCACTTATTACTCCCACGTAAGTCAACAGAATAGGGAGAATGTACTCGGGAAGACCCGAGGCGCAGCAATAAGAAGGTACATCATCAACCGAAGGTGAGCAACACCGGGCGTTTGTGGTGCAGACAGTTCAAACAATAAAGCCCCCAATAACCTGAAGGCCAGACAACTAGGCGCTGATCTACACCATGACTCCCAAACTCCTACGTAAGTCAATGGCGTAACGACAGGTTAACCCTAGACGAGGCGCGGCAATAAGCGAAACAAGGTACATCATCGACCATGTACATCATCGACCATAGGGAGCAACACCGAGCGTTTGTGATGCCAACAGTTTAAACAATAAGTTCCAAATAACCTGATGGCCATAGATTACGAAAGGCATTTGATAGTTTAGACTGAAGAATGCTTTGGGAGTTGCTGAGTCATTACAGAATCCCTATAAAGTTTATTAACTTGATAAGAACAATGTATGAAGGAATGAAATTAGTGTGGTGCATGAAGGGCAGCTTACAGAAACATTTGAAAAAAGAACAGGAATAAGGCAGGGATGCCTTATATTTCCATTTCTCTTTCAACTGGCCATATATTGGATTATGAAAATAACCCAAAACAATAGAAATGGAATCCAGTGGTCATTGACCAAACAACTTGATGATTTAGACTTTGCTGATGACATAGCTCTCCTATCACACAGCCTTCAACAGATGCAAGATAAAATGAGCATACTTGATGAGAGATCACAACAGCTAGGACTGAAGATTAATAGAGATAAGACCAACATTATGAGAATTAATGCAGTTGGCAACAACTAAAATAAAAATAGGAGAAATACCTCTACTAGACATACAGTCTTACATATATCTGGGCAGTAATATAGATAGAGAGGGAGGAACAGAAAAATGATACAAAATTAAGGATATCAAAAACAAGAGGAGCATTTGTTGCACTGGGAAACATATGGAAATCCAAAGAAATTAGGTTAAATACAAAAATACAAATTTTCAACTTCAACTTAAAGTCAGTCCAATTATATGGCCGTGAAACATGGAGAACAAAAAAATGACAATCATGAAGATACAGACTTTCATTAATGGATGCTTACGCAGAATAAAAGGATGGAAATGACAGGACAAAATCACTAACATAGAATTATGGAAATGTACCAGTCAAATACAGTCACGATAGCTCAGTGGTTAGTGAACTGGACTACAAAGGACAAGAGGTAGGGTTAAATCTCAACCGGCGACTTCCGGGTTCACCCAGCCTTAAATGGGTACCAGATTTTTTCTGGGAAAGTAAAGCAGCACGGCCGTAATACCAACCACATTACCCCAAAAAATCATGTGCTGAAGGTCTGTAAAAGTTATGGTCGCTAACACCATATTCTCGATACACCACTTGGCGTGACGGAGCTCTTTACTTTACTACCAGTCAGATACCAGTGGATAAAGAAATAAAGCAAAGACGATGGCACTGGATAGGACACACACTGCAGAAGCCAACTGAGAGTATTGCACAACAGGCCCTTTTTTGGAATCCCCAGGGAAAAAAGACAAAGAGGAAGTCCAGGAAATTCTTGGAGAAGATAGATGAAAACAGAGATGAAGGAAGATGATGGGGAAGACATGGAATGATCTTAAAAGAATGGCAAGAAACAGAATTGGAAAGTGTTTGTTGAAAACCTATGCTCCACAGGGAGCTGAAAGGTAGAAGAAGAAGAAGAACCTGAGGGTCAGACAACTAGGTGCTAATCTACATCGTGATTTCAGGACTCCCACTACAGTCAGATAGCCGGTGGGTGCAAGGAGTCCCAGGGTCGACGGGCCTATAAAAAGACGTTGCTAGTAGTAGCCACCTTATTTCGCATGAAAAGCACAGCAACTTGCTGGGGAATAGCTAAACCAGGTAAGTAGAACTATATTCGACTGTGTTGCGTACAGTAAGTGTAGTTATTTTGTGCTGAATATATAGTGTTAGCCTTAGAGGCAATGCAGCAGGAGGTCGACATCTGGGAGGGCCCACCTCCCCTAGGGTATCAAGAAGCTTAATGACCAAAACACCTGCTCAAGGATCCTCCACAGGGGATCCTTTTCTGATGATCAGATTGCCTCCTGCTGTGAAGCTCTGTACAAAGAGTTTCCTACTGCTTTATCTACAACAAAATTTATACAGAATTTTTAAATTGGTGACATTGGGTGGTTCACAAATCTAATTCAGATAATTCAGTTCAAGCTAGCAAAAAAAATCAGGAAGGCAAAGATTCAACTTTGAATGGCAAGTACATATTTTAATGGCATAACTTTAAGCTGAACAATTAAAATTACAAAAAAATCTACATATTTACCATTTTCAACAGAAGTGTATACTGCTTGAAACCCACCGCCATGTTCAGATATATCTGTGGAAAACTTGAGGAACATAGCATTTCCTGTAGACATGACTTCTGTGGGTATTGATGCTCCACATAGACGAGTTCCAATCCTTGTTGCAAAGTCATTAGCTCCATCATAAATCTATGAGAATAAGACAATGCTGAAAAGATTTGTGTGCACACCTGTATGTTTTATTAGATTTTTTATGCACCGCTGTTTATTTTATCATTAAAGATCACATTTCAATTATAATTCTAAATATATTACAACATTTATTGGTGATAATGCCGTGTGTAGACTAAATTCCTTCTATCTTAGAATGAGTTTAAATTTCTAACATCTCACAACAAATATGACATTTGTAGCATACATCAAACATACAAACAACATACATACAAGCCATTCCATTTTCACCCCTCAAACTCTTTAGTCTTTAGTTTTTGACCGATGCCACAGCGAGCAATCCCATATTCATTTTGCTGCCTGTTCTAGCAGCCATCAAAGTATTCATTTATGATTGTTCCTGTCCATCACTGATTGAACGTGTTGCATTCTTTTCTCAAGAGGATGCTTTTCCTGCTTTCCTCCTTCGTGGTGCCATGTCCCACATCCCTTAAACATGTGGATTATCCTCACTTTCATTGTCCCCTCCTGTAAGAGGTGTTCCTTATAAGCCTTTGTCATGTTATACGTCCATTTTTAAGGTTTCTTGTGTAATGGCCAACCTGTTTACAGTTGTTTGTCAGCATTACTTAAGTTATCTGTCCCTGAATGATGTTTTGCATACTATTTTTATCTCTTTTGCTAATCTATAATGTTCTGAATGCAAAATCAAATGTGAATCAATTTAATTGAACAAACTGTCCATAATTGTTATAAAACATATTGATTTACTGTAAATTATCATTTGAGATGTTTTTCTATTAAATGTTATCAATTATAATGGGTACGAATTCTCGAAAATAAACATTTTTCTCAATGGCAGTGACATCATTCCCTATCTTCACCATTGAGCTATGAGACTTATTTGAGTACACCATATTTGCATACATTAAATAATTTTAATTCAATATTTTGCAAAGAATGGAGGCAGTTCCACTTAGTTTCACATTTCTGGCAACAGTGGTTGTTGTTAATTATTTTTCAAAGCCGCTAGGGGGTTGGATTCATCAAGTTGTGGTTTTATTTTGTCAAATTTCTCTTTCAGCTTTTTTAGCAACCAGTATATTTTAGCAGGCAAAGCAGATGAACAAAGCTGCCATCATTCAAAAACTGTGATCATAGCTGGGATTTGGCCCTGTTTCAAACTTTGTTGGTAAGGTTTACAAAATTGATAATATTGTATAGGGTGTTTCTAAAGTCCCTGTGCAGTGATTTGAAAATAGTTTTGAAAATAGGTCACCGATTTATGAAGTTTACGTCATGATATTTTGTTTCACTGCACAGGGACTTTAGAAACACCCTGTATAATGTGGCAAATGACAATATACAATGTGGCATTTGAAGAGCATTGTTCGTACATATTTTGTAAGCTAAGAAATGTTAATCGATACTGTCAATGTCGATACTCAAGCCAATGTCGAAGGTCAAGTTGACCTAAGACAGGAAATGACATGATCACTTAACAGTAATGTTGTATTATGGAAAATAATGTCATCCGTGTATTCATTAGATAGCATATGTCTATAATAACATTATAATGCAATATCATATTGTTTTATAAAATATCATATGTTATTTAGCACGCAAAGGTACCTCACAGCAAAACAGGTGGAAGCTGTCAGCAACCCACAGCTGATGGCTTGTGCCAAGATCGGTAAAACAGAACCATTCAGACCCTGCTCCACCTCTCCTTGGTGCCTTCAGAAAGACTAACATGTCTAGTTTGGCCAAGCAAGCAGGGATCAAAGAGGGATGACAACCCAGTAATCAAAAATGTTGTGCTGAAGTTGGATGTGTTGGGCCAAAAGGGGCAAATATCAGTTGTACTGAAAACCACAGCACAATGCAGACACGTCTACTCAACATCCTTTCAAGGGTGGATGACGAAGAGGTGTGATCCTTTAGTCATCAAATGAACGCAAACAAATAACAATGACAACAACATATGTTATTTACTAATGAGCTCTAAAAAAGGTTTGCAATAACATTCCATTTACAAATTATATTATTAATTATTGCTTGCGCAGAACAGAGACAAATGACGAGATTTGATAAAAGATCTTTACAAGGATTGAAAACTACTAGAATAAAAAAAATTGAGATAAGAGAAGGAGTATCTGGGTCTATGCCCTATGGGCCGGCTACGGCTCAAAAGGTCAATAGATAGAAACAACAAAGCAACTTGCAATCAATTTCTACCTCTTTTTAGAGCGGGCGACATAAACAAAATCCTTGCATGCACATTAAATAAATATACAGTATCACTTTCTCTTATCGTACATATTCCATTGTAAAGTTGTTTATGGTTTGCATTTATGTGGGTTTTTCACAGAGCTGGTGGAGGCCGTGCCAGGGATACAATTCAAATTGTAGGTGAATCAACATCTTTCCTTTTAATTTTTTAGATCAACTTGCATCCAGTTCCCAATGGAACTTTTTCTTTTTAAACCTTGAAATTAGGGCATGCATGAGGTAATGGAGTATTCCATACGGAACGCTCATACAAAACTTTTCTATCCTATAAAGTTAAACGATCAGTAAAATTTGATATCCCGCCAAAAGGTTAATTATACTGACCTTTTTAATGTGCACTTAAAAACCCTTATATTTTTTTTAATTCATATTCATGACATTGTTTTAAGCTATTTTTTTATGAGGTTCTGTGATTAGCATATTAAAAACTAAAGTTGTGAAGTAGTTCTGATTTCTTCTAAATTAGTCAAAACCAAGTTATGTACTTATAAAGAGAAATGTATGACATGTGTTGGCTATCTCCTTGTGACCAACCCATTAGTGTAGATGATCAGGTCTTGAGGTTGGGAGTTAAGTTGCAGTACCTCCTGGGTCTCAGACTAAAGTCATGCCCTGCACCCCAGTCACAGCTCACACTCTAACAGTACACAGTCAATTTCACAAATCACAAAACATCTCAACCATTGGGTTAAATCTGCACACCTAAATATACTTTATATGTCACAGGACCTAAATTTCATACCTCAATGTAATCATAGTTACATCCCTCATCTGCTTCAAGGTCAAAATGTGTAAATCGTAATAGAACCCTAGCAGAGTCAGAAACCTCAATTTTGTATTCACATTGTTTGTTGTGGGGGTAAGGATTCGGCCAGTTTGGAGACTGGAATTGCCCTTCTGATTCAGTGTATATACCTCCACAAACTGAAATGTCAGATAAAGCTTCATGAGAAATATAACAATTAAGAGGCACATCAAAATTCTTATTTTCTGTTTGCTTCAACAATCTAGCATGACAAGCTTACATTCTATGTTATTTTAATCCTCACTGGAGATTCTGATATCTTTTCATCTTCACAAATGACAGTGGGCAAGAATATACTTTTCTTTCATAATGTTATGAAGCTTACAAATAACCATCACCACTATCTCTAACAGTTCACAGTCTGTCCATTAACACTACATCCTATACACTAAAAGGTTACAGTCTGTGTACTTGTTGGTTAAAGTATGTTCATTTTAGGCTGAGATTTATGCACTTAGAGGATAAGGTTTGTGCATTCACAGACTAAGGCTTGTGCACAGAAAGCCATGGTCTGTGCACAAAAATCTTATAGTATGTGCACCTAATACCTATTGGTACTTATACAATATCTTATAGTACATTCACTATTAACAAATAGTATGTGCATTGATAGGAATGTAAAAACATGTGAATCGAGGTACAAACAATCACAGCCTGATTAATTACCTGTTACCCACTGAGCACTAAGTTTACCAGAAAAGGACAGGCCAGTGCGAAGTTCTATGTTCATGACGTTGTTGGAACTAGTGATTGGAGTTGTATATTCTGTAGTGCCACAGAAGTTAACCAAAACAGGTGCCGTCTCAGTAAAACCATCTCTGATCTGTGCAAAGATATTTAAACTATGAATACATCTAATTATAATTTCTATAAATTTAACAACCAACTGCTTTATATTTGTATTTTTTTTTTAAGTTGAGTATAGCAATGAGTAATGCGGACACTAAATGGGCTAATGAAAAAACTTTTCACCAACATTCAACAGCATCACCATGTGCCATACCGGTTGGCGTAAGTGATCACGTCCTTCCATAATCTTCTATCTACAGCGCTTCGTGTCAGTTCTGTTGTTGATTGTTTGCCATGCCATGACACCAAGCTATCTAGCATTTTCTCTCTGTCATCCATGATCTCTCTTTCCTTGTATGTTGTTATAACCAAGTAGTCCAACTTTCCTCTATTCATGATGTGCCTGAAAAATGTTGCTTGTTTCTTTCTGATGTTTTTAGGAGCTCGCTTTTTGTGTTGACCTCTTTGAGAATTTCCTCATTGGTCTTTTTAGCTGTCCAGGGAACTTTCAACATTCTTCTGAGAAATCCCATCTCTGTGACCTCTAAACGTCTTTTCATTTGTTTGTCTACAGTCCATGATTCGCTTCCATAGGTATTGAAATTGTAGAAATTGGTTCTATATATATTATATCTATATTCTTGTAGTTCATTCTCAGCCTCTGCTATTAAGACTGTGTCATCCGCATATCGCAAATTATTTATGTTGTGACCATTGACTTGAATTCCTTTTTTTGTTTACTATTGATCTCATTAAAAGAAGTAATACCAGTGGCTAAAAGAATCAACAAAAAGAAATGGATGACAAGAAGAAATACTAGAACTAATGGACGAAAGATGAAAATATACGAAAGAATAACGGACATACAAAATATTGCACAAAGAGATCCAAAACAAATGTAGAGAAGCAAAGGAAGGATGGTTAAAGCAGAAATGTGAAGAAATGGAAAAATAACAAAAAGAAGGACTCAAAATTTATGCACAATCAATTAAATGAATTAATAGGAAGAAAAGAAGTCAAAGTTTCAAGATGTGTGAAATCAAAGGAAGGAAATATAATAATGGGACAGGAGAAGACAATGGAAAGGTGAACAGAATATATCAGTCAACTCTATGATGATGAAAGACCAGAACTAAACAACTCCAACAAAGACAAAGGACCATCAATAATGCTGAGTGAAGTGGAGGATGCAACTCAACACATGAAAAGAGGCAAAGCTCTAGGTCCCGACAATATAACAATAGAAGAGATAAATGCATTAGGAGAGCTGGGAGTACAAGTCATAACAAAACTACTCAATGTCATATATAACCCTGGAAACATACCAGATGATCTACTAAAATCTATTTTTGTAGCCATAGTGATTAAGTCGGGCGCTACTGATTGTGAAGACCATCGCACTATTAGTCTCATGAGCCATATGACTAAAATATTAGTAAGAATCATCATGAGACATGTAAGGAACAAAATAAAACCAGAAATAAGTGAAGAACAATGTGGATTTGTGGAAGGAAAGGGCACCAATAATGCAATATACATCTTAAGAACATTGATAGAAAGAGCTCTAGAGGTAAAGATAGATCTATATATGTGCTTTATAGACTACACAAAAGCATTTGACAAAGTAAAGCATGTGGAAATAATCAATATGCTGGAGAAATTAAACATTGATGGTAAGGATCTGTGAATCATAAAAAACATGTACTAGCAAACAAACAGCAGCTATACGAATTAACAACCAAACAGGACAATTCCAATATATAAAACAAGGAGTCAGACAAGGCTCTGTTCTGTTGCCGGATTTGTTTTCCTTTTACAGTGAACATATTATAAGATCAATAATAGACAAAAAAGGAATTCAAGTTCAAACGGTCAAACATAAATAATTTGCGATATGCGGATGACACAGTCTTAATAACAGAGACTGAGAATGAACTACAAGAAATGATAGACATAATAGTAAAAGAAAGCAACAAGAAATGTCTAAGTCTGAATAGTAAGAAAACAAAATTAATGGTCATATTAAATAAACAATCATCACTATCATGTAGCATAAAAATAAACAGGACAAATCTGAAACAAGTGCAGTGCGTCAAATACTTGGGCACAATAATAACATCAGATGGAAGATGCACCACAGAAATAAAAAGTAGAATAGCTCAGGCCAAAATAGCATTTCAGAAAATGAAAAATAGCTTATGCAACAAATCTATGTCAATAGAAGTGAGAAAGAGATTTTATCGGCGCTGTATAGAACCAATTCTGACCTATGGAAGCGAATCATTGACAGTAGACAAACAAATGAAAAGACGGTTAGAGGTCACAGAGATGGGATTTCTCAGAAGAATGTTGAAAGTTCCCTGGACAGCTAAAAAGACGAATGAGGAAATTCTCAAAGATGCCAACACAAAAAGGGAGCTCCTAAAAAACATCAGAAAGAAATAATCAACATTTTTTTAACACAACATGAGAAGAGGAGAGTTGGAATACTTGGTTACAACTGGCAAAATAAAAGGAAAGAGAGATCACGGACGACAAAGAGAGAAAATACTGGATAGCTTGGTGTTATGGCATGGACAACAGTCAACAACAGAACTGATACAGTGCACTGTAGATAGAAGATTGTGGAAGGACATGATCACCTAAGCCAACTGGTATGGCACATGATGATGATGATTGATCTCATAATATTTTCGCTGTAAAGTGAAAACAAATTTGGTGAATGAACACAGCCTTGTCTGATTCCTTGTTTTATATATTGGAATTGTCATGTTTGGTTGCTAATTCGTATAGCTGCTGTTTGTTAGTTGCCAGCACATTTTTTATGATTCACAGATGCTTGCCATCAATGTTTAATTTCTCCAGCATATTGAATATTTCCGCATGTTTTACTATGTCAAATGCTTTTGTGTGGTCTACAAAGCACATATATAGATCTATCTTTACCTCATTCTAGCGATGTTTTTAAGATGTATATTGCATTATTGGTGTCCTTTCTTTCCACATATCCACATTGTTCTTCACTTATTTCTGGTTTGGTTTTATTTTGTTCCTTACATGTCTCATGATGATTCTTACTAATATTTTTGTCATGAGACTAATAGTGCGATGGTCCTCACAATCAGTGGCACCTGACTTCTTGGGTATGGTTACAAAGATAGATTTTAGTACATCTTCAGGTACGTGTTATATATGTCATTGAGTAGTTTTGTTATGACTTGTACCTCCAGGTCTCCTAATACATTTATCTCTTCAATTGTTATATTGTCAGGACCTGGAGCTTTGACTCTTTTCATGTGTTGAATTGCCTCATCCACTTCACTCTGCATAATTGGCGGTTCTGTGTCTTTGTTTGAAATGCTTAGCTCTGGTCTTTCATCATCATAGAGTTGACTGATATATTCTGTCCATCTTTCCATTAACTTCTCCTGTCCCATTATTATATTTCCTTCCTTTGATTTCAAACATCCTGAAACTTTGACTTCTTTTCTTCTTGTTAATTCATTTAACTGATGGTGCATAAATTCTGAGTCTTTCTTTTGTTATTTTTCCATTTCTTCACATTTCTGTTTTAACCATCCTTCCTTTGCTTCTCCGCACTTGTTTTGGATCTCTTTGTGCAATATTTTGTATGTCCGTTCTTCTTTCTTATGTTTTCGTCTTTCGTCCATTAGTTCTAGCATTTCTTCTTGTCATCCATTTCTTTTAGTTGATTCTTTTAATCACTGGTATTACTTCTTTTGATGTTTGTTGAATCAATTGTTTGAGCATTTCCCACTGTTCCTTGATGTCCTGTATTTTCTCAATAGCATTATATCTATTTTGTACTATTGTACTGTACTTATCACTCATCTGTCTATCTACGCTAAGCATATATATATCTAATTTCATATTTCTTGGAGATTTCTGTGTCTTCCACAGTTTTATTCTTATCTTTCCAACTACTGGTACATGGTCACTACTTACCAACATTCTTCTACCTTTCAGCTCCCTGTGGAGCATAGGTCGTCAACAAACACTTTCCAAGTCGTTCTGTTTCTTGCCATTCTTCTAGGATCATTCCATGTCTTCCCCATCATCTTCATCTCTGCTTCTATCTGTATTCTCCAAGAATTCCTTGGTCTTCCTCTTTGTCTTTTCCCCTGGGGATTCCAAAAAGGGCCTGTTGTGTAATACTCTCAGTTGACTTCCACAGTGTGTCCTATCCAGTGCCATCGTCTTCGCTGTATCTCTCTTTATCCACTGGTATTTGACCGGTACATTCCCATAATTCTATGTTAGTGATTTTGTCCTGCCATTTCCATCCTTTTATTCTGTGTAAGCATCCATTAATGAAAGTCTGTATCTTCATGATTGTCAATTTTATTACCAACATTACAAGGAAATAATTATCATTTTTGGCCATGTAATAAGAAGAGAATAGCTGGAACTTATTGTGACAACAGAAAATTGTGGGAAGAGGTGCCAGAGGAAAAGAGAAGTCTACCCAAAAGTTTAAAAGAGCAGTAAGATAACAAGTCAGCAACAGAATTGATAAACAATTGTAGAGAAAGTTGTGAAGAGTTATGATCAACTGTGCCAGCAGACATGTTTTTTAATTATTCATACCTTCCATATTATACAAGTGACTCGTATTCAGTACAGATTTTATGTTTTTGTTTGTTAATACCAGCTGTACGCCCAATGGATATGAGTAAAGACCATTTTTGTGAAACTCTGCTTTTTTTCCTTCTTCAAATTTATTTGCACATAAAAGTTTTTGTAAACTGTGCCTCAGCTATTTCCGGAAGCAGCAAACCACTAAAACCAATTTTTTTTTTTAGTCAGGAAGTTACCAAGCATAGCCAAAAGGTCTCACATTTAACTAGAGATATCATGTGATTAATGTTACTACATTTATGCATCAAGTATAAGACCAGGAAAGTAACTTTGCAATACATTTCACTGGCTTCACACATGGGCTCCAGCCCAAATAGTTTTCTCTTTCAACTTTGGACAACAATTGCGAGTCTAATATAACCTAGTAGACTTGGTCTATGAATGAACTGATCAAGTCTCGCCAAGAAGTGAGCAAACCCCCACCTCCTCCCTCCCTCCCCAAGACAAAGATAATAGACATACGCCAGTACTCCAATGTGTTCCCATAGGGCGAAAAGCTTTTTTTGCTTGATCACTGTCACATGGTAGTTTTCAAATTTCAAGATATTGGATGGATTTACAATTGAATGCAGCAGGTGTGCTTTTTTGTCAATAATTTTGTCATCATTAATGTACTAGTGCAGAGTTAAAAACAATAGTTTATTTAATTCAGCATCCATTTAAACAGAGTTGCCCAATTCAATTTTACTATTATTTTTACAAAATTTGAAAGAGATTTCTAATAATAATTCAAGTCAAAATAATAATAATTAATCATTTTTAAGTAAGATAAATCCAAAAATAGTTTTTTGAACTTTTACTGCACTGCTATGTGTATACCCAAGACAACAAACGGGGATCAAATGCGGTAGTCATTTCCTGGCTTATGGTAGATTTTTAGCCTGAAATCCGACCACATGGCCCCTGGCTACCAGAGAGTTACGTTTGTCTATTTACACGATGGCTGTCCACCATCAGTTCAGCTCATTTATGTTCAGCTCCACAAAAGCATTCTTTGATGTCTATCCCATGTTACAAGGGTTTTATTTGATGTCCCGCCAAAGGCGGAGGAGATTTCCCAACATAAAGTAAAAAAACAGGAAGAAGGAAACAATATTCTTGAAACTTGCATACATTTATTTTAAAAAACCAGCACCCTTTTTATGATAACATTGTATTTTTGCAGCGCACTTGAAAAAAAAAATCCAACATCTTCTTTTCGTCTTCTTCTTCTTCTATCCTTCCTCCATTGCCATAGAGGGGAGATACAATCTGCAATTCTTTGCTCTTCTGTTGGCCTCTTCTGGTGTTATCCCTCCTAGTGACTCTAGTATTCTCTTTATTCATCTCTTTCTCGATCTTCCTCTTACTCTGGTATTTTCGTAGCATTTGTTTATGGCTTTTTGAGTCATTGTTAGTTCTTGTTATGCGACCGAACCAATTTATCTGTTGTTTCTTTATGTTGTTCTTAATCCAACATCAAAGGAAACAAATCCAATACTTAAGAGTCACCTGAAGTAGTAATTAGGAAGTTAATTAGGAGGGGGATATTTGCCTGCAGCAAGCAGTCAAATTTCAAGAATTTGTATTTTGAGGGTGGTAATTTTTATGACGGTATCGTAATCCAGGGTTAAGGTTGAATTTCATTATACCAAATAAAAAAATTTGTATACAAAATGTTCAAAGATTAAAATATACTCTATATTTTAAAAGTGTGGGATAGAGTTCATATACTAAAACATACAATAATGAATGATAAATAGCAATTAAGCTGCTTCTCTGATATATAAAGACTAAGATATTACTAAGAATCATCAAGCAAAGCGTGCAAAACAAAATCAGTCCAGAACTTAGTGAAGAACAGTGTGGTTTTGTTGGAGGTAAAAGTACGAACAATGCCACATACATCATAAGATCTTTAGTAGAAAGAGCCACAGAGGTGAAAACAGATCTATGCCTACGTTTCATAGATTATACCAAAGCATTTGACAAAGTAAAGCACCAAAAAATATAAAAATTTTAAAAGGGATAAACGTAGACAGCAAAGATCTAAGAACAATAAAGAACATGTACTGGCAACAAACAATGGCCATAAGAACTGGAAATACCTGGAATAAGAAAACGGAACGGAATTAAGAATTGGAGGAGCACTTCAGGGTGTTAGGCAAGGTTGTGTGCTGTCACCAGATTTGTTTAATAAGTATAGTGAGATTATTTTAAGATCCATAAGAGGCATGCCTGGAATAACAATTGGAGGTCATAATATAAATAATATAAGGTATGCTGATGATACAGTCTTAATCGCTAAGAGTGAAAATGATTTACAAGAAATGTTAGACATTGTAGTAAAAGAAAGCAAAAATAAAGGACTCAGCCTTAATAGCAAAAAGACAGAAGCGATGGTAACAACAAAGAAAAAAACATCACCGCAATGCACTATAAGGACAAAAATGGAACAATATTAAAAGAAGTAAATAAATTTAAATATCTGGCAACAATGTTAACCTTAGATGGAAGATGTACAACAGAGGTGAGATGCAGAATGGCTGAGGCAAAAGCAGTTTTCTAAAAAGTGAGGATGATCCTGTGCAATCCATTTTTGACAATAGAAACAAGAACAAAAGTTCTTAAATATTACGTAGAGCCAGTTTTAACATATGGATGTGAATCATGGACAATAGGACAACAAACAAGAAAATCACTAGAGGTTGTAAAAATGTGGTTTTACAGAAGAATGTTGAGAATACCATGGACAGCTAAGAAGAGTAATGAAAACATTCTGAAACAGGCCAAAGCAAAAAGGGAGCTAATTTCCAATATTATGAAGAAACAATCATCATTTTTTTGGTCGTGTAATGAGAAGCAAACAGCTGGAATATATTGTGACAACTGGAAAAATTGAGGGACGAAAAGATAAAGGTAAGCAAAGAGGAAAGATACCAGACAGCTTAAGAGAATGGCTTGGCAGAAATTCAGCAGAAATGATAAATAACTGTCAAGATCGAAAGTTGTGGAGTAACGTGATCACCTATGCCAGCAGGCATGGTACTTAATGATGATGATGATGATCTTGATTAAGTTTATAGAACCCTGGTTGCTGAAAGGATGAGTTTACAAAATGAAGGAGACAGGATGGATGTAATTATGGCATGAAGAAACATTCATAAAAACTTTGCATTTGTACTAGATGATATATACATATATCATACTGATTGGTCTCGAGGCAAGACGCCGACCTTGAGTCAGAGAGGTTGTGGGTTCAAATCCTGGCTGCACCAGTTGGGATTTTTATCTATGATTTCTCTCTGTGGCAACCACCCCTGGTCTCAGTAGCGAGGCCCGGCCTGAAACGTCGATTACTCATCGACGGAAAAAAATATGAGTACCTCCGAAGACGGAGTTATCTGCCTGTGTGGCAAGGGACCCCTGTGCACATGGCTGCCAAAGAAATATGGATTAACCTGCAAAATTCAGTTCCTAGTCTCTAGGGACTTCGTCAGAGGTCAAAGCTGGCAAACAAAAAAAATATACCATACTTTCCATTTGATATGGGTAACTTTTATTCAGTATGGTTTTTTTATGTGTTTTTCTTTTAATACAGCTGTATGTCCAATTACATGATTAAAACCATTTTTGTGAATCTCCTTTTTTTTCCTTCAAATTTATCAACACATAACATATTTTTTAAAGTGTATATTGGCAAGAACAGTTCCGGTGTCATGGCGGCTACATGTGGTCATTTTTATAACTCGGCTCTTGCTGATATATTTAAATGATTTACACAACAGACTTATTGTGAAATTGTGTTGCTATTCCCCATTTTGATGTATGCTTTACTTCTGACGAGTAGATGGACTGTGAACTTTACCAATATTTAAGTGGAATATGATTTATTCTTCTTTGTGTCATGTTTTCGCAGTTTGACAGGCAAACACATAGTTCGACAACAATGGCATCGGCCGGGTATGTTCAACCCGAATGTGAAAAGTCTGTGACGGTGGATGGAGCAGAAGAATCAGAAATAATCAACGGCCTAGAAAGTGAAAACAGCAAAGTGTGTGGTACACATTGGGTATTTTCAGAACATGAAAGATGAATATGGCAGACCACCGTGAAAGAGATTGGAGCCTCATCACGTAACATTCCAAAGAAAGTCATGGAGCCATGGAGAGAAATTCTAACTATTGTTTTAGGAACGAACTAAAAATAGCTATATGGAATGTTAGGACCTTATACCAACAAGGAAAATTAGTATAATCTTATGGTAGAAGCAGAGCAATTAAACATAGATATTTTAGGCATATCAGAAACAAGATGGAAAAAAAGTGGATACATACAAGATGATAAATATACATTTATATATTCAGTCAGCACAACAGAACATCAAAGAGGGGTAGGCATACTAATAAAACGAGAAATACAAAAATATATAAATACCCACTGGACATACAATGATAGGATTATGTTATTAAAAATGAAGGGAAAACCTTTTGACATAGCAATAATACAGACATACGCACCTAACCAAGACTATACAGATGAACAAATAGAAGCATACTATGAAGATCGAAATACGGTTATGAAGCAAGTGAAATCTTCAGACATCTTGATTGTATTGGGTGACATGAACGCTAAAGTAGGAAAAGGTAGATATAAGACCATTATAGGAAATCATGGTTTAGGAAAAGAAATAATAGAGAAACAAAAGAAAAGAGAAAGAAACAAAAGACTAATTCAGCAATACCAATAGATACAACAGCTTTAAATCAGAAAGATGTAAAAGAAACTTATACAGTATAAGTAAAGAACACATATCAGAAGCGGCTAGAAGAAGGGATTGAGCAGTACAGAAGAGAAAATCCTGAAGAAAAAGTCAAAACCAAATGGCAATGCATAAAAAACAGCATACAAGAATCTTGTGACACCTTACCTGCCTCTTTTACCTTGTGTTTTCCCTTCCAATATTACTTTAAGCAGGCTGCTGCATCTTTTACCATGACCCAAAAGCTCATTTGTCTTGTTTGAATTGTGTTTAGTAGTTCTCTCTTCATTTTTAGTTGTTTTAAGACTTCATCATTTGTTCTCTTTTCATTCCATCCAATTGTGCCTATTCTTCTATAAATCCACATTTCAAAGGCTTCAGTTTTATGTTCTGTTTTCTTTCTTATTTCTATGTTTCTGCACCATACAGGAATGTTGAAAATATATAACATTTTCCTATTCTTAGTTGTATGTGTACAATAATGTTTTAATAATTTTGATCCTTCATCCATTTGTGATGTCTATTACAATACAATTATTTCTCTATGACCAAAGAATATACTAACCGTAAGTTTATTAAGTGCACAGTCATTAGATTGTCCAAAATCCAAACCATGGATAGTGAGCTGGACTCTAGTACTGACTTCCAAGCGGATAACCCATACACACAGGCCATTTTGGGTGTAAGGAGTTGGATAACCTGGAGTGGAAATGACCCCTGTGGCCTCAAAATACAAGCCACCACACTGAGCTGAAATTAATGAGTGCAAATTAGAATGGTGTGGACAGAAGCAGAAAAGTACAACATCTCTACTGTACATTTAACATATGTTAATGTTAACAAAAATTTCCAACTTCAATGTTAAGTCAGTCTAATTGTATGGTTGTGAAACATGGAGAACAACAAAAATAACAATCATGAAGATACAGACCATTATTAATGGAAGCTTGCGTAAAATAAAAGGATGGAAATAGCAGGACAAAATCACTAACACAGAATTATGAAAAAGTACCAAATACCAGTGAGTAGTAAAGAAATACAATGAAGATAGTGGCGCTAGTTAGGGCACACACTGTGGAAGCCAACACATGTAATGACTTGCAATGAGATTCTCTTGTTATTTATTTTCATTATATGGCTGACAAATGCCAACCCATTGCCATTTCTCTTATTTCCACACTAGCCTTAAATTTTTTCCATTGTATACAAAGTATACAAGATCTATTTTCTTATGAATTTGTTGTAGAATGCATTTAGTTAATTCTCTATATATTTCATCATTTTTCAACTCTCATTTCTAAAAGGATGTGTAATGCATTTCTGATGAACATCCTAAGCTTTCTTTTCCTGCTCAGGATTTTTCATTTACAATTTTAACAAGATTTGTGAAAGCTAATGCTACCATTGCTAATTTGGTTCTGATTTCATTTTTTTAGATCCCCTTTTTCATCTAAGCAAATTTTGAGATAAACAAAGTAATCTCCTTCCTGATTTACCTTTTTATTTTATTTTTATTATAAGTAATTTGATTTTCCATTACTCCCATTTTGTTTTAGTTAATCTCCAGTCCTATTTTGCTAGTCGTTGACATCATCAATGCCCTCCGAGATGTGGGAAGGGCACAGGATTTTGACAACCATGAGGGGAAGGGCACAGGATTTCGACAACCATGAGTCCACATCATTTTTCGAATGAAAGAGATGGGAATTAAGATGGCCACAGCTAAAAACAAGAAACTTAGTGGGCGTGTAAGAAGACTTATCAACCAACACAGAACTAGTGGGCGTGTAAGAAGACTTATCAACCAACACAGAACTGGAGTCATCAATCGCTGTACACTACAAGACTTACAAAGGAGGGGATCTGAGCACCTATGGACATGTTCAGAGAGCAGTGATCTCTTCTCTTCTACCTTTCAGTTCCCTGTGGAGCATAGGTCTTCAACAAACACTTTCCAAGCAGTTCTGTTTCTTGCCTTTCTTTTAAGATCATCGTTCCATATCTTGCCCATCATCTTTATCTCTGCTTCTATCTGTCTTCTCCAAGAATTCCTTGATCCTCTTCTTTGTCTTCTTCCCTGGGGATTCCAAAAAAAGGGCCTGTTGTGTAATACTCTCAGTTGGTTTCCGTAGTGTGTGTCCTATCCAGTGCCATCCTCTTCGCTGTATCTCTTTATCCACTGGTATTTGACTAGTACATTTCCATAATTCTATGTTAGTGATTTTGTCCTGCCATTTCCATCCTTTTATTTAGCATAAGCATCCATTCATGAATTAAATGAAATTGAAATGGAATTAAACTTCCATATGTTTCCCAGTGCAACAAAAGCTCCTCTTGCTTTTGAATTCCTTATTTTGGTATCATTTTCTGTTCCTCCCTCTTTATCTATATTACTGCCAAGATATATGTAAGATTGTACGTCTAGTAGAGGTATTTATCCTATTTTTAATTGGTTATTGCTAAATGCATTAATTCTCATAATTTTGGTCTTATCTCTATTTATTTTCAATCCCAACTGTTGTGATCTCTTATCAATCATCAAGTATGCTCATTTTATCTTGCATCTGTTGATGGTTGTGTGATAGGAGAGCTATATCATCAGCAATGTCTAAATCATCAAGTTGCTTGGTCAGTGACCACTGGATTCCATTTCTGTTTTGAGTTATTTTCATAATCCAATCTATGGCCAGTAGAAAGAGAAATGAAGATAGAAGGCATCCCTGCCTTACTCCTGTTCTTATTTCAAATGCTTCTGTAAGCTGCCCTTCATGAACCACACTATATTTCATTCCTTCATACATTGTTCTTATCAGTTTAATAAACTTTGTGGGGATTCCGTAATGACTCAGCAACTTCTAAAGCATTCCTCTGTCTAAACAATCAAATGCCTTTTCATAATCTATGAATCCAATATAAGGTGGAGACTGTAGTTCTAAACTTTGTTCTACTATTATATGTAGGGTAGTTATTTGATCAGCACAAGATCTGTTCTTCCTAAAACCTGCTTGTTCATCTCTCAAATGTTTCTCTATGGCCACTTTTAGTCTCTCCAGTATGATTCTGCTTAATATTTTTCCTGGCACTGATAGTAGCATAATTCCCCTATAATTTGTGCACTCCTGTAAACTTCCTTTCTTTGGTAGTTTAATCATATAACCTTCTTTCCAGTCTTTAGGTATTTCTTCCCTCTCCTGAATTTTATGTAATAGATTATATAACACCTTGGTAGAGGTGTTAATATCTGCTTTGATGGCTTCTGAAGGAATTTCATCTGGTCCTGTGGCTTTACCATTTTTTAAAAGGTTGATGACTTCCATTATATCTTCTTTGCTTGGTTTTCCACAGTTAATGTGTAACTCTTCTTCTGCTGGTAGTATATCTGGAGGGTTATTTGAGACGGGTCTGTTCAAAAGTTCTTCAAAGTGCTCTTTCCATCTCTCCATTTGTTCCCTTATATTACTAAGCAGATTTCCTTTCTTATCTTTAACAAATGTATTGATCTATTTGTATTCACCACTTAATTTCTTTGTGCTGTTGTACAGTTTGATCTGTGATGTTGTTTCTCATCTGCAAGGAATTGATTGATTGAGACTTTCAATTTTCTGGCATCTCCTCATATTCCCTTTATTTGCTGCTACCTCTGTAACTTTAATTAGTTAATCTATATATTTCCTCTTATCCCTTTTAATGGATCTTCTTACTTCTTTGTTTGTAGAAAAGGAGGAAGAAAAGGATGGAGAGAGTGAAGGAGAAAGTAGAGAATAGAGAACAGTCTAGAAGTGAGGGGGGAAGATAGGAGACGAAAGAACCAGCTTAAACAAGGAAAAAACACATAAAGAGAAGTCACAGAAAAATAGAGGATGATCCAGGAAAACACGTGCAAAGTAAAGGTTGTGAAGAAATAGACAATAGAACAAGGTCTAGGGAACCAGACATTAAGACAAGGTCAGGAGAAAAAGAAAACAAGGGATTGAGATTCACGTGGAAAAATGGGGACGGCCATGCACAGGAAGTGGGTGGTCAAACATGCGTGGGAAGTAAGATTCTGATTGGCTGGTAAGAGCCAAATTTAAGAGGTGAACACTAGACTTTAGGGGGATTTTGAGAGAAGCACTGGAAGTGAACACTCGAAGGGGACGGTGGCAGAGACGACTTACGGACAGTCCGGAAGAGACACACGATAGTTAGGAGTAGCCGATTGAGATACAGTGAGACGATGTGGACTGAAGACTGCCACACAAATTAGTGTAGCAGTCTTTTATATTCAAGCGTTTGTTTATGTGTTTCCAGTGTAAACATCTTGCCTTGCGTCACCCTTCTGGGCACGAACTAGAATAACCAACAAGTTGTCGCGGCAAAACACAACGTGAGTAAGTCATCGTAACACAAGTGACGATCAGCGTCCAGTGAGCCTAGACAGGAGTTGGCCTCAATATAAACACGAGGGCCACATTCCGGAGAAGGTCATGGGTACAGAACTGACAGTGGCTGTAAGGGCCGTGTTGTCACCGGCTAACAGCTGACGGAGGTTAACGGTCGCAATTAACGGCCACTATCATCAAACGAAAGATAAACGAGAAATATCACAAAATAACCATATAAACAACAAAAGCTTCACTCCGGATACATTGATGCTTGACCAGGCGCAAAAAGGCAGATAGCAAAGAAACAAAATTGCAAAGCTCAAAAATGAAAGAACAACAAATAACATCAATAGACAACGCAAAGAAGAGACACCAGTAAGTCAGCAACGGAGATGCTGCTGAAGAAGAGAAACCAGAAAGTCAGAAACGGAGATGCCAGAAAATTGAATGTCTCAGTCAATCAATTCCTTGCAGACGAGAAACAACATCACAGATCAAAGTGAAATTTTCAATCAATCAATTCCACGCAGACAAGAAACAACATCACAGATCAAAGTGAAATTCTCAATCAAGCAATTCCACGCAGACGAGAAACAACATCACAGATCAAGGTGAAATTTTCAATCAAGCAATTCCACACAGACGAGAAACAACATCACAGATCAAGGTGAAATTCTCAATCAATCAATTCCACGCAGACGAGAAACAACATCACAGATCAAGGTGAAATTTTCAATCAATCAATTCCACGCAGACGAGAAACAACATCACAGATCAAGGTGAAATTTTCAATCAAGCAATTCCACGCAGACGAGAAACAACATCACAGATCAAGGTGAAATTCTCAATCAATCAATTCCACGCAGACGAGAAACAACATCACAGATCAAAGTGAAATTCTCAATCAAGCAATTCCACGCAGACGAGAAACAACATCACAGATCAAAGTGAAATTCTCAATCAAGCAATTCCACGCAGACGAGAAACAACATCACAGATCAAAGTAAAATTCTCAATGAAGCAATTCCACGCAGACGAGAAACAACATCACAGATCAAGGTGAAATTCTCAATCAATCAATTCCACGCAGACGAGAAACAACATCACAGATCAAGGTGAAATTTTCAATCAATCAATTCCACGCAGACGAGAAACAACATCACAGATCAAAGTGAAATTCTCAATCAATTGCACACAGACGTAAAATAACAGCACGAATCCAACAGAAGTGGATAATGAAATCAAGTCAACGTAGACCTGAAGGAAACAACACAAACCCGAGGTCAACAAAACAAGGTGCTTGGCCAGAAACATGTGAACTGTGATTAAGGTGAGAAATCCAATAGACAGAAATGAACAATAGATACAACTTAGTGTATAAACAAAGTGTGGTTCAAGAATTTAGAACAATTATAGACAAGGTGCAATAACAGTGAATATCAAATTGTGATTAGAAAGAATAGAACAGTGAAAGAATAGTGATTAAGAAATTCATGAGGAACAGATTTCCAGGAACTGAATTGAGCAATTTAATTATTAAGTAAGGTGTGTTAAATATGTTAAATTATGAATAAATAAATAATGTGTGTTTTTTCCACAGGGCAATTAGTATTGTGAAATTTATATTAATTAGTTAAGTAGTACATTGTGTATTAAAATTTTGTATGAACGCAGATACCAAAGAGAAATAATTGGAAAATATTAGATGTGTCCTTGATAAAAATTTTTTTTAGTAAAGGCAATTGATGCCAATTAGTTGTAGAATTGGGAGGTTGGTTTAAAGAAGGGAGAAGTAGAAGTAGCTAAGGACACAAATCACGGACACGTGTAATATTAAAATAAGAGGTATTGAAAGAAAGAATGACACATTGAATTTGAACACAGATGATGTGGATATAATTTTTGTGTGAAATAAGAATTATATAGAGCACTACTAGTGACATAAGAAAAGCAGTATTCTGACTAAGTAGAAGCGAAATTAAAGTAAAAAGATTGAAACAAGTAAAGAGGATTATGTATGGCAAACGATTAACAAATTGGGGGAAGCAGTACAGAAATTAGGAGAAGGGATACAGATACAAGAAATAGTAAAACACATACCAACATTTACTGGAGGAGAAGACCAATTCGAAACTTGGATAAATGATATTGAGAAATGGCAAAGGATTAGCAAAATAACGCTACCAGAATTGAAAGAACTAGCATTGCTAACCAGTCAAGGTAGAGTAGCTAATAACATAAGAAGAAGAATAAATGAAGTAAAAGATGAAAATTGCGAAGAATTTAAATCATATTTGAAACAGAGATACGCCAGATTAAAAGATCCACAACAAACGATAATGAAACTTAAGTCAACACATCAGCTGCAACAAGAATCAGTGAAGGAATATGGCGATAAAGTGTTGGAGTTAGCAGAGCAAGGATTTGGGCAAGAAATTGACAATGAACAGATAAATAAGATGCTAATAGCCATATTCATAGAAGGCCTTAGGAATAAAGGGCTAAAAATGCAATTAGCAAGAAGGAATTTAGTAACATTGGCACAGGTGATGAATGTGGCAACAGAAGAAGAAAATATTAGACAAAGGTTTGAGGGGGAAGGACAGGAGAAGAGAGAAGAGCCACAGAGAACAAGGAGACAGGAATGTCCAATGGAGATCAATCATACAAGACAAAGATATTGGAGAGATAATAACACGCAGAAAGTGACAAATAATAATAAATATTTATTTATTTATATTTATAATAATAAATATAATATTATAATATGTATTTATTAATAAATATTTATTTATTATTATTTGTCTCCAGTATATAACCACTGGAAGCTACTATTCGTGCAGTTTCGTCCAATAAATGTTTGTCTGCAACACAAGTATTCAGCCATACTGGGAGATATTTGCCTTAATAGGAAAGTACAGAAATTCAATTTATTTCCGATCTGTGATCGTAACCCTATGCTATAGTCATGGGAATGCCTTCGTGTAAGACACTGCTCACAATAGCTAATTTTGTAATTAGCTGAGTGGCTGTGTACCAAGCGTTCGGCTTCTCGTGGCAAGGCGCATTGCCATGGAGTACGGGTTCGATCCTGCTTCGGACCATATATTGTTCTTTGTTTTTTTCTGTTGTTGTTTATTTGTCATTTTTTCTGAGTGCTAATACATACCATTTCCTTTTATTATTCCCTATTATTTCCTCGGAAGTTTCCCTATTTAATAATATTTATTTATTATTATTTGTCTCCACTATGAATACTATTACCTTTGCTATTTGGAATTACTTAGACTCTCGATTATCCAGAATGAATGGGAAATTAGAAATCTCAGATAACAAAAATCCAGGTTAAACCATTTTATATATGAAACTGAAAGAGTTGGTCATCATCATCGAGTGCCATCTCTGCATCAAAGGTTGGCTACCATGGAGCACCATTCCACTCTGTCTCTTGCTTTGATGGTGCAGATTGTCATAGGCTGACTTTTCCATCTTTTGATGTTACCTGTCCATGTTAGCCTCTGCCTCTTTTACCTTGTATTTTCCCTTCCAATATTACTTTTAGTAGGCTGTTGTGTCTTTTAACATGCTCCAAAAATTTCATTTGTCTTGTTCTAATTAAAGATTAGGTGCATTATTTAATAAGTTAGAATATGACTTCATTTATTAGTGCTGGAAATATGACAGTCAACTTTTCTGCTTTGTTTTTTCAATAGCCTTTCGATGAATGGCGCTGCGTAAATTTCTCAGAATTAAATTTTCCAGGCAGTTACTGTCTTCTTTGTGTTCTAAGTAATCAGAAGGAGTTTTGACATGTGTTAGCGCAGAACTGTGACTTACGCTCACCTTCAGTATAAGGTCCTCTTTTTCTTCTGTGGGAGTTGGTTCATTTTGCACAGTTTCGATAACAGATTGTATGATTTCATAATCATTCAATATTTCATGTTTGGCTAAATTATTGTCTTTGTTTAACCAGCTGAAAACTGATACTGCCAAATGAGTCTGCCCCGATCGTTTACCCCTCTCTACTGATGGTGCAGGAAAATGCTTTTTTCGACTTGTTTCACTACCAATGGAACTGCGTCCTTTAACTGTGAATTTCCTATAACTAAAAAATGTATAGGGGGAAGGAGGGGCTTAAAGTCTCAAGGGTAAGAAGTCACAAGTGGTCTGTAGAGAAATACAAAAGGCGGATTACAAAACCATTTACTTTGTTTCGTTGCTTTTCAGATACCAAAGTTACATGCCAAAAGCGGGGATTACTCTCCAAGTAGTTTTTTAATTATACCGCATTTTTCATTTTTCGTATGTCTGATGTTGAAAACGAAATCTTCAAAAAGGTGAGTTTTTTGCAACTTGTAATGTACAGAATATTCTGAATTTTGTAGTCAGGGCTTATCAACCATTTCATAACGTAGTGTTAATGTCTATTTTAATTAAATGTATAACCACTTTTATCTGATTAAACAAAGTCCATTTTTTCTAGGTGGGGGTAAAAAGTCTCAAAGCCATAAAAATTGGTGTGACATTTTGCCCCACGGAAATAATCTTAATAATTTGTTAATCAATTGATAAATTCACTGATTTACTATCAATACAATGTTGTTGATCTACTATTGATTATTATTGTTGTTACTATTTCTTGAAACTTGTATAATTAGCATAGTAAAAGTTTTGCTATTTTTGTCTTCAGATTGCAACAATGAGAACTTACAAGCGCCATACAGAACGGGGTATGATCAAGCGGGACACAATGATGTCAGCTGTCACTGCTGTTGTAGACAATGGTGAATCTATCAGACATGCTGCTAAAAACTGTCACTGCTGTTGTAGACAATGGTGAATCTATCAGACATGCTGCTAAAAACTATGGTTTAAATTATAAAACTCTTGGTCGATACGTTAAGACAAAAATGCAAACTGGAACACTTGCAAATGCTAGTTTTGGTTACTCCACGCCAAGGAGAATTTTCGAAGAACATCTGGAACAGACCCTTGCTGACTATGCAATTCTGGCATCACAAATCTACCATGGATTGACCATTTATGAGTTACGAAAGCTTGCTTACAACTTAGCTGTTGCTAATAAAGTGAGCATGCCTAAAAATTGGGAAGAAAGGGGAGTTGCTGGACAAGACTGGGGATCAGCATTTATGAAAAGACATAAAGCTGTTCTCTCGATACGCACTCCTGAGGCTACGTCGCTGCAAAGGATGTCTTGTTTTAATGAAACTAATGTTCAGCACTTTTATGATAACCTTCAGCTTGTAATGAATAAAGGATTTACAGCTGATAGAATTTACAACTGTGATGAAACTGGTGTGACCACTGTTCAGCATCCCACTAAACAAATAGCCAAAAAAGGTGAGAAAAGAGTGGGCACAATTGTGTCACAAGAGCGTGGTGTGTTGGTGACAATTTGTGCAGCAGTTAATGCAATAGGAAACTCCATTCCCCCATTCTTAGTTTTCCCACGTGTGAAAACCCAGGAGATTTGGAGAACAATGTTGCCCACAGGCAGTGTTGCAGAAGGTCACCCTAAGGCATCAGGTTGGATGACGGCTGAGAATTTCTTATCTTTCCTGAAACATTTTATCCAGCATGCAAGACCCTCTTTAGAAACATCTATTTTACTTTTATTGGACAATCATCAGTCACATATTTCAATTGATGCAATAAATTTATGCAAAGAAAACAATATAACCTTGCTTTCATTCCCCCCTCACTGCTCCCACGAATTGCAACCTCTTGACAAGACAGTTTTTGGTCCATTCAAAACCTTTGTAAATCAAGCTGCAGACAACTGGATGCGAGACCCATACAATGCAGGAAAGCCAATGACGATTCACACAATTCCAGTCTTGGTGAATTACGCATTTGACAAAGCATTCACTCCTTCAAATATCAGATCTGGATTTCAATCAACTGGTATCTATCCATTTGACAGACATGCAATTCCCAATGAGAGATACCTTCCATCATTCACAACGGATAGACCATGTCCTTCAAGAATAAATAAAGAAGATGTTTCAAAACCAAACTCTGACTAATTAACATGTGAGGAATCTTCTCTCATAAAGTCGCCACAATCAAACACAGTTACTAATTCTGTAGGCCTATCTACATCAAGAACAATCACATCCCCTCATGAGATACGACCACTTGGAAAAGCTCCTCCTCGGAAGCCTGGTCAGAAGCGTACGAAGGGTGCCTCCCTTGTCTACACTTCAAGTCCAGTGAAGAAAGCTTTAGAGGATGATCAGGCACATAAACAATTTGGGAGTGGAAAGTGTACGAACTTAAGAAAACTTTCATTTGCAATACTAACAGATAATGAAAGCCATAGGCCTACTGAAATTAACATTGGCAATGATCAAAGTGTTCTCGACTCGAGTCTCAATGAATCTGCCGATGACATTCTTGAAAATGAAAAACCTTTTATTGAAACACCTAACCTGTCTCAGCTTTCAGTAGAAAACTTTGTTTTGGTCAGATTCGCTACAAAAAAGACATTCCGCTTTTTCATTGGGAAAATAGAAAGCCTGGACCCTAGTGACAATACACTAGAAGTGCAGTTCATGAGGAGAAAACCAACAAAAACAGATACATTAATGTTCGTCTTCCCAGATCATGAAGATGCCAGTGAAGTACATCTGTCTGATGTGATGATTTTGCTTCCAAAGCCTTTTTCTGGTGGAACAATTAGATCAGGCACAATCTACACATTCAGTTGCAAAAAACTTAAATCATATGTTATTGAATAATGAGTTGAGACTTTTTGCCCCGATGGCTGTGACTTTTTACCCTGCATTGGGGCAAATTGTCACATTTTAGTTTGCCTTACATTTCAATAAATTTAAACATGAAGATATAATTTTTTCTCTCTTTATAATTTGCTCTTAGTTAGAGGAATGGATGAGCTTTCAAATGAGTCTATAATCAATATTATATCATTAAAGGTATTGTGGGTATAAATTAAAATGTGCAAAATGAGACTTTAAGCCCCTCCTTCCCCTAATCTACAATGTGAAGAGTAAGCTTTATTTTCCTTTTTACAGCATTTAGATTGAGGTATTGATTGATTTTTGACAAATGTTTAAACTCTGATGATTTTTATTAAAACTTCTACAAACTTAAGCAGCAAATTTTGGTGATAAATTGCTTTTAGATTCTGAGTCATTCCTTGGTCCATGGGTTATATTAATTCTGTTAAACTTGTAGGTAAATACTTAACAGAAATATTCCCATTTTCAGACTTCAAAAATTTCCTCATTCGTGTGACTAGGTGCTATGTCTAAAGTAATAGAGCTTTCTATGGCAAACCAAGAGATTTAAGATGTTGACACACTAGTGGAATGAAGTTAGTTTTAAACCAGTCCGTAAATATTTCTCTATCCAGCCATGCTGACTTATTGTAATAATAATTAACAGGTAAATTATTGATATCTTTAACTTTAGAAAATATCAGGGTTTTCTTGCAGTTCTGATAACTAATGGTTTTAGAAAATGAGACCCAGAAGTATTACCACAGCACAAAACCGTGAGACGTTGTTTGTAAATCTTATGTCCTGGAGCACTTAGTTCGCATTCATGCACTACAGTTTTCCTTGGCAAACACTTTCAATACAATCCTGTTTCATCAACATTGTTTCTTCAATAAATGTTCAGGTTTTTAACCTTCCTTTTCTATGAAATTGTGATATGGGGTCTTTAGTTGTTTGCTCATCACTGCTGAGTTTTTCTTCTTGAATGGCAATCTGACAAATTCCATGTCTTTCCTTAAACCTAGTCGACCAGCCAGAGGAATCATTAAACTCAATGGATAATTTTAGTTTGTCATTAAATTTCTTTACATTTGCTGCACAAACAGCACCCAATACAGGAATTCCCTCAGCCCATTGTTGGTTGAAGAATAGTGACACTGTGTCCTTCCAAGCATGTCGTAAGAGGCGACTAAGGAGGTTGATCGATGGCTTGACAAGCTGTCATTGTAAAAAGTATTGTTATAGAACCAGAACCATAAATTTTAGAAGCAATGATCTCTGCAATATGTGCCATTTTGGCACGCAAGTATTCTGTTTTTGAGATTGTGGTTCTGCCCTATGTGCCGTCTTCGGCTCGAAAGGACAATAGATAGATAGATTGTTGGTTGAACCACAAAACCATTGCTTTATCTAGTTAATTAATTATTGAGGTTTTCATTGATTTCCATTTAAACTTCCACTGTCCAAAATTCCAAGAAATTCAACAAGGTTATGTTTGTCTTTAATGATGTTGCATACAGTTTGGTCTCCTACATTATATTCATTAACTATTTCACTGTCTGCCCATTATCATATTTATTATTTTGATTTTTTTAGTTATCGAAAGAACAACTGTTTTACGCTTTGACATTATAATCACAACACGTTTTAAATCATTATTTAAACAAACGTCTTAAATATCAGCAAAGCAGGAGAGATGTCCTCTTGTATCATAATCCAGAAATGCACTGTAATAACGTCCCTTGAGGGCATGTGCAGTCATGTGAACTCATGTCATAGGTAAGATTGTATTTCAATCTACATGTATACCAGAAACACACTGTAGCACATCAATGACTTCAGATGTAATATGTACATAAATATAACTATTTTATTTTCTGAAAAATTACACCTTTGGTTAGAGATTGATCTCATAGATTTTCTTCATTTTTATAAACTTATTTTAAAATGGAGAAATTTCTTTTAATTTTTTTAATTTTTTAAGTTTTTGATGAAGGCCTTCTGGATAATTCACATCACAGTTAATCCACGCCCAGATAATTGAGAGTCTACTGTACCAGCTATTACATAATAAATAAGTGATGCACAGGCAATAACAGCATTAAATGGCACAAGAATTACCCGAAATATCTTGATTTTGCAGAGAACAATGGTGTTCCTAAGTGACAATATCAACAAAATGCTAAATACCACAGACACTCTATCATCCATGGCAGAAAGCATAGAACTTCTTTCTTACTGGCATTCACTTGAAGACTACTAAAGGTATTTATTGACCTCTTCATCTTTACAAGGATTTTAAGTGGATGAAGATGTGTTGTAATGAAGCTTCGCAGTAGAACTGAAATATTTGTGCCTTTTGGTATGACTTTACACTGGATTTTTTTAGTTCCAAGTTGCCTTCATTCTTCGATTCCTACTCGCATGGTCAGACCAGACTGGTTTATCTATTGTAGAGGTATCACAAAAGAGGTGGAGCATTATCTGAGTGGTTCTGGTTCACCGATCCTGAAGAAAACATCAGCTATGAGTCACTGGCAGCTTTCAATCACTGGTTGCCCCCGAATAGGATTTGAAATCAACAGAGATAAAACTAAAATAATGAAAAAGAAATACACCAGAAAACAATATATATCTAAAGAGTCAGGCATTTAAAATAGTAGACCACCATGTTTATCTTGGTAACAATATAGATTAATATGGTTATTATGAAGTTTTAAAACAACTAAAAATAAAAAGAGAACTACTGAATACAATTAAGACAAGACAAATGAAATTTTTGGGGCATGTTAAAAGACACAACAGCCTACTAAAAGTAATATGGGAAGGGAAAATACACGGTAAAAGAGGCAGAGGCAGACCAAGACTAACATGGACGAGTAACATCAAAAGATGAACAAGTCAATCTATGACAACCTGCACCATCAAAGCAAGAAACAGAGTGGAATGGCGATCCATGGTAGCCAACCTTCGTTGCGGAGACGGCACTTGATGATGATGATGATGATGAATATGGTTATGGAAAGCCCTGGTATCACTGTAAATGAATTAAAATCCATAATTGCTCAACCACCCATGCCAGTGGAATCATCCAAATTAATATCTCATCTCCCAAACAAAGAAAGGTAGCTGCAGTTCCCATCATAGCAGTCTCAGCACATGCCAAAAGACATAATGCGAAACTACACAGAAAGTGTACACAGCCAATTGTTCCCCGTCATACGATATCATCATTCATCGTAAGCAATCAAAATATTGAAACACGCTCAATACAGATGAAACGCACAGCTCACAGTGTGCACAGAGCACTTAACTCAGTAGCTCCGGCAACAAGTCAGACTTTGGAATATGAGGAAACTGCAACAAGGAACACTTTTAAGACACAGCTTTTAACGGTTCCAGCTGCCTTACCGCCATATCAACCGGAAGTTCATGTCCTCCTGAAAATGTTGATCGTCATTTTTTTTATTATGTATAGCACTTGATGATGTTAGGACATTGTTTTTGTCTCTAAATCCGAACATATGAAAGAGTTATTCATCAGATTATCCTCATCGTACAGCGTACAACAGTCCGTAAGTGCCCAGATTGTGTGTAATAATGAAGGTGTAAGACTCGGTAGCAGAGTAGTTAATGCGCTTGCCACTGACCAGAAGAGTGTAGGTTCAATTGCCAAATGTGGCAATTTTTTTTCAGACCAACAAGTTTAGAGAATCACTCAGTCTCTCTCCAAAAATGGGTACCAGAGATTTTTTTCTACGAAGTAAAGATGGTTTGTTATACCAAATACTTCACTCAAAAATGTACCAGTTATCATGGAAAAATATTGTCACCAACACCTTTCTCCATATGCCTAGCAAGGCATGGAGTAAATCTTCACCTTTTTCCTTTTAATAATGAAGGCACCTCAAAACAGAATGTAAAATTATTTTAGGTCATACATTTATTTTGTCTCCCCATGGAGCTTAAGTAATAAAATTCAAGACGGAGTTAAACCAAACTCTTTGAAGCTGCAAACAAAATCAAATGAGCTCTTGTGAAAATGCAGAATATAGTCACCCAATGCATGTTTAGCACTTCAAACAATAAAGGAGTTAGTAGTGGTCAGGTTTATTGATTTTGAAGTTTGTTAAATTTAGTTTTCATTGTAAGACCTCTCTTACCATTTTGTAAGATTTTCATCAAACAATAATTGAAATAATATTTCTTCACCTAAATTTGCTCTTTAGTTGAAAATAATCAATCAAATTTCACTTGACCTTAAAATTCATTTTCTTATCTCTTACAATATTTAGAAGGCACGGAATAACAAGAGATAAAGCTCCAATTAAAAAGGCCTCATAACAACCTACATAAAAAGTAAAAAAAAAAAGTAAAGTACCCCCATCACAACAAGTGACGTATAGGGAATATGGTGTTAGTGACCATAAATTTTATAGACCTTCGGCACATGATTTTTAGGGTAATGTGGTTGGTAGTTCGCCCATGCCGCTTTACTTTCCCAGAAAAAAATCTGGTACCCATTAAAGGCTGGGTGAACTGGAATCCGTCGGTTGGGATCGAACCCTACCTCTTGTCCTTTGTAGTCCAGTTCATTAACCACTGAGCTATCGTGGCTCCCTTACAACCTATATGCTTGGCATTTTTTAGTTCCAAGTTGCCTTCATTCTTTGATTCCTACTCGCAGAAAAATAAAAAGAGGACAGAAGCAGGAAAGCAAAAGTGACAGCAAATTTTAAAAACGTCAAATTATGGAAATCAAAAAATACTAAGCAGAAAAACTAAACTTAGACTATTCAATTCCCGTGCACTATTAAGTCTTCCTTACGTACACTATCAACTCTTACCTATGCATATGAAAGCTGGAGAACAACAAAGAGATTAAGAAAAAACTAAACACGTTTCTGAACATGACAATTGAAGTGAGAGATCTGGCTAAAGACAGAGATTCTTTCAGACAGGGAGTTGTGAATGCAACATTCTGCAAGGAACATTTAACTTGATGAAAAAAGTTATGTGAATTTAATTACAGAACCTGGAAGTGTTATATAACAACGGTAATAGTCTAGAGACACATATAAAAAATGTTTACTAATATGAAATAGCCTGATAGATGCTTAGATAGAAAAGCCAACTTCATGTGTAATGAAACTTTTATATGCAACCAAGATATTTATTCAGATGAGTTATATGAAGTGTAACTAAAGAACTGTGTGAATAAACTTGTATACAAGATCTAAACAACATCTTGATTCAACATATGAAGTGTTGAACACAAGTGTTATTCATAATATTTGGAATTGCAGTTCCTCTGTTGTGAATTTATCATGTTGTGTTGAGCACATGGTCAATGGTGAATTGTTGCACATGACCAGGATTATTTGGACTTACTCTCATTCCTTTATGAATTAATCACATTGTGTTGTGCACTGGCACACATGTAAGCAATGATAGCATCTACAATTAGGAAGAGAAGATGGACATATATTGGGCATGTGTTGAGAAGTGACAACAAAAAGAATTTCAAAACAGGCTCTGTTCTGAGAAAGAGACAGACCTAGAGCGACACTGAAATAAGCACTGGTAAGAGAAGCAAAGGCATAGATTCATTTGATAAGATCGAACATCTTGGCCAGAATTAGGATGGGTGGTGAAAAACACTACTGGTTCTGTGTGACAACTAGCACAGCTGGAAGGATTAAGATCAATTATAGACAGAACTTTTAAATAATTACAAATTAGAAGTCTTGAATAATGAAAGTTTTTAACAATAAATCTGTGGACTTTCTTCAATTTCAATGAAGTGAACATCCCATCATATCAATCAAAAAGACTGATAAATAGAAAATGACTATATATAAATACTTTTAATGAAATAAATATATGTAAAATTTAACGTGCCTATTTTTATACAATAAATTTCAAAATAATTGGTGATGTAACATAATTAGCTGTTAACATTTACCTTATCTCTTTTATCTAGATAAATATGAGTGTTGCACATGCAATAAAAAAAATACCCATAAATACAAAACATGTAAAACAAAGTCTTACTGTACCTGTGAGAGCAGTATAAGTGATGAGGAAACCATGATCAGTTTCACTGATGTCACTATGGAACCTAACATATGCATAAGGGCCTGTTGTTTGAACTGAGGCCAGTGATGAACTGCTACAAAATTTGTCTAGCAGTGGAGAGTCATCGGTTTCTCCATCCCTGATCTGTAACCAGAAGAAAAATCAATAAGGGCACTATAGATTTAAACAATAAAACACTGTTTAATTTAATATCTTTAGGGCAGAGCCAAATGTTGGAGCAGAGAAAGCTCAGACATTAGAAGCCATTACTAAATGGTGAAGATCAGAGATAAATAAATGTTAAAAGCTATTATCAAACAGAGGAGCCTGGGAAAGCTTAGATATTAGAAACTATTAATCATCATCATCATCAAGTACCGCCCCTGCTGGCATAGGTGATCATGTCTCTCCACAACTTTCGATCTCAACAGTTATTTATCATTTCTGTTGTTGACCTTCTGCCAAGCCATTCTCTTAAGCTGTCTGTTATTTTTTCTCTTTGCTTCCCTCTATCTCTTCGTCCCTCAATTTTTCGTTGTCACAATATATTAAGTTGTTCTCTTCTCATTACATGGCCAAAAAATGATGATTGTTTCTTCCTAATATTGGAAATTAGCTCTCTTTTTGCTTTGACCTCTCTCAGAACATCTTCATTACTCTGCTTAGCTGTCCATGCTACTCTCAACATTCTTCTGTAAAACCACATTTCTACAGACTCCAGTGATTTTCTTGTCTGTTGTCCTATTGTCCATGATGCACATCCATTATGTTAAGACTGGCTCTACATAACATTTAAGAACTCTTTTTCTTGTTTCTATTGTCAAAAATGGATTGCATGGTTATCTTCCTCATTTTTTGGAAAGCTGCTTTTGCTTGAGCCATTCTGCATCTCACCTCTGTTGTACATCTTCTGTCTGTGGTTAACAAAGTTCCCAAATATTTAAATTCATTTACCTGTTTTAATATTGTTCCACTTGTCTTTATTTTGCACCGAGGTGATGTCTTTTTCTTTGTTGTTACCATTACCTCTGTCTTTTTTGCTATTAAGGTTGAGTCCTTTATTTTTGCTTTCTTTCACTATAATGTCTAACATTTCTTGCGCTCATTTTCACTCTTAGCGATTAAGACTGTATAATCAGCATACCTTAGATTATTTATATTATGAAATCCAATTGTTATTCAAGGCATGCCCCTTATGGATCTTAAAATAATCTCACTATAAATATTAAACAAATATGGTGACAGCACACAATCTTGTCTAACACCCTGTTTTATATCTTGAAACATTCCAAATTGGTTTCCCGTTCTTATGGCCGCTGTTTGTTGCCAGTACATGCTCTTTATTATTCTTAGATCTTTGCTGTCTATGTTTATGCTTTCTAAAATTTTGACTATTTTTTGGTGCTTTACTTTATCAAATGCTTTGGTATAATCTATGAAGCATAGGTATAGATCTGTTTTCACCTCTATGGCCTTTCTATTAAAGATCTTATGATATATATGGCATTGCTCGTTCCTTTACCTCCAACAAAACCACACTGTTCATCACTAATTTCTGTACTGATTTTGTTTCGCACTCTTCGCATGATGATTCTTAGTAATATCTTAATCATATGACTCATAAGGCTTATGGGTCGTCTGGTATATATCCGGTGTTGTAGATCTCATTCAATATTTTTGTTATTATTTCTATTCCAAAATCACCCATGGCTTCAATCTCTTCTTTAGTTATATTATCTGGTTCAGGAGCTTTGAATGCTTTCATATTGCACAAGGCATCTACCACTTCTCTGAGTATTTCTGGTCCTTCTCCATTATCCTTAATATTTACTTCCGTTCATCATTATAAAGATCTTTCATGTATTCTGTCCATAATTCCCTTATGCTTCCTTGTTCAATCAACAGTTCTCCTTCCTTTGATCTTAAACATCCAGTTTTTGATTGCGTTTTTCTTCCTGTTAATCCTTCAATTTGTTTGTATATAGCTTTAGCATCTTCTTTTTTTGCATTTCAATCTCTTTGTATCTCTCTTTTAAGCATGCTTCTTTTGCTTCATTGCATTCTATTACAATTTCTTTATTTAATTTCTTATACTCATCTTTATTTTCTTTATTTCTTCTTCTTGTATCCATTAGCTGCAAAATGTCATCTGTCATCCATTTCTTTCTTGAATTTGTCCTCACTGGTGGTATGAACTCTTTTGATGTTTGATGCATTGATTCTTTTAGCATTTCCCACTGTTCATCAATGCTTTGTATCTTCTCTATTGCATTGTACCGGTTCTGAATTGTGATTTTATATTTGTCTTGCAGCTTCTTATCTGATTTGAGTAAATCTAAATGTAACTTGATGTTAACTGATGCTTGTTTTGTTGTTTTTAATTTTACTCTAAGCTTTCCCACAACTGGTACATGATCACTATTGCAATCTGCTCCTGGTCTAGTTTTCACACACACCAGACTGTTTCTAAATCTATTGCTTATCATTATGTAATAAATTTGATTACGTGCGTTGTCTCCTGGGCTTTCCCATGTCCACAGACGTCTTGGATGTTGCTTAAACCAGGTGTTTCCTATCATCATGTTGTGTGTTCTTGCCCAGTCAATAAGTTTCTTCTTACCTCTTTCATTCCTCTCGTCTAAGCCATAATGACCAACTACTTCCTCAACTCTTTCCTCTCTTACTTTTGCGTTAAAATCCCCTAGAACTATGGTGTCTCCATGTGGCTTGCATTCATGAAGTGCCTCATTTAACTCGTCGTAAAATTGATCAATATTTTCCTCTAGACTGTCTGCTGTTGGTGCATAAACTTGTATAAGATTTATGTCTATTGGCTTTCCATTTAATTTCACTAAAAGGACTCTGTCAGATATTGGGTAAAAGCCTTTTACTGTTCTTGCTCTTTCTGCATCCAAGATGATATCTACTCCTCTTTGGTGTTCAGTACCTCCAGAAAAGATTATTTTATGTTCATCAGAATACATCTCCCCTGATCCGGTGTATCTCATTTCGCAAAGTCCCAGTAATTGTAAACCCATTCTTTTCATTTCTTGTATGATGTTTTCTAGTTTACCCTTCTGCATGAGTGTTCTCACATTCCAAGTACCTATCTTTAGAGTTTGTTTTATCTTTATTTTGCTTACAATAGTTTGATGACAATCGGGTATCACCTGTAGCACATGATGTCCCCTTCTGAACAAGGGTTTTCCACTGGAATCCCCCTTAATGTTGTTGTCATGATTTATATTGTTGTGGCGATTCATGATTGTACAAAGAAGTTAGGATGATGGTTTTCTGTTGCCTTCCGTCAGTTTGTTTATGGTTGGCTCCACTAGCCTTTGACTAAAAAGTCTCACCCACAAGGCAGTGGGGTTGTTTTACTTCAGGGTACACTCCCTTAGCCTTTTACTCTCCCAAGCTTACCTGCAAATTAAAGAATGGTGGAGCTTAAAAATAAGATTAGCAGATTCTCACTCCCAGAAAATCAAATTTGCAGTTTGGGTGTGACTCTAAAACCAGGTGGATATGGTAGAAGTATAAGATTAGTTCGAGAACCACTACACAAAATATGACTAATAGATTCTCACCTCTAGGTAATCATAACTGCAGTCTGGGTGGGACTCTAAAGCCAAGTGAGCAAATTGTATTATAATGTTATTCCCAGGGCTGACGGCAATTGTCCACACACAATCTCTGTTGATGGGGTAGTTTCCAGGGTAGCCAGGACTTTTGATACTTCCATTGCTGGCGTTGAGGTAACCTCCACATGCTGAGAAGAATAGAATATATATTTGCTCTAGAATAGAACAGTAGTTATTAAAATTATCCTGAAATGTAAATAAAGTAATTCATTGAAGATTTATGATAATTTCAATAGAAATTTTGAGGTGTAAATACATTAAATATTTGTAAACTATTTCAATGACTTTGACATGTATTCAGGAGTTATTGAGTTATTTGCGGGTCATCATCATTGCACTCCAAACACGTCCATAGGTGCTCAGATCCCCTTCTCCATTCCCTCATTCTTCTCAATTCCCTCAGTGTCCAGCGACTGACGACTCCAGTTCTATGTTGGTTGATAAGTCTTTACCATCATCATAGATGATATTGTCGCTGAATGTCGATGCTGTGGATGGTCAAGACTCACGTGTACTTACTCAGTCGCACGGTCTAGAACCCGTTTCCACGTTATAAACTGGCCAAATCCAGTAAATAGCTCTACAGCACGTGGATACACTGAGAGATATATTCAGGATTTGTGATCTACTTGAATAAGTAAGGGTAATATAAAAGTTCCCTCCAAACCTTGAGGCTAACAGTGCCCATACTTTTCAATAACTTAGGAAACATTCTATGGATGACGTGGTTAGGCTACCCTACTTTCCCAGAAAAAAAAATTAAACCCTTTGGAACCTAATATTTAATAATAGTTTACCAATGTAATAGTAATAAGTAGGAATAAGTAGTGGGGTATAATGTACACTCTTACAGGGTATGGTGACAGCTATTCAAAATAAAAACACAACAAATTACTGAAATTTTGGCCTACAAAAGGCCTTCCTCAGAAAACTAGAACAATACAAGCGAACAATGAAATAAAGATAACTCTACTACATCTAGGAAGCTGTCCCCATACCTTGTAGAAGTGTACATTACACCACACTACTTGCTCCTGCTACCAGCTTACCGCAGCAGTGCAATTATCTGTCTGTTGCCTAAACATATTGTACATGTGACCTCTAATATCTGTCCAGATGGAAGGAAGGTATTGTTTTGAAAAGCATCTTCTGCCAATGTTGATTTTGCTATTATTGGATTGATACGTCCAGCAGCAGAATGAACAAGGCAAACTTGTGTTGTGAGATCTTACATTTGTTTTCTTCTTCAACTTTGTCTTATTACCTTCAAATGTTACAAATGAACTATGTTTTCTATATTTTTCTAACCTAGAAACAAGTTTAAAGTCTAGACAAGTCTGAAGCCTGAAAAAATTATGTATTCAACATCTGAGAACAATTTGAACAAACAAGAAACATGAACTATATGAACAATCACTGAACACTTGAATAGGCCATGGGAGGAAGGAAGAAATAACAATCCCAAATATTAATAGTATTTTTAAAAGTTTAAACAAATGATATGATATAGATTTTAGAACTATGCGAATATTCCAAATTAGGAAATTTGTAAATATTTTTTTTTATCTATCTAATGACCTTTCGAGTCATACCTAGCCCATAGGGCATAGACCCAGATACTCTTTCTCTTATTTAAATTTTTATTCTAGCAGTTTTCAATCCTTGTAAAGATCTTTTATCAAATCTCGCCATTTGTCTCTGTTCTGTGCAAGCAACTCTATCTCATTGAGGGAGCTGATTCCTGCTGCTCTTACCTCTCTCATTAATTAATGTTCTTCTCAGTGTCTCTCTGGGTCGGCCTCTTTCCTCTTACCTGTTGTTTCCCACATGAGGGCTTGCTTTGTTATTCAGTTATTATTTGTCCTCATCACAAGTCCAATATATGACCACCGTCTTTTCTTGATTACTGAAGAGTGGATGGACTGTGAACATTACCAACATTTAAATGGAATATGATTTATTCTTCTTTGTGTCGTGTGTTCACGGTTCGACAGGCAAACACATAGTTCAACAACAATGGCGCCCAGCAGTTATGTCCAAACCGATTGTAAAAAGTCTATGACGGTGGATGTGGCGGAAGAATCAGAAATGATCCATGGCCCAGAAAGCAAAAACAGCAAAGTGTGTGGTGCAGATGAGGCATATTCTGGACACGAAAGACGAATATGGCAGACCACCGTGAAAGAGATTGGAGCCTCATCACGTAACATTCCAAAGAAAGCCATGTAGAGAGGAAGAATGCTAACAGACAACAAAGATATAATTGATAGATGGCAGAAATATATAACAGAATCATTTCATGACAAAAAACCATTGATAAAATGTATGTCCATCTATAAAATCCTGAAATCTGAAGTAGAAAAAGCTATAAAAACAATGAAAAAGGAAAAAGCAGCAGGATCTGACAATATACAGATAGAGATGATACAGGCACTAGAAGATTTTGGCATTGAATTGATCACAGACATATGCAATGACATATACCATACAGGACACATACCAAATGAACTAAAAACATCAACTTTCATTGCATTACCTAAATAGAATGGTGCAGTTGAATGCAGTGATTTTAGAACAATAAGCCTAATGAGCCAGGTAACAAAAATTTTACTAAAAGTTATACAGGGAAGGATTCAGAATAAAATTAATACTGAATTGGATGAGAAGCAATTTGGATTCAGGAAAAACAGTGGGACAAAAGAAGCCATATTTAGCATGAGGACATTGATTGAAAAATACATAGAAGTAAACAAACCAATATATGCCTGCCTTATAGGCTACACCAAAGCTTTTGATAGAATACACCATAATCAACTTATAGACTGCCTAAAAGATATAAATATGGACGATACAGACATATGACTAATATGTAATTTGTACTGGGAGAAAACAGTAATAATAAAATATAACAAGGAGAACTCTACACCCATTGATATAAAAAGAGGAGTAAGACAGGGATGCATCCTATCACCAAGCTTGTTCAATCTATACACTGAGCAAATCCTTAAAAACATCATAGAGATGCCAGGCCTACAAATTAATGGAAAGATAATCAATAACCTAAGATACTGTACTGCTGATGATACTGTACTACTAGCAGAAAATCCTAAAGACCTACAACAATTACTTAATATAATAAACATGACAAGCATAAAATATGAACTAGATATGAATATCAAAAAGACTAGAAACTATGATCATAAACAAAGAAAATTCTCAAGACCAACAAATAAATATCAAAGTTTAAGGAATACATCTGAAGACAGTTCAGAGCTACAACTACCTGGGACATACTATAGCCAGTGATGGAAAATGTAAAACTGAAATAAACAAAAGAATAGGTATGGCAAAATGTAATTTTAATGCCATGAAAAATATATTAACATCAAAACAAATAACACCTGGACTAAAACTAAGAATAGCAAAATGTTACATCTTCTCAATATTCCTGTATGGTGCAGAAACGTAGACATTAGACAAGAAAACAGAACAGAAAATTGAAGCCTTTGAAATGTGGATTTATAGAAGAATAGGTAGAATTGGATGGAAAGAAAAGAAAACAAACAATGAAGTTTTAAAACAACTAAAAATGAAAAGAGAACTATTAGACACAATTCAAACAAGACAAATTAAATTTTTGGGGCATGTTAAAAGACACAACAGCCTAATAAAAGTAATATTGGAAGGGAAAATACAAGGTAAAAGATGCAGAGGCAAACCAAGACTAACATGGACGAGTAACATCAAAAGATGGACAAGTCAACCTATGACAATCTGCACCATCAAAGCAAGAGACAGAGTGGAATGGCGCTCCATGGTAGCCAACCTTCGATGCGGAGTTGGCACTCAATGATGATGATGATGAGGATATTGCCCACTTCCGGAAGAAACAAGAACTGATTATTTTCTAGCTAAAAAGTTAACTTGAACAACTGAAGAGACACGCATTTTAATACATTTAACAAGAGATATGGATATCACGTGATACAGCTCCACGGTAGCCAACCTTCAATGCGGAGATAGCACACCTTGATGATGATGACGATGAAGATATTAGTGGTTGATTGGCAATTTCTCTAATTTCCTCGTTTGTTTTGAATTCGTTCCATACTATACCAAGTATTTTCCTTAGACATTAATTTTCTAATGCTTTCAACTTTGTTTCTATGTCTCTTGTTTTCCAGCTCTCATGTGCATACGTAAGTGTTGATAGTATGTTTGATTTGAATAGTCTAAGTTTTGTGTTTGTGATGATGACACAAAACTTAGACTACTCAAATTAAATGTACTATCAATCCTTACATATGCATGTGAAAGCTGGAAAACATAAAATATAACAATAACATAAAAATATTTTTTTTACAACGTAAACAAAATTAATAACTAGAACTATTGAGTTATTGAGTTATATTTGCGGGTCATCATCAATGCACTCCGAACATGTCCATAGGTGCTCAGATCCCCTCCTCGGCAATTCCCTCAGTGTCCAGCGACATAATATTACTACATGGACATTGGACATTAGGTAGAATTGGATGGAATTATTATATGGAACTAAAGAGTTAGTCCATGTACATAATAACTATATAATTTTTAATTAATCTACAAACAGGAACATTATAAAAATTTATAAAACAGTGAAGAATATCTTCAACAAATCAAATACAAACAAATGATATTTGTGAACAAATTGATAATCTTTAACTGTGAACAATGTTGATTCTACCTAGTGGTTAAACACTGTGAATTAACTTTAACAAAAAACAAGATGAATCATATTAAATATAAAACATTGTGAGTTACGATTGAAAACAATGTGAAGTAAACAGAATAATAAACAATCTGAATTACTCCTTCCACTGTGTATATGCAGACTAAAAGATGAAATTACAAAACATATATTATAAGGTTATCTCATATTATCAAGTACCAAGCCTGCTGACAAATATCTGTCTCTCCACAACTTTCTACCTCAACTACTGTTTATCTATTTCTACTGGATACTGGTAGCGTACATCAAAAGATGGAAAAGTAAGCCTATGACAACCTGCACTTTAACAAGCAAGAGACAGAGTGGAATAGCTTTTAACGGTGGTCAACCTTTGATGCGGAGACGGCACTCAGTGATGATGACAAAAGACTTGATCTAGACAATGGACAAATTTATTATAAAGGGCTAAAGATTTGGTCCAGACATTGGACAAATTTATTATAAAGAGCTAAAGAGTTGGTCCAGACATTGGACAAATTTATTATATGGAACTAAAGAGTTGGTCCAGACATTGGACAAATTTATTATAAAGAGCTAATGAGTTGGTCCAGACATTGGACAAATTTATTATATGGAACTAAAGAGTTGGTCCAGACATTGGACAAATTTATTATAAAGAGCTAATGAGTTGGTCCAGACATTGGACAAATTTATTATGTGGAACTAAAGAGTTGATCCAGACATTGGACACATTTATTATAAAGAGTTAAAGAGTTGGTCCAGACATTGGACAAATTTATTATATGGAACTAAAGAGTTGGTCCAGACATTGGACAAATTTATTATGTGGAACTAAAGAGTTGATCCAGACATTGGACACATTTATTATAAAGAGCTAAAGAGTTGGTCCAGACATTAGACAAATTTATTATATGGAACTAAAGAGTTGGTCCAGACATTGGACAAATTTATTATGTGTAACTAAAGAGTTGATCCAGACATTGGACAAATTTATTATAAAGAGCTAATGAGTTGGTCCAGACATTGGACAAATTTATTGTAAAGAGCTAATGAGCTGGTCCAGACATTGGACAAATTTATTATAAAGAGCTAAAGAGTTGGTCCAGACATTGGACAAATTTATTATAAAGAGCTAATGAGTTGGTCCAGACATTGGACAAATTTATTATAAAGAGCTAAAGAGTTGGTCCAGACATTGGACAAATTTATTATATGGAACTAAAGAGTTGGTCCAGACATTGGACAAATTTATTATGTGGAACTAAAGAGTTGATCCAGACATTGGACACATTTATTATAAAGAGCTAAAGAGTTGGTCCAGACATTGGACAAATTTATTATATGGAACTAAAGAGTTGGTCCAGACATTGGACAAATTTATTATGTGGAACTAAAGAGTTGATCTAGACATTGGACAAATTTATTATAAAGAGCTAATGAGTTGGTCCAGACATTGGACAAATTTATTGTAAAGAGCTAATGAGTTGGTCCAGACATTGGACAAATTTATTATAAAGAGCTAAAGAGTTGGTCCAGACATTGGACAAATTTATTATAAAGAGCTAATGAGTTGGTCCAGACATTGGACAAATTTATTATAAAGAGCTAAAGAGTTGGTCCAGACATTGGACAAATTTATTATAAAGAGCTAATGAGTTGGTCCAGACACTGGACAAATTTATTATAAAGAGCTAAAGAGTTGGTCCAGACATTGGACAAATTTATTATAAAGAGCTAATGAGTTGGTCCAGACACTGGACAAATTTATTATAAAGAGCTAATGAGTTGGTCCAGACATTGGACAAATTTATTAAAAAGAGCTAAAGAGTTGGTTCAGACATTGGTCAAATTTATTATATGGGACTAAAGAGTTGGTCTAGACATTAGACAAATGTATTATATGGAACTAAAGAGTTGATCCAGACATTAGACAAGTTTATTATATGGAACTAAAGAGTTGATCCAGACATTAGACAAGTTTATTATATGGAACTAAAGAGTTGGTCCAGACATTAGACAAGTTTATTATATGGGACTAAAGAGTTGGTCCAGACATTAGACAAGTTTATTATATGGAACTAAAGACTTTCTCCAGACAATAGACAAATTGTAAATAATGTAGACATGTGAACAAAAATTTGAAAACAGTATCACTTTGAGAATAAATATTTTTATACAGTTTTTATCTCATTTCTGGGGTCTGCCAAGGATAATTATACACCTGGAGAATAAAGGCTACATGTCTAGTGCAACCACCACGGGGTGTTTCGGTCAAAATATTTATTTCACCCCCAATAGATACATTTTGCTACAAACAAATGTTCTCCTGATTTGATGGATACCAAGTTAGCTATTCATCTAGAGAATTTCAAATACAAACAAGTATGAACAATCCGAATAATCAATGCTTAAGAACTTGCCAGCAAATTATACATGGAAACAATATAAACAATTATGTATGGACAAAGCAGGAAAACAAGAACATTTTTGTAATGAAAAATAAGCACAAATGTAAGTTATTTGGATGGTTCTCTAAGTGAATAAACAAAATATTATGGCAATATACTTGATAGAAAATAATAAAACATTTCATAAAGAAGAACTAGACATAACATCACTAAAACATTCATAGTGGGTGATTTAGCTTAAAAATACTGGATGTGTTTAGAAAAGGTTATAGCAATTAAGAATAGCAGCTAAAAGAGAATTCTACCTATCTAACTATTGACCTTTCGAGCCGTAGCCGGCCCACAGGGCGCAGACCAAGATTCTCCTTCTTTTATCTGAATTTTTGTTCTAGCAGTTTTCAATTCTTTTAAAGATATTTTATCAAATCTCGCCATTTGTCTCTGTAAAAAAGAGAATTACAAATAGAAAATACCTAAAACAGTAATAATAATATATAATTCAGCATTAAATAATATATATATTTTAAAACACTTAATGAGATAACATAACATTATTTAAAGTATTAGATAAATCTGTAAAAGACAATACAGCATTAAAACGCACTTGGTGTATGAGATGTCCATTGTATTTGAAAGCCTTCATCATGATTAGACTCATCCGACTTGAACCAGAGGTACAACTGATTGCCAGTACTGTTTATTGATCCCCCATTTGGTAGAATAGTGCCACAGAATTTTCCAATCCGATGTGATGCTGGTGTTGGACCATCATGAATTTGAAGAAAGTCAAACCCACAGCTATGATGGTCTTCAATTGAGAATTGTAGAAAGTCAATCTTGATAATCTGAAACAATGTGAAAGATGAATAACATCATCATAGAGAGTAGAACCGATCTGAAAAAGACGGATAACATTATTGAAAGCAGAATCAATCTCAAAAGGATAATATTGTTATAGTTGGCAGAATCAATCTCAAAAGTAGGATAACATAGTTATAGAAAGCAGGATCAATTTCAAAAGGATAACATAGTTATAGAAAGCAGAATAAATCTCAAAAGAAGGATAACATTGTTATAGTTGGCAGAATCAATCTCAAAAGTAGGATAAACATCATTATCATCATGTGCCATACTGGTTGGCGTAGGTGATCATGTTCCTCCACAATCTTCTATCTACAGTGCATTGTATCAGTTCTGTTGTTGACTGTTTTCCATGCCATGACACCAAGCTATCCAGTATTTTCTCTCTTTGTCGCCCGCGATCTCGCTTTCCTTTTATTTTGCCAGTTGTAACCTAGTATTCCAACTTTCCTCTTCTCATGATGTGCCTGAAAAATGTTGATTGCTTCTTTCTGATGTTTTTTAAGGGCTCCCTTTTTGTGTTGGCCTCTTTGAGAACTTCCTCATTGGTCTTTTTAGCTGTCCAGGGAACTTTCAACATTCTTCTGAGAAATCCCATCTCTGTGGCCTCTAATCGTCTTTTCATTTGTTTGTCTACTGTCCATGATTTGCTTCCATAGGTCAGAATTGGTTCTATATAGCACAGATGAACTCTCTTTCTCATTTTTATTGACATAGATTTGTTGCATAAGATATTTTTCATTTTCTGAAATGCTATTTTGGCCTGAGCTATTCTGCTTTTTATTTCTGTGGTGCATCTCCTATCTGATGTTATTATTGTGCCCAAGTATTTGAAACGTTGCACTTGTTTCAGATTTGTCTCGTTTATTTTTATGCTGCATGATAGTGGTGATTTTTTCTTCGATATAACCATTACTTCTGTTTTCTTACTATTCAGACTGAGACCTTTCTTGTTGCTTTCTTTTACTATTATGTCTATCATTTCTTGTAGTTCATTCTCTGTCTCTGCTACTAAGACTGTGTCATCCGCAAATCAACATCATTATAGATGTACAATATTGAGTTATTTGTGGCTCATCATCATTGCACTCCGAACATGTCTATAGGTGATAAGATCCCCTCCTCAGCAATTCCCGCAGTGACTGACGGCTCCAATCCTGTGTCGATTGATAAGTCTTCTTGCATGACCACTAAGTTTCTCGTTTCAGGCTGTGCCAATCTTAACTCCCATCTCTTTCATCCAAATGAGTGACATGGACTCATGGTTGTCAAAGTTCTGTGCCCTACCCATATCTCGGAGGGCATTGATAATGTCCACTCGATCCATTGGTTGACCATCTTCAACGACAGCACAGCTAGTCAACCTCTCCGCTCTTCCATTTTCCTGTACTCCCGCATGTCTTGGGACGTAGACAATGGAGACCTTATACATTTTTTACATCTGCAATGACTTCACCCATTGAATACTTACAGAGCCCGTTTCAACTTTTCTTATCATACTCATTGAATCACTCAGTATGCAGGCATGGTTGAAGTCTTGTGACTCTAACCAGATGAATACCCTGGTCACTGCCATCACCTCCCTTGTCAAGATACTCATGATCATAACATATGCACCACTATTTTCATTGACTATTCTGCCTGCTGAGTGTGTTGTAAATGCCATATACTCCTTTGGTATTGTATTACGGATCCATCTGTATAGATGACTGCATCTTTCTCATCAGTGTTATCACAGATGAGACCGATGACCTCCACATTGACCATGACTGAGTTCTGTTCTCTACATTTTCTGACAAGTGAGACAACACACGACCTGGACAAATGGATGTGGGCTCGGATGTCCTGCTTCCACATCTGAGTATCACCTTCCTCTGAAAAAGTGCAGCAGTGATCCATCTAATGAGGAAGGGGTGCACCACCAGTTTGAGGAGCATATGCATGAGGTTTTCAAATGGTACTCTGTTGTATGCATCCTCCAGATTTATAGCAGCAGCACATCTCCTCTCATCTATGGAAGTCTTCGAATGTGTTATAGGCAAAGACTGCCACATTGAGCCATGTCTCTTTGTTATATCTATAACCTCCGAGTGTGGGTGGGAATGCAGCTTATCTGTTCAAGGTGACAGGTGAGTACACGGGCAACGATTTTCTCCAGTAGTTTGCCCGTTGTATTCTGCATCGTCATGATTCTGTAGGCACTGTTCATAGAATGGTCCTTGTTTGGCTTCAGTAGCAGTAGTAAATATCTGTGTAGCCACTCCTCTATAATCTAACCATTCTGAATGCTGGCATTAAAGTCTCTGGCCAGTTTTTTCAAGTCGTCGTTAGCTAAATTGCCTATGTCGTACCGAACACCATCTGGACCAGGATATTGTGTGACCTTTCAAGTGTTGTGTAATGGTATCAGCTGTGATTATGAGATCTTCTCCCAGCACTACATCCTCACACAATTCTGAAAGAGATCCCTGTATCCTCATTCTTACAGCCTCACTTCTTTGGTCCGTCTGCTCAATGTAGCAGGCAAGCAGGTTCTTCCCATTGCTCTCATCAGATTTGTGCCATATCTGGCCTGTGCTCTGGAAGTCTGGTATGCCTCTGTATCGTGTTGAGCCATTCATGCTCTGATGAATGCACCAAAATATGGCTAGCGATTTTTCTGAGTACAATTTTTTAAAAGAAATCATTCCACTTGGCATCCTTAGCTTGCTTAAAACATAGTTTAAAGTGCATCATTTTTTGTTCGGCCTCTTCTTTCAGACGCTTCAAGAGCTCAGGTTGTGTTCTTCCATTCTTTCTGGCTTTCTACCAAATGCTTTTATCCTTATTATAGAGAATAAAATTAATTTCAAAAGGATAAACATCATTATAGAGAGCAGAATTAATCTGCTTGCATTATACACCCTTAAATAAGCTGTTTAGTAGAATAAAATCACAGATATTTGTTTTAACCATACAGTTATATTTTAGATATAATTCAAGAAATGTTTTGCCACTTATGAGTTATGACATCCAGAGTCCAATTCATTCCCCTTCATATTTTGTCACAGTGGTTTCAGTTTGACATTACACACAAATCAGTTCACTTCAAGTTTTTAGCCAATGAAAATTTAGTTTACATGTTAATGTTAACATGGTTTGGAAGTGATTGTTTATGGAATTATACGAGATTTAGTGAAAAAAATTATCTAAATACATTGATTATTAAAGAAGTTATGACAATTTGAAAATTGTGCATATTTCTATCTATCTATTGACCTTTCGAGCCGTAGCCGGCCTATAGGGCGTAGACCAAGATACTCCTCTTATCTACATTTTTATTCTAGCAGTTTTCAATTCTTTTTAAAGATATTTTATCTCCTTCATCTTCTTTCCTCTTTTCACTGATACCTAAAAGGTGTCGTGGTTTATATCATTTGTCGTTCTTGAGCTGCTCGAACTGTCTGAATTAGTGATTTTCCTTTGTTGTTACTTGTCTCTGTCACTGCATCTATCCATCTTTTTCTGGGTCTTCCTCTTGGTCTTTTTCCATGCATTCTCGAGAAGAACGCCCTTGATGGTGATTAGTAAGGATTCATTCTGACCAGGTGGCCAAAACATTTAAGTTGTTGTTCTATATATTCTTGGCAGGATTTTGTTCCTACTATTTTTCTTATTGTTTCATTTGGTATTCTATCTCTTCTTGTGTTGTTTGTTACTTTTCTCAAGCATTGCATCTCACATGTATTGATCTTTCTTAATTGTGATTTAGAAAGGGTCCATATTTGACTTTCATAGTACAAAGTTGGTATGAAAATACTATTTATCATTTGTTGTTTAGCTGGCATAGAAATGTGTGGATGTCTTAGCAATGGTGAAAGCTGGTATGTGACAGCATTTGCTTTTTGTACTCTCATGTCAATTTCTCTGTCTAGTTTTCCATCTTCTGTGAACTGTGGACATGTTTAATGGGTGTTTTAATTTGCTTATTCTCATAGCCTCTGTTTTTGCTGTGTTAATTTTCATACTGTAGTTTGTGCAGCTTTTATCTAGAGATATTATATGCTGTTGTAGCAGGTTTTCATCCTCATATGTTATGCGTTGGTCATCTGCGAAGAGTAGCTCGTTGATGTTGGAGTTTTCTACCTCTATATTATTATTTGATTTTTCCTTATTGTTTGTTGTTTCTTGATTTATTTTGTCCATATATATGATGAAGAGGAGTGGTGAGAGGACATATCCTTGTCTTAAACCTGTTGTAACCTGAAACCATTCTGACAGACCTTCCGATGTTCTAACGGCATTTTGATTGTTTTTATAAAATGCCATTATATTATCTAGTAGTTGTTCTGCTACACTGTAGGTTTTTAAAGTTTGCCAAAGTTTGTTCCTGTCCACATGGTCAAATGCTTTTTTCCTGATATATAATCACTATATATAGGTTTCTGTCATATTCTATTGTTTTATCACATAGTTGTCTCAATGTAAATATAGCATCAGTACAGCTTTTGCCTTTTCTGAATCCGAATTGATTATTACTTATTTGAGGTTCTAATATTTTAGCATAAATTTTACCAACTTGACTCAGTAGGGATATTCCTCTGTACATTTCACACTCCCTTTTGCTTCCTTTATTCTTCCAAAATAGGACAATGATAGCTTTTTGCCAATCGTCTGGGACTTTTCTTTCTTCCCATGCCATATTGAATATTATAGTAAGCCAATCTATAGCTGTTTCCTTACAGGTTAGTAGCATTTCTCTTGTTATTCCACTTATACCAGCAGCTTTGTTCTTTTAAAGATATTTTATAAAATCTTGCTATTTGTGTCTGTTCTGTGCAAGCAGCTCTATCTCATTGAGGGAGCCGATTCTTGCTGCTCTTGCCTCTCTCATCAATGTTCTTCTCAGTATCTCTCTGGGTCTTCCTCTTTTTCTCTTACCTGTTGTTTCCCACATGAGGGCTTGCTTTGCTATTTGGTTATTATCTCTTCTCATCACATGTCCAACATATGACCATCGTCTTTTCTTGATTACTGAAGATATTGGTGGTTGATTAGCGATTTCTGTGTGCTTATGGACATAACCAAATCTCGTTGAATCCTTTTGCATTGTTTGAGAGGAGGACAGAGTCATCAGCATTTCTGTTGTCATTGATTGTGAAAGGGTCAAACTTTTTACAAATCTTTCATCATTTCTCATAATGTTCTCAGCATAGATATTGAACAGGTATGGAGGAGCAGATGCATCCCTGCCTCAACCCTTTTTGTACTTTCAGCCAGCTTGATGTTTCACCTGCTATTCTGATAACTGCTTGCTGTTCATGATATAGTGATTTGATAAGTTGTATTAGGTGTGCTTGGGAGCCCTTACCTTTCATAATGTTCCAAATTCTGATGTTGTATGCAGTCAAAGGCCTTGCTGTAATTTATGAAGCAAGCATGTAGTTGAAATGTTGTATTCCCTACACTTCTGAAGATGTTTCTCATGTTAAATATGTAGTCCTGGGTGCCTCTACTAGGTCTGAAACCTGCTTCAACTGTAGGGAGTTCTTGTTCTAACTTCCTTGTTATCCTCATTATAATGATCTGCAAGAGTATTTTGCTGGTATGGCTTATTGGAGGTATAGTTCTATAGTTGGAACAGCTTTTAGATCTCCTTTCTTTGGAATTGTTCACCCCAGTGTTATTACAAATTTCTGAAGTAAAACTAATATAACATAAATTGTATGCAGATGGGAACACAATGAATTACAAAATGTCTTCATGACAGGGCAGCGACAGAGACAAGAACAAATTAGATTACAAGAAAATTTATCGGGGTGTTTCTGACTTCCATCCTGCATTTATAACTGCCATCAACCAACGCATGCTTTCAATAACTTTTACCCTGGATTTTATCAATAAAGAATTTTGTTGCTATCAAACAAAACAGTTACTACTTTTCTGGTGGGTTAATCATAATGAATACATAAATGCCTCAGTGTTATTTGGTTCAAATCTAATGTCATGTTTTTGACAAAGTTGTTTTAGCTCATCGCACATATTTGCTAAAATAACAATTAATAATATGCTTAGCTGGCTAACCCAGTGTTATATATTTTAAAAACTAGAATTCATGTAATCTAACCTAAGGATGTTTCCTTAAATATATGTATCATGAAATATATATATGTGTCATGAAATATGTGGATCGTGATATATAATTATGTCACTTATGATCACTAGTACAGTGAGCATAAAAACATAGATCTGCATAAGGTACAATTTTTACAAAAACGAGGTGCTCAAAAATATTCTGACTTTCTCTTTTACTAACAGAAACTATTAAATTGTAACATCATATAAACAAATACAGTTGATCCATGTTAATATAAGAGATGAAACACTGTGAAATATGTAGAACTTATATAAATTATAGCCTTCAATAAAAGTTCAAGAACACCAGACCCAAGGGCCGACCATGAAAAAGATGGATTGATAGAATATTAGAAGCACTAGGAAACATAACAACAGCAGAGGCAAATAGAAGAGCAAAAGACCGCAAATTATATCTCCCATCAATGCTGAAAGGCAAATGAAGCAAAAGAATAATATAAATTATATATTCCCAGCATATTTTACCTGAGAATGACAAAAACTGAGGTCAAACTATGTAGGAGGGGATTCCATATTTTACATCACAATTGCTCTAAACTAAGTTAGACATTTTAAAGAGTACACATGATACTGAGCTCTCCATAGCCTCTGAACATAAACTCACAATTGATTGTGTATTCACAATATATTTGTTCAGAGAAAAACATGCTATGACTTCCATCAACAGACTAATCAATATTTCTACCTCCCACCCCATGCAGCAAGTTTTGTATGAAATTCTCCAGCAACCTAGTTCTGGTTTCTGTGTTGATGATGCAGATGCTGGCATTTTTACCAACTAAATTTTCTTTTATTTGAACTGACTTGCCTTATTGGGAGAAGTAGTGATGCTCCAGGTACAGCTATCATGATTATTATAATGCCCTAGAGATGGATAACGTAAGGAGCCAGTCTCACCATTTAAGTCACCTCCACATTCTGAAAACAAAACAATTTTATTTTATGGAAAGAATATATAAAGATAACACAACACCAAACTGAAAGATATGAAGAGAACACACTATCATATTGAATAGAAGATGAAGATAATACAACACTAGAATGAAAGAATATAAAGAGAACACAACACCAGACTGAAAGATATAAAGAGAACACACTATCATATTGAATAGATGATAAAGATAATACAACACTAGAATGAAAGAATATAAAGAGAACACAACACCAGACTGAAAGATATAAAGAGAACACACTATCATATTGAATAGAAGATGAAGATAATACAACACTAGAATGAAAGAATATAAAGAGAACACAACACCAGACTGAAAGATATAAAGAGAACACACTATCATATTAAAGAAGATATTAAAGAAGACAAAGATAACACAACACACTAGACTGAAAGATATAAAGAGAACACAACATCAGATTAAAGAAGATAAAGATAATACAACACTAGACTGAGGGTGTCATGGCATCGGGATGTGACGGTGCTTTTTGATTCAACAAGTGTTGATAGTGTTAAAGTGATTTTGATAAGACAAATGTGTTGAAATAGTGTTTTTTAATATCCATTGTTGTTTCTTAACTTCTGACAGAAATGTGGACAGTGTGGTTTTTGGATGTTTAAATTGAGTTATATTTATTCTTCTTTTTACATTGTGCTTGACCTATCGTCAATAGGTTAACGAAATACGTTCACTGCTTCATTGATGAAACATATGTTTTTGACAATGACACCTCTACCAGGCATGTCCATCCCAAAATATACGAAGTCTGTGATGGTGGATGAGGCGAAAGAATCAGAAGTGATTAACAGCTCAGAAAGCAAAAACAGCAACGTGTGTAGTACATAAGAGGCGTGTTTAGGACATGAAAGACGAATATGGCTGACAACTGAGGAAGAGATAGGAGCCTCTCCTTGTTTTACTCCAAATAAAGCCATGGAGAGCAATTTGAACACCAAATTAATTTAATTAAGACTTAAAAATATGTACATAGAATGTTAGAACTCTATACCAAAATTTGAAAACTAGATAATTTTTTATTAGAAGCTGAAAGAATGATCATCATAAGTCAGATAAAAACGGTACAGGAAAACACAAATAAATTGTCATCAATAGCCAGCAAAATTAGGCCTAAGATCAATCATGAAAAGACTAAAGTCATGAAAAGCTTAATTCCAACAGATGACAGAATATACATGGAAAATAAACCAGGGAAAGAGATCAATCACTTTATCTATCTTGGAAATCACATTGATCGGGAAGGGAATACAAGTAAAGAAATTAGAATCAGAATAGCTAAAGCAGCAATGTCTTTCAGAAGCCTTGAAAAGTTGTGGAAATCAAAACATATCAGCACAGACACAAAACTTAGACTATTCAAATCAAACATACAATCAACCCTTATGTATGCGTGTGAGAGCTGGAAAACAACAAGAGACATAGAAACAAAGTTGAACGCATTCGAAAATAAATGTCTAAAGAAAATACTTGATTTAGCGTGGAACGAATTCAAAACAAACGAAGAAATTAGAGAAATTACCAATTAACCACTAATATCTTCAGTAATCAAGAAAAGACGATGGTCATATGTTGGACATGTGAGGAGGAGAGATGTTAACCGAATAACAAAGCAAGCCCTCATGTGGGAAACAACAGGCAAGAGGAAAAGAGGAAGACCCAGAGAGACACTGAGAAGAACATTGATCAGAGAGGCAAGAGCAGCAGGAATCGGCCCCTTCAATGAGATAGAGCTGCTCGCACTGAACAGAGACAAATGGCGAGATTTGATAAAAGATCTTTACAAGGATTTAAAACTGCTCAATAAAAATTTAGACAAGAGAAAGAGTATTTGGGTCTACGCCCTTGGGGCCGGCTATGGCACAAAAGGTCAATAGATAGGTGGTCTTGTGTAAACTCTCATAGAGGTGGTCTTTGTGTAAACTCTCATAGAGGTGACCTTGTGTAAACTCTCATAGAGGTGACCTTGTACAAACTCTCATAGAGGTGTTCTTTGTGTAAACTCTCATAGAGGTGGCCTTGTGTAAACTCTCATAGAGGTGACCTTGTGTAAACTCTCATAGAAGTGACCTTGTGTAAACTCTCATAGAAGTGACCTTGTATAAACTCTCATAAAGGTGGTCATGTGTAAACTCTCATAGAGGTGACCTTGTGTAAACTCTCATTAGGTGGTCATGTGTAAACTCTCATAAGGTGGTCCCGTGACACAGAGGCCTTCCATAACCAAATAACCAAAGGTAGACTTGTGTAAACTCTCATAATAGTAGTCTTGTGTAAACTCTCACAAAGGTGACCTTGTGTAAATTTTCATAAAGGTGACCTTGTGTAAACTCTCATAAAGGTAGTCTTGTGTAAACTTTCATAAAGGTGACCTTGTGTAAACTCTCATAAGGTGGTCTTGTGTAAACTCTCATAAAGATAGTCTTGTGTAAACTCTCACAAGGTGACCTTGTGTAAACTCATCATAAAGTGGTCTTGTGTAAACTCTCATAGAGGTAGTCATGTGTAAACTCTCATAGAGGTGACCTTGTGAAAACTCTCATAAGGTGGTCATGTGTAAACTCTCATAAGGTGGTCATGTGTAAACTGTCATAAAGGTGGTCTTGTGTGAACTCTCATAAAGGTGGTCTAGTGTAAACTCTCACAAAGGTGGTCTTGTGTAAACTCTCATAATGGTGGCCTTGTGTAAATTGTCATAAAGGCGGTCTTGTGTAAACTCTCATAAAGGTGACCTTGTGTAAGCTCTCACAAAGGTGACCCTGTGTAAAATCTCATAAAAGCGGCCTTGTGTAAACTCTCATAAAGGCAGTCATGTGTAAACTCTCACAAAGGTGACCTTGTGTAAACTCTCATAAAAGTGGCCTTGTGTAAACTCTCATAAAGGCGGTCATGTGTAAACTCTCACAAAGGTAACCTTGTGTAATCTGTCTAAAGGCGGTCTTGTGTAAACTCTCACAAAGGTGACCTTGTGTAAACTCTCATAATGGTGGCCTTGTGTAAATTGTCATAAAGGCGGTCTTGTGTAAACTCTCATAAAGGTGACCTTGTGTAAACTCTCACAAAGGTGACCTTGTGTAAACTCTCATAAAAGTGGCCTTGTGTAAACTCTCATAAAGGCGGTCATGTGTAAACTCTCACAAAGGTAACCTTGTGTAATCTGTCTAAAGGCGGTCTTGTGTAAACTCTCACAAAGGTGACCTTGTGTAAACTCTCATAAAGGTGGTCTAGTGTAAACTCTCACAAAGGTGGTCTTGTGTAAACTCTCATAATGGTGGCCTTGTGTAAATTGTCATAAAGGCGGTCTTGTGTAAACTCTCATAAAGGTGACCTTGTGTAAGCTCTCACAAAGGTGACCTTGTGTAAAATCTCATAAAAGCGGCCTTGTGTAAACTCTCATAAAGGCAGTCATGTGTAAACTCTCACAAAGGTGGTCTTGTGTAAACTCTCACAAAGGTGACCTTGTGTAAACTGTCATAAAGGTGGCATTGTGAAAACTCTCATAAAGGCGGTCTCATGTAAATTGTCATAAAGGCGGTCTTGTGTAAACTCTCACAGAGGTGGTCATGTGTAAACTCTCATAAAGTGGTCTTGTGTAAACTCTCACAAAGGTGGTCTTGTGTAAACTCTCATAGAGGTGACCTTGTGTAAATTGTCATAAAGGCGGTCTTGTGTAAACTCTCATAAAGGTGACCTTGTGTAAGCTCTCACAAAGGTGACCTTGTGTAAAATCTCATAAAAGCGGCCTTGTGTAAACTCTCATAAAGGCGGTCATGTGTAAACTCTCACAAAGGTGACCTTGTGTAAACTCTCATAAAAGTGGCCTTGTGTAAACTCTCATAAAGGCGGTCATGTGTAAACTCTCACAAAGGTAACCTTGTGTAATCTGTCTAAAGGCGGTCTTGTGTAAACTCTCACAAAGGTGACCTTGTGTAAACTCTCATAAAGGCAGTCTTGGGTAAGCTCTCACAAAGGTGCTCTTGTGTAAACTCTCACAAAGATGACCTTGTGTAAACTCTCATAAATGTGACATTTTGTAAACTCTCATAAAAGTGGCATTGTGTAAACTCTCATAAAGGCCGTCTTGTGTAAACTCTCATAAATGTGGTCTAGTGTAAACTCTCACAAAGGTGGCCTTGTGTAAACTCTCACAAAGGTAGTCTTGTATAAACTCTCATAAAGGTGGTCTTGTGAAAACTCTCATAAAGGCCATCTTGTGTAAACTCTCATAATGGTGGTCTTGTGTAAACTCTCATAAAGGTGGTCTTGTGTAAACTCTCATAAAGGTGACCTTGTGTAAACTCTCATAATGGTGGCCCTGTGTAAACTCTCATAATGGTGGCCCTGTGTAAACTCTCATAATGGTGACCTTGTGTAAACTTTTATAAAGATGACCTTGTGTAAACTCTTATAAAGATGACCTTGTGTAAACTCTTATAAAGATGACCTTGTGTAAACTCTTATAAAGGAGGTATTGTATAAACTTTCACAAAGGTGGCCTTGTGTAAACTTTCACTAAGATGTGGCCTTGTGTAAACTCTCATAATGGTGGTCTTGTGTAAACTCTCATAAAGGTGGTCTTGTGTAAACTCTCATAAAGGTGACCTTGTGTAAACTTTCATAATGGTGGCCCTGTGTAAACTCTCATAATGGTGACCTTGTGTAAACTTTTATAAAGATGACCTTGTGTAAACTCTTATAAAGATGACCTTGTGTAAACTCTTATAAAGGAGGTATTGTATAAACTCTCACAAAGGTGGCCTTGTGTAAACTTTCACTAAGATGTGGCCTTGTGTAATCTGTCTAAAGGCGGTCTTGTGTAAACTCTCACAAAGGTGACCTTGTGTAAACTCTCACAAAGGTGACCTTGTGTAAATTTTCATAAAGGTGACCTTGTGTAAACTCTCATAAAGGTAGTCTTGTGTAAACTCTCATAAGGTGGTCTTGTGTAAACTCTCATAAAGATAGTCTTGTGTAAACTCTCACAAGGTGACCTTGTGTAAACTCATCATAAAGTGGTCTTGTGTAAACTCTCATAGAGGTAGTCATGTGTAAACTCTTATAGAGGTGACCTTGTGAAAACTCTCATAAGGTGGTCATGTGTAAACTCTCATAAGGTGGCCATGTGTAAACTGTCATAAAGGTGGTCTTGTGTGAACTCTCATAAAGGTGGTCTAGTGTAAACTCTCACAAAGGTGGTCTTGTGTAAACTCTCATAATGGTGGCCTTGTGTAAATTGTCATAAAGGCGGTCTTGTGTAAACTCTCATAAAGGTGACCTTGTGTAAGCTCTCACAAAGGTGACCTTGTGTAAAATCTCATAAAAGCGGCCTTGTGTAAACTCTCATAAAGGCAGTCATGTGTAAACTCTCACAAAGGTGACCTTGTGTAAACTCTCATAAAAGTGGCCTTGTGTAAACTCTCATAAAGGCGGTCATGTGTAAACTCTCACAAAGGTAACCTTGTGTAATCTGTCTAAAGGCGGTCTTGTGTAAACTCTCACAAAGGTGACCTTGTGTAAACTCTCATAAAGGCAGTCTTGGGTAAGCTCTCACAAAGGTGACGTTGTGTAAACTCTCATAAGGTGGTCTTATGTAAACTCTCATAAAGGTGGTCTAGTGTAAACTCTCACAAAGGTGGTCTTGTGTAAACTCTCATAATGGTGGCCTTGTGTAAATTGTCATAAAGGCGGTCTTGTGTAAACTCTCATAAAGGTGACCTTGTGTAAGCTCTCACAAAGGCAGTCTTGGGTAAGCTCTCACAAAGGTGACGTTGTGTAAACTCTCATAAGGTGGTCTTATGTAAACTCTCATAAAGGTGGTCTAGTGTAAACTCTCACAAAGGTGGTCTTGTGTAAACTCTCATAATGGTGGCCTTGTGTAAATTGTCATAAAGGCGGTCTTGTGTAAACTCTCATAAAGGTGACCTTGTGTAAGCTCTCACAAAGGTGACCTTGTGTAAAATCTCATAAAAGTGGCCTTGTGTAAACTCTCATAAAGGCAGTCATGTGTAAACTCTCACAAAGGTGGTCTTGTGTAAACTCTCACAAAGGTGACCTTGTGTAAACTGTCATAAAGGTGGCATTGTGAAAACTCTCATAAAGGCGGTCTCATGTAAATTGTCATAAAGGCGGTCTTGTGTAAACTCTCACAGAGGTGGTCATGTGTAAACTCTCATAAAGTGGTCTTGTGTAAACTCTCATAGAGGTAGTCATGTGTAAACTCTCATAGAGGTGACCTTGTGAAAACTCTCATAAGGTGGTCATGTGTAAACTCTCATAAGGTGGTCATGTGTAAACTGTCATAAAGGTGGTCTTGTGTGAACTCTCATAAAGGTGGTCTTGTGTGAACTCTCATAAAGGTGGTCTAGTGTAAACTCTCACAAAGGTGGTCTTGTGTAAACTCTCATAATGGTGGCCTTGTGTAAATTGTCATAAAGGCGGTCTTGTGTAAACTCTCATAAAGGTGACCTTGTGTAAGCTCTCACAAAGGTGACCTTGTGTAAAATCTCATAAAAGCGGCCTTGTGTAAACTCTCATAAAGGCGGTCATGTGTAAACTCTCACAAAGGTGACCTTGTGTAAACTCTCATAAAAGTGGCCTTGTGTAAACTCTCATAAAGGCGGTCATGTGTAAACTCTCACAAAGGTAACCTTGTGTAATCTGTCTAAAGGCGGTCTTGTGTAAACTCTCACAAAGGTGACCTTGTGTAAACTCTCATAAAGGCAGTCTTGGGTAAGCTCTCACAAAGGTGCTCTTGTGTAAACTCTCACAAAGATGACCTTGTGTAAACTCTCATAAATGTGACATTTTGTAAACTCTCATAAAAGTGGCATTGTGTAAACTCTCATAAAGGCCGTCTTGTGTAAACTCTCATAAATGTGGTCTAATGTAAACTCTCACAAGGTGGCCTTGTGTAAACTCTCACAAAGGTGGTCTTGTATAAACTCTCATAAAGGTGGTCTTGTGAAAACTCTCATAAAGGCCATCTTGTGTAAACTCTCATAAAGGTGGTTTTGTGTAAACTCTCATAAAGGTGGTCTTGTGTAAGCTCTCATAAAGGCAGTCTTGTGTAAACTCTCATAATGGCGGTCTTGTGTAAACTCTCATAAAGGTGTCTTGTGTAAACTCTCATAAAGGTGACCTTGTGTAAACTCTCATAATGGTGGCCCTGTGTAAACTCTCATAATGGTGACCTTGTGTAAACTTTTATAAAGATGACCTTGTGTAAACTCTTATAAAGATGACCTTGTGTAAACTCTTATAAAGATGACCTTGTGTAAACTCTTATAAAGGAGGTATTGTATAAACTCTCACAAAGGTGGCCTTGTGTAAACTTTCACTAAGATGTGGCCTTGTGTAAACTCTCATAATGGTGGTCTTGTGTAAACTCTCATAAAGGTGGTCTTGTGTAAACTCTCATAAAGGTGACCTTGTGTAAACTCTCATAATGGTGGCCCTGTGTAAACTCTCATAATGGTGACCTTGTGTAAACTTTTATAAAGATGACCTTGTGTAAACTCTTATAAAGATGACCTTGTGTAAACTCTTATAAAGGAGGTATTGTATAAACTCTCACAAAGGTGGCCTTGTGTAAACTTTCACTAAGATGTGGCCTTGTGTAAACTCTCACTAAGTACCCTTGTGTAAACTCTCACAAAGGTGGTCTTGTGTAAACCCTCCTAAAGGTGGCCTTGTGTAAACTCACATAAAGGTGACCTTGTGCAAACTCTCATTAAGGTGGCCTTGTGTAAACTCTCATCAAGGTGGCCTTGTGTAAACCCTCCTAAAGGTGGCCTTGTGTCAGCTCTCATAAAAGTGGTCTTGGCAAACTTCCATAAAGCTCCTTATAATTGCAAACTTTCATAGCGACACCTTTGTGTACATTCTTGTAATGGAGTTTATGTGTAAACTGCTTATTCCTTCTTACTTGAGAGAACTTACACAGGCACCTTTTATTCCTTAATATAATAGAAACATTTCAAAACAAGATGCTGTAAAATACTAGACTCAGACGTGGACAGACTTACCTTCCTGCTGTCGCTCACAGTTGGCACCTGTAAAGGCGCTGGAACACTGACACGTGTAAAAGGGAACTTCAGTTTGTGTTAAGCAGGTTCCACCATTCAGACAAGGTGTGCTTGCACATGCATCAACTGTTTCACTGCAAGTTGATCCTGTGTAACCAGGAGTGCATGAACATGTAAAGGCTGTGACTCCATTGGGCTGAGGATTTTAAAAAAAAAAAACATAATTGAACCCTAGCTCACAATAGTTTCATAAAAATTACGATATCAAATATAAAATTCTTAGAATATTACAGTGAGCCAAGTACAATCGCTTTCTCTCCCATGTACTTTCCCAATGGTTCATGGCAGTGACACATCATGTGTCATTGCAACCAGGCATTTATTTTTGTGCTTTTTTTTATATACAACAATATTTAACAGTAAGAGTAAGCGATTTTTTTTTTTTTTTTTTTTTTGTGTTTTTCAAAAATTGCTTTTTTTTTCCCCTTGATCAGGGAAATTTCCTTGGTCGTCGGAGACATCAAATAACCCTTTGTGACTTGGGAACTCAGCTAATAACGCTTTGAGGTGGCCAAACATAGTAATGACCTTATGGCATCTGTCTGAATAGACAAAAAGATACATCCAGTCCAAACAGTCAATTTTGGTTCATAAATCAACCTGAGACAGGAAATCTGAGTTCCCTGTGTGTCTAATTGGTAAATATACAGTTCTGTATCAAATGTTCAAAGAAAATACTATTTTTAGTGCTCCTAATGTTACAATCAAGTGGTACTATTTTGTACTATGGAATATATTGTTAACAATAAATGTTAACACTATATATTGGTTCTAAGGCCATTGCTGGAATTGTTTGACGTCATTTATTTACAAGTTACAACTCATTAATACGGACTGCTCCTCCGAGTCAATCGAAGGTTTCACTTTAGGGATTTTCCACCATCGTTACTATGTTTTGTACATTGTTAGCTGCATTTACGATATTAATCGGTTGTTTGTGGGTGCATCCATTGTTGTGCGTGGTACATCATCATGATGGCTGATCATTTATCCTAAACCGGCCGTACGCTTATAATGAAGAGCGAAATGATGGAGTTTTGTTCATGACTTTGCAGCCCCAGTGTGACTCACAGAGTTTTATGTTGGTCAAGAGGGATGCTGTCTAGATTCAAGACTGTGAGATCGAGGGTAGACTTGTGGACTTGTTTATCATTTCAGAGATTCACATTGCAGGAGAGATCTCAGCGCTTATGGACTGTTCAATGTCCGATATGGATAATTCGATGAATAATTGTGTTTCATACGTTTGAATTTCAAGACAAAAATGATGTCCTAACATCATCAAGCGCTATACATTTTTTTTTTAAAATGGACGATCAACATTTTTGGGAGGACATGAACTTCTGGTCAATATGGAAGATAGGTGGCAGAACCATTTTAGGCTGTGTCTGAAAAGTGTTTCCTGTTGCTGTTTCCTCATATTCCAAGTCCGGCTTGCTGCAGGAGCTACTGAGTTAAGTGCTCTGTGCACACCGTGAGCTGTGCGTTTCATACATTTTGATCGTGTTTCGATATTCTGATTGCTTGCGATGAATGATGATATCATATGACAGGGAACAGATGGCTGTGTGGGGGACTGGTTGGTCTTGAGGCAAGATGCCGGCCTCAAGATAGAGAGGTTGTGGGTTCAAATCCCGGCTGCATCAGTTGGGATTTTTATTTATGATTTCTCTCTGCAGCAACCACCCATGGTCTCAGCAGCGAGGCCTGGCTTGAAACGTCAATTACTCATCGACTGAAAAAAAAAATATGAGTACCATCCAAAGATGGAGTTATCTGCCTGTGCAGTGAGGGACCCCTGTGCACACGGCTGCCAGGGAAAAACGGATTAATACGCAAAATTTAGTTCCTAGTCTCTAGGGACTTTGTCAGAGGTAAAAGCTGACGAACGCCAAAAAAAAATAAAAAAATAAAAGTTATTCCATTTGTTTACGATGAATGATGATATCATATGACAGGGAACAGTTGGCTGTGTTCACTTTTTGTGCAGTCTCACCTTATGTCTTTTGGCATGCGCTGAGACTGCTATGATGGGGACTGCAGCTACTTTTCTTTGCTCGGGAGATGAGATATTAATTCGGATGATTCCACTGGCATGGGCGGTTGAGTAATTATGGATTTTAATTCGTTTTCAGTGATACCGGGGCCCACCATAAACATAACCATAACTATGGAATGTAATGAAGCATGCCACAGGTAGGTATCATAAATAAAAGGATTAACAAAACAAAATGTAATTAATTCATCAAATAATTAGGATTTGTAGATTTGATAAATACATTTCAACTCTTAGAAGTCTTGAGATTTGTTAAAGTATTTGTTTAATATTTCAGGTTCTTTATTTGTGGACAACCGCAGAAGTCAATCTTTGGTTTGAACCTAGGCTTATTGCTGAATAGGGGATGAATTTTTGTTAAATGTTAATGTTTTAAGAATTAAAATGTGTTTGTTTACTTAATAACGTGACCTAATTCTTTGTTACTAAAAATAAACATTGACCTAACACACACAGCATAAAAATTTACCAAAATGGTTTTAAAAAAAGTATGAAGATTGTTATGAAAACCTTTAATACTGTCATTTACAACATTAATTGTTACATTAATTAAACCTGTGCTGCACAATGCACTGTGATGCACACTGTGCAAACACAAATGAACTATCATCAATAGCCAGCAAAATTGGGCGAGAGATCAATTATGAAAAGACTAAAATCATGAAAAGTTTAATTCCAACAGATGACAAAATATACATGGAAAACAAACCAGTAGAAGAGATCGATCACTTTATCTATCTTGGAAGTCACATTGATCGAGAAGGGGATACAAGCAAAGAAATTAGAATCAGAATAGCTAAAGCAGCAATGTCTTTCAGAATCCTTAAAAAGTAGTGGAAATTAAAACTTATCAGCACAAACACAAAACTTAGACTATTAAAATCAAATGTACTATCAACCCTTATGTATGCATGTGAAAGCTGGAAAACAACAAGAAATATAGAAACAAAGTTGAACACATTCGAAAATAAATCTCTAAGGAAAATACTTGGTATAGCGTGGAACGAATTCAAAACAAATGAGGAAATTAGAGAAATCGCCAATCAACCACTAATATCTTCAGTAATAAAGAAAAAACGATGGTCATATGTTGGACATGTAATGAGAAGAGATAATAACCAAATAGCAAAGCAAGCCCTCATATGGGAAACAACAGGTAAGAGAAAAAGAGGAAGACCCGGGGAGACACTGAGAAGAACATTGATGAGAGAAGCAAGAGCAGCAGGATTCGGCTCCCTCAATGAGACAGAGCTGCCTGCACAGAACAGAGACAGATGGCGAGATTTGATAAAATATCTTTAAAAGAAAACTGCTAGAACAAAAATTCAGATAGGAGAAGGTGTATCTTGGTCTACGCCTTATGGGCCGGCTACGGCTCGAAAGGTCAATAGATAGATAGAAACCTGTGCTGAAGTTGAATGTGTTGGGCCGAAAGGCGTACCACAGTTATACTGCAAACCGCAACACAACGCAGATATGCCCACTTAACATCCTTTTAAGGGAGGATGACAAAGAGGTGTACTTCTTTAGTTATCGGGCAAACACAAACAAACAAACATTAATTAAAACACTTTGAAAAAAAATAAAAATAAACTACTTGTACAAATTGCAAAAAAGCATATAAAAGTGACAAATAATAGTCAAATTGCTCCCTATGTTATAGTGACACATATATAACAACACAATGTTAGAAATGAAGGAAACGATGCTTTATTTGAAAAGAAATCAAAGAAATCATAATATGTGTTATATATGTGTCATTTGAAAAAAGGAATCTTTGATCAGATCCCAAAGAAGGGTATTCTCAGAAATTGTAACAACTGGAGAGGCATAAAACTTTTGTCAGTTGCCTCAAAGTTATTCTGTGAAATCATCATGAATAGAATAAAAGATTCAATAGATACAAGAATGCGTGAAGAACAGGCTGGGTTTAGAAAAGTGAGAAGCTGCCTTGAGCACATTTTTACTCTACAACTTATATTGGAGGAACACATTGAAAAGCAAAAACATTTTGTACTTAACTTCATCAACTTTAAAAAAGCATTCGACAGCATTCATAGAGATTCTTTGCTTAAAATTCTGAAGCAATATGGCTTACCATCAAAAATCATAAATATTATCAATGACATGTATGATGGATACACATGTGCAGTTCGTACAGGGGAAGTATTGAGTGGATGTTTTCCAATAGAAACTAGAGTTAAACAAGGATGTAGTTTATCGCCCTTGTTATTTGAAATTGTTATGGACTTCTTAATGAAGAAATGCTGCACTGGTAATAAAGGCATCGAATGGATACAAGGAGACCATATGGAGGACCTCGACTTTGCTGATGACAGTCTTCATCAGCAGTCAGATAAAACACAAACAGGAAAACACAAATGAACTATCATCAACAGCCAGCAAAATTGGGCTTGAGATAAAACATAAAAAGTCTAAAGTCATGAAAAGATTAATTCCAACAGATGACAGAATATACATGGAAAATAAATCAGTGGAATAGATCAACCACTTTATCTATCTTGAAAGTCACATTGATCGGGAAGGGGATACAAGTAAAGAAATTAGAATCAGAATAGCTAAAGCAGCAATGTCTTTCAAAAGCCTTGGAACGTTGTGGAAATCAAAACTCATCAGCACAGACACAAAACTTAGACTATTCAAATCAAACATACTATCTACCCTTACAAATGCATGTGAAAGTTGGAAAATAACAACAGATATATAAAACAAAGTTGAATGCATTCGAAAATAAATGTCTAAGGAAAATACTTGGTATAGCGTGGAACAAATTTAAAACAAATGAAGAAATTAGAGAAATCGCCAATCACTAATATCTTCAGTAATCAAGAAAAGACAATGGTCATATGTTGGACATATGATGAGATAATAACCGAATAACAAAGCAAGCCCTCATGTGGGAAACAACAGGTAAGAGGAAAAGAGGCAGACACAGAGAGACACTGCGAAGAACATTGACCAGAGAGGCAAGAACAGCAGGAATCGGCTCCCTCAATGAGATAGAGTTGCTTGCACAGAACAGAGACAAATAGCGAGATTTGATAAAATATCTTTACAAGGATTGAAAACTGCTAGAATTAAAATTTAGATAAGAGAAAGAGTATCTGGGTTTATGCGCTATGGGTCGGCTACGGCTTGAAAGGTCAATAGAAAGAAAGATATATATATATACCATCATCATCGTTCCGGGCCTGCTGCTGGCATAGGTGATCATGTCTCTCCACAACTTTCGATATCGACAGTTATTGATCATTTCTATTGTTGAATTTCTGCCAAGCCATTCTCTTAAGCTGTCTGGTATCTTTTCTCTTTGCTTCCCTCTATCTCTTTGTCCCTCAATTTTCGCAGTTGTTACAATATATTCCACTTGTTCTCTTCTCATTACATGGCCAAAAAAATGATGATTGTTTTTTCCTAATATTGGAAATTAGCTCTCTTTTTGCTTTGGCCTTTTTCAGAACATTTTCATTACTCTTCTTAACTGTCCTTGGTATTCTCAACATTCTTCTGTAAAACCACATTTCTACAGACTCCAGTGATTTTTTTGTCTGTTGTCCTATTGTCCATGATTCACATCCATATGTTAAGACCAGCTCTACATAACATTTAAGAACTCTTTTTTTTTTGTTTCTATTGTTAAAAACAGTACAACCTGCGGCTGTCCTGCTGCCTTGCAGTATGCTCAGGAGAGTAAAAGGGAGGGTACCCTGAAGTAAAACAATGCCACTGTCTTGAGACTTTTTAGTCAAAGGCTAGCGGAGCCAACCATAAAAAGACCGACAGAAGGCAACAGAAAACCACCATAGTAGTTTCTTTGTACAATCATGTATGTATATATATATATATATATATATATATATATATATATATATATATATATATATATATATATATATATATATATATATATATATATATATATAAATATATATATAGATATTCACAATGGCTATAAAATGTAATTGTTATTTAAATAAGATATATACTTGCTGGCACATATGCAAACATGCACACTTATATACTTTCCTACACAAACTCTAATATGCTATGAATGAAAGAAGCCTGCTGGTTCTGAAAACTTTTGCATCAGTTATCAGTCATATTATGACATGCAGGAAGACTATCTTGCTGCTGAAGCAGAAATGCTTATTCTATCTACCTATTGACCTTTCGAGCTGTAGTCGGCCCATAGGGCATAGACCCAAATACTCTTTCTCTTATCTAAATTTTTATTTTAGCAATTTTCAATCCTTCTAAAGATATTTTATCAAATCTCACCATTTGTCTCTGTTCTATGCAAGCAACTCTATCTCACTGAGGGAGCCGATTCCTGCTGCTCTTGCCTCTCTGATCAATGTTCTCAGTGTCTCTCTGGGTCGGCCTTTTTTCCTCTTACCTGTTATTTCCCACATGAGGGCTTGCTTTGTTATTCAGTTATTATCTCTCCTCATCACATGTTCAACATATGACCATCATCTTTTCTTGATTACTGAAAATATTAGCGATTGATTGGCGATTTCTCTAATTTCCTCTTTGGTTTTGAATTCGTTCCATACTATACCAAGTATTTTCCTTAGAAAACTTAGAAAATGATTTCTTATAATTTTTTCCTCAAAAAATATTTTGTAAAGGCTTGGCTAACATCAAGGACCCCATTGTAAAGAATATATGATGGCTATATACCTCAGTGAGGGAGCCACGATAGCTCAGTGGTTAGTGAACTGGACTACAAAGAACAAGGGGCAGGGTTCGATCCCAACCGAAAGCTTCCGGGTTCACCCAGCATTAAATGGGTACCGGATTTTTTTCTGGGAAAGTAAAGCGGCATGGGCGTAATACCAACCACATTACCCCAAAAATCATGTGCCGAAGGTCTGTAAAATTTATGGTCACTAACACCATATTCCCTATATGCCACTTGGCGTGACAAAGGTACTTTAGTTTTTTTTTTATATACACTTCAGTGAATTAAGTGCTGGATTTAAAGGAACTGAATGAAAAGCATGGATATCAGACATCAAATGGAAGAATATCCAAAATAGGCATGAAGCAAAACTAGCCTTGTTGAATGTTAAGACTGATTTAGGTAAAATACTAGCCTAAGCAGCATATAAAGACCTTGGTAATAGGGTGAAAAACTCTGTAAGATGTGATAAAACTTATATAGATAATCTGGCAGTTGAAGGAGAATTAGCCTCCAAAACTGGAAATAGCAAGGTGTTATATAATATACAGAAACAACTAACAGGCTCCTTTACATCAAATAACCGACCTGTTCTGAGTAAAGATGGCACTTTACTAACTTCTAGTGCTAACAAAAAAGCCCAATGAGCTAACAATTTCCAAGATATTCTTAACCGTCACAGTTTCCCAGTCATCTGATGCAATTTGAAACAGACGCACCAACTCCACATCTAGACATCAATATAAAATAAAATCACTTAACAGAAATTGAATTAGCTGTGAAGCACATGGCTAATAATAAAGCCACTGGTGTCAATAAAATAACTGCAGAGATGCTGGAAGCATTTAATAATAAAAATGTATTCCACCTAAAAATTTATTTAATAAAAATTTGGGGTGAAGAAAAAGTTCCTATAAACTAGAATAAAGAGATCATTATCACATTACCTAAAAAAGGCAATCTTAAAGATTGTAATAACTGGAGAGGAATTAAGCTTTTACCAGTTGCCTCCAAGGTTTTCTGTAGAATCATGCTGAACAGAATAAAAGATGCTGTAGGTAATATTATGTGCGAAGAACAGGCAGGATTTAGAAAGGTGAGAAGCTGTCTTGACCAAATATTTACTACAAGGATAATACTAGACAAACATATAGAAAAAACAACATCCATTAATCTGCAATTTCATTCTTCTTCCTTTTCTTTCCTTTTTCATTTGCCTTTCAGCATCGAAGGAAGATATAATTTGCGGCCTTTTGCTCTTCTCTTCACCTCTACTGCTGTTATTTTTCCTAGCGTTTCTAATATTCCGTCAATCCATCTTTTTCATGGTTGGCTCTGGGGCTTGGTGTTCTCGCAACGTTTATTGAAGGCTCGTTGTATTATGTTTTGATCTTTCTGCCTTGTCACATGGCCGAACCATTTTATCTGCTATTTCTTTATATATTCTATGGCGGGAGTTATTCCTAGCTTTTTTTCTCAATTCTTCATTTCTGATCTTATCTCTCAGACTGTTTCCCATCATTCGTCTAACACATTTCATCTCAGTAGAGGTTGTTTTTCTAATTGTTCTTGCATCTAGGGTCCAAGACTGGCATTGGTAGCACAACGTTGGGATGAAGATTCTATTCTGAGTGCCCATTTTGCCTCTTGAGTTATTTCCTTGTTGGACCATAGTAGTGATAGCTGTCCAATGATTTGACAGGCTTCGTTGCATCTTGAGTCGATTTCTGCTGTTTGTGAATTGTCATTTGTCACTAGACTTCCTAGGTATTTAAAGACCTCTACTTGTTTTAGTTATCTGCCGTCTATAGTTATGTTATGTTCTGTTTCTCTTTTTTAACATTTATGACTTCTGTTTTATTGATGTTGATTTTCATGTTTCATTTTGTGCCTGTGCTGTTGAATCTATTTAAATGTTCTTGTAGGTCTTCTATTTTTCCATGTATTAGTGTCTGATCATCTCCAAATAGAAGCTCATTGATCTCTCTGATTGCACTTTAATTGATTTTAAAAAAGCATTTGACAGCGTACTTAGATTGTCCTTGTGAAATATCTTGAAACATTATGGAATACCACCAAAAATTATCAACATTAAAAAAGACATATGTGACGACCATACTTGCGCAGTTCACACAGAGAAGGGAATGAGTGATTGGTTTCGAATTGAAACAGGAGTCAAACTGGGATGTTTACTCTCACCATTACTATTTGGATCTACCATTGATTATATCATGAGTAAATGTTGCAAATTATGGCATTAAATGGTAAGACCAGAATTACTCTGAAGACCTAGATTTTGCAGACAATATAGTGCTCTTAAGTGGCAATATCAACAAGCTGCAAAATATCACAGATACCTTATTCTCCATGCCATAAAAAATAGGACTTAAAATCAATAGGAATAGAACAAAAGTAATGAAAAATCGCAATACCCAGAGAGCAATATATATCTCAATCACCAGACATTGGAAAGAGTAGACCACTATATACAATTTGGTAGTAATATAGATCAAGAAGGTGAAACAAAGAAAGGGATCAGAGGCAGGATTATAAAAGCAGCAATGAATTTTTAAAATCTGGACAAAATGTGGAAATCAAAAATACAATGTAAGAACACCAAACTTAGAATATTCATCTCAAATGCATTATCAACATTTACCTACGCATGTAAAAGCTAGAAAACATCAAAAGAGATTGACAAAAAATTAAACACTTTTGAGGACAAATGCTTAAGGAAAATATTCTGTGTACAATGGAATAAATTTAAGACAGATATTGAAATCAGAGAAATGACCATGCAACCAAATATCTCATCTACAATTCAGGAAAGAAGATGGACATGTGTCAGATATATGCTGGTAAGAGACAACAAAAGAATTCAAAATCAGGCTCTTCTATGAGAAACATCAGGATACAGAAAAAGAGGAAGACTTAAAGAGACACTAAAAAGAACACTTATGAGAGAAGCAAAGTTGGCAGGCATAGACTTATTAGATAAGATCAAACATGTCACCCAAAATAGAGATGAGTGGTGAAAAACACTACAAGCCCCATGTGACGTCTAAAGTGTGTAAAGGATCAAGAACACAGATTTTTGGGAGTTAAGAGACTCATAATATGAAAATGTAGACATGAGAACTTGAAGTAGGCAGTGAAAGAGATGGAAAGATAACATCAAAGAATGGACATACCTCACCTTTGCAAGGTCTGAAAGAATGATTGATGATAGAAATAAATGAAGAAGGTTAATGAAGTCTATCAGTAATGCCACAACGTCTCACTGGGTAATGGGATGAAGAAGAGACACGAAATGCATATTTCAGAACATTATAGATTTGTGTGTTGTACTGTTTAAAACATTATTTTAATTAGCATTAGTTATCCTATCTTTTCATCTTTTACTTTTTTTTACTCAATTACTATTTAATTAAGGACTGTATAAAACTTGACACAACATGATGATAGGAAACACCTGGTTTAAGCAACATCCAAGACGTCTGTGGACATGGAAAAGCCCACGGGACAATGCATGTAATTAAATTTGATTATATAATGATAAGCAATAGATTTAGAAACAGTCTGGTGTGTGTGAAAACTAGACCAGGGGCAGATTGCAATAGTGATCATGCACTAGTTGTGGGAAAGCTTAGAGTAAAATTAAAAACAACAAAACGAGCATCAGTTAACATCAAGTTAAATTTAGATTTACTCAAATCAGACAAGAAGCTGCAAAACAAATATAAAATCACAATTCAGAACCGGTACAATGCAATATAGAAGATACAAAGCATTGATGAACAGTGGGAAATGCTAAAAGAATCAATGCAACAAACATCAAAAGAGCTCATACCAAATCAGATTATTTTAAGTTCCATAAGTGGCACGCCTGGAATAACAATTGGAGGTCATAATATAAATAATCTAAGGTACGCTGATGATACAGTCTTAATCGCTAAGAGTGAAAATGAGTTACAAGAAATGCTGGACATTATAGCGAAAGAAAGCAAAAATAAAGGACCCAGCCTTAATAGCAAAAAGACAGAGGTAATGGTAACAACAAAGAAAAAGACATCACCTCAATGCAAAATAAAGACAAGTAGAACAATATTAAAACAGGTAAATGAATTTAAATATTTGGGAACTTTGTTAACCTCAGACGGAAGATGTACAAAAGAGGTGAGATGCAGAATGGCTCAGGCAAAAACAGCTTTCCAAAAAATGAGGAAGAAACTATGCAATCAATTAATGACAATAGAAACAAGAAAATGAGTTCTTAAATGTTACGTAGAGCTGGTCTTAACATATGGATGTGAATCATGGACAATAGGACAACAGACAAAAAAATCACTGGAGTCTGTAGAAATGTTGTTTTACAGAAGAATGTTGAGAATACCATGGACAGCCAAGAAGAGTAATGAAGATGTTCTGAGAGAGGTCAAAGTAAAAAGAGAGCTAATTTCCAATTTTAGGAAGAAACAATCATCATTTTTTGGCCATGCAATGAGAAAAGAACAACTGGAATATATTGTAACAACTGGAAAAATTGAGGGACAAAGAGATAGAGGGAAGCAAAGAGAAAAAATAATAGACAGCTTAAGAGAATGGCTTGGCAGAAGATCAACAACAGAAATGATAAATAGCTGCTAAGATCGAAAGTTGTGGAGAGACATGATCATCTACGCCAGCAGGCCCGGTACTTGATGATGATGATATATAAAACTTACTATGCAGACAGCACCATTCTGGCATGGATTCGAAGCACAAGCACCTGCATGTGACTGAAGCTGGCATCCATTGGCACCTACTCCTGAGCCCACATAGCCTGGAGGGCATGTGCAGAATCTGGTATTACCACCTATAAAGAAATATTTTTCAAGATGGTGACTTTATTTAAAATTGAGAAAAAGAAATAGTGAGTTTTAAAAACAATAAAAATGAGATTTTTGGGGCATGTTAAAAGACAAAGCAGCCTTTTAAAAGTAATCTAGGAAGGGAAAATACAAGGTAAAAGAGGCAGACACAGACCAAGACTAACATAAATGAGCAACATCAAAAGATGGACAAATCAACCTATGACAACCTGCACCATCAAAGTAAGAGACAGAGTAGATGGCATTCAATGATGATGAATTGTTGTAGGTCTTTATGATTTTTTGCCAGTAATACAGTCATCATCATCGTCAAATACCGGGCCTGCTGGCGTAAGTGATCATGTCTCTCCACAACTTTTGATCTCAACAGTTATTGATCATTTCTGTTGTTGACCTTCTGCCAAGCCATTCTCTTAAGTTGTCTGGTATTTTTTCTCTTTGCTTCCCTCTATCTCTTCGTCCCTCAATTTTCCCAGTTGTTACAATATATTCCAGTTGTTCTCTTCTCATTACATGGCCAAAAACTGATGATTGTTTCTTCCTAATATTGGAAATTAGCTCTCTTTTTGCTTTGGCCTCTTTCAGAACGTTTTCATTACTCTTCTTTAGCTGTCCATGGTATTCTCAACATTCTTCTGTAAAACCATATTTCTACAGACTCCAGTGATTTTCTTATCTTGTTGTCCTATTGTCCATGATTCACATCCATATGTTAAGACTGGCTCTAAATAACATTTAAGAACTCTTTTTCTTGTTTGTATTGTCAAAAATGGATTGCATAGTATCTTCCTCATTTTTTGGAAAGCTGCTTTTGCCTGAGCCATTCTGCATCTCACTTCTTTTGTACATCTTCCATCTGAGGTTAACAAAGTTCCCAAATATTTAAATTCATTTACCTGTTTTAATATTGTTCCACTTGTCTTTATTTTGCACTGAGGTGATTTCTTTTTCTTTGTTGTTATCATTACTACGGTCTTTTTGCTATTAAGGCTGAGTCCTTTATTTTTGCTTTCTTTCACTATAATGTCTAACATTTCTTGTCACACATTTTCACTCTTAGCGATTAAGACTGTATCATCAGCATACCTTATTTACATTATGACCTCCAATTGTTATTCCAGGCATGCCCTTATGGATCTTAAAATAATCTCACTATAAATATTAAACAAATCTGGAGACAGCATACAACCTTGTCTAACACCCTGTATTATTTGTTGAAACATTTCCAATTGGTTTCCAGTTCTTATGGCCACTGTTTGTTGCCAGTACATGTTCTTTATTAATCTTAGATCTTTGCTGTCTACAGTAATACATTATCATCAGCATTTCTTAGGTTATTGATTATCTTTCTATTAAAAAAAAAAAAGAAATGATAACAAAGAAGAGCACTAGCCCCACCTCACCTCCAAATGCTGTGACCTTGGCCTTAAAATATTATTTCTCTCCCCTATGTCAAAATATATGTATTGGAAAACCTCCTGAACATTGGCTTAGACTGGGAAGAAACAGAGAAAATTTCCAGGAAATGTAATGGATGGAGAGACCTTGTCTGTGGCATATGCTCCAAAAAAGGGGTCTGAAGCGCTTTGATTGGTTGATGACAGATTTTTTTACTATTTAATAATAATAAATATAATAATAATAAATTTAATAATAATAAATATAATAATAATAAATATAATAAAAATAAATATAATAATAATAAATTTTACTACGTTATCGTAATCTAGGGTTAAGTAGTCTGGATCAACCAGATCCTTTTTCCACCTTTAGACACCCAGTCTCTCAATGTATACATCATAATCTGTCATCAATCAATCAAAGCCCATTTGACCCCTTTTCTCCCCAGTCTAGGCCACAGACAAGGTCTCTCCTTCCATTCCTATTCTTGGTCATTTTCTCTGTTCCTTTCTAATCTAGGCCACAGACTAGGTCTCTCCTTCCATTTCTATTGTTGGTCATTTTCTCTGTTCCTTTCCAGTCTAGGCCACAGACAAGGTCTCTCCTTCCATTCCTATTGTTGGTCATTTTCTCTGTTCCTTTCTAATCTAGGCCACAGACAAGGTCTCTCCTTCCATTCCTATTGTTGGTCATTTTCTCTGTTCCTTTCTAATCTAGGCCACAGACAAGGTCTCTCCTTCCATTCCTATTGTTGGTCATTTTCTCTGTTCCTTTCCAGTCTAGGCCACAGACAAGGTCTCTCCTTCCATTCCTATTCATAGTCATTTTCTCTGTTCCTTCCCAGTCTAGGCCACAGACAAGATTTCTCCTTCCATTCTATTCTTGGTCATTTTCTCTGTTCTTTTCCAGTCTAGGCCACAGACAAGGTTTCTCCTTCCATTCTATTCTTGGTCATTTTCTCTGTTCTTTTCCAGTCTAGGCCACAGACAAGGTTTCTCCTTCCATTCCTATTGTTGGTCATTTTCTCTGTTCCTTTCCAGTCAGGGCCACAGACAAGGTTTCTCCTTCCATTCCTATTGTTGGTCATTTTCTCTGTTCCTTTCCAGTCAGGGCCACAGACAAGGTTTCTCCTTCCATTCCTATTGTTGGTCATTTTCTCTGTTCCTTTCCAGTCAGGGCCACAGACACGGTTTATCCTTCCATTCCTATTGTTGGTCATTTTCTCTGTTCCTTTCCAGTCAGGGCCACAGACAAGGTCTCTCCCTCCATTCCTATTCTTGGTCATTTTCTTTGTTCCTTTCCAGTCAGGGCCACAGACAAGGTCTCTCCTTCCATTCCTATTGTTGGTCATTTTCTCTGTTCCTTTCCAGTCAGGGCCACAGACAAGGTCTCTCCCTCCATTCCTATTCTTGGTCATTTTCTTTGTTCCTTTCCAGTCAGGGCCACAGAAAGGTCTCTCCTTCCATTCCTATTCCTGGTCATTTTCTCTGTTCCTTTCCTGTCTAGGTCACAGAGAAGGTCTCTCATTCCATTAATATTTTTTGTCATTTTCTCTACTTCTTCCCAGTCTAGGCCAATATTCAGGAGGGTTTCAAGGACTTATATTTTGACATAGGGGAGTGAAATAATTTTTTGCCGTCAAGGTCACAGCATTTTGGAGGTGAGGCGGGGCCAGAGCTCTTCCTTGCTGTCACTTCTTTTCTCCAATTTAGTGAGCCAGGAACCTATTCCTTTATCAGTGGAGTCGACTACAAGGAACAAAGCTGAACCAGCATTACCTAGGGAAAGAAATGGAGGCCTAGGTCAGGGGAAGTAGAAATAACAAAATAATGAAAGGGTAAAGTGGTTAAAATAAAAAAGCAAAGTAAATCAATCAAGTAAGACACATGATTGTAGCGGAATTAAATCATTAAAGATAGAAACAAAATAAATGATTGATCTTAAATCTGGAAGTACCTTCCGAGCATGTAGCAAGACTGCTGCAGTTACCGTTGTTGACACTGCAAAATCCAACATAGGAACAGGTTATACCATCACCTTGGTAACCTAAAATATAAACATTCAAAAGTGATCAGTCCTTTTTATATCATTTATTGTAATATAAACTATAATTTCTTGTATCATTATTGTTAATTCATAAATATTGATGTTCTGTCTGATTGGATTAATGAATGGTGGGTACCTCAATAATAAATTTGGTTTTGTCTCTAAATTCTTTATTAGACACGAGTCTTTACTTCTGGTGTTTTCTCTCTTTCTTTCTCTATCTCTCCCTCCCTCCCTGTAGGGTCATTTCAAGTAGCTCCACTATAATACCAAACTACTGACAAACCATAGTATCTTGCTACCAAGTCTGTCAGGATGCCAAAGGCCATATTTTATCCTATTCATGTTTGTCTACTAACAAATCTAATTTGCCATTAAGCTTACCATACTATATCAAAGCATTTGGAGGTCAAGAGTTTCAGTGCTCATCATCACTATCGTCATGTTTCTGAAATCAGTGGCTCTATTTGCACTAAAATATTTTAATTCTCTTGATTAACATCTTTTCTGACTTCCTGGGCAAAATGTCCAACCACACTGTGTTTTAGACAAATTTTCATTTATTTTTTTCGCTGTTATTTAAAATTTTAGAAAAACAGCCTGACCACAGGATGTTAAACCACATAGTAGCAAATGTTACAGAGGCCCTGACCGTAGTCAGTGGAGAAAAGATTAGAGCTCCTGCCACCTGCTGTGCATGTCACAAGAGACAATTAAGGAGGTCCGGGTACAAAGTTCATGCATCTGAGCTGAAGCTATCATCGGTGCTTTCATTATTGGGTGGTATCATGCTTCATACTGTGGAATTAGCTGAAGAGGAGATCTGAGCCACTGTGAAGTTGTCTGTTGTTCAATGAAGATGAGGAGAACCATCATATGTTAGGAAGGAGTGAGATTCACGAGATAGTTATGAGCTAGCACAATTAGGATGAGTGAGTTGGGAGAACAAAGGAGAGTGGAGCTGACAGCATGGTTTCAGTGAAGGGAGGGAGCATTAAAGGGAAATCTCATGATCATGAGGGGAAATCTCATGATTAGAAACACAAAGAATTTTATTAAGTACCGTTTGCAACGGGGAATATTAAAGGGCTGCACAGACAAAAAATTCAGTTAAGTCACATGTAGTCTGGGAGCCGCGATAGCTCAGTGGTTAGTGAACTGGACTACAAAGGATAAGAGGTAGGGTTCAATCCCAACCGACGGCTTCCGGTTCACCCAGCCTTTAATGTGTACCAGATTTTTTTCTGGGAAAGTAAAGCGGCACAGGCGTAATACCGACCAAATTACCCCAAAAATCATGCGCCAAAGGTCTGTAAAATTTATGGTCACTAACACCATATTCCCTATACGCCACTTGGCATGACTGGGGTACTTTACTTTACTTTTACATGTAGTCTAGAGTACAGTGGTAGATAGGGTCTACACCTGTAGAGCATGAGCCTGTGGTTAGTTATGAATAGTTTAAAAGGAGACACACTGTGTAAGCCACATTGATTAAGTCACATTTTTGAAGGTACCAGTAGGGAAATGAGATCCTCTAGTCTTAGTAGCAGAGCGAATGCCATATTGAGTTAAAGTGTATAGATAAGGGATAATTCAGTCTGAGAACTCATTCACAGATTGTTCAGCATAGCAATTAGGATATGCCTTATTTTAGGGGAATGAGTGACAGTGGGCAAACTATAAAGTTGGGCAAACTATCAAGTAAGAGCTGTGCTACGATATTATTTGGTTGTGAATAAATGTATGGGTGTAGTGCGTGAAGAGACAGACAGGAGTGTATGAATAGTTTAGAGGAAGCCAAAACCTCCTTAGCACTACTTTGACATGATGGAGAGGTCATCCATGCTGCCCAGCCTCTTTATCAAGATTTGTTTATTAAGTGGAGTGATGTAAATAAACGTGTTGAAGTTCCTGTTTTATAACAAGACTTGTGTATTACCTAAATGGTCTGTGGCTGTGTTCATAAACCTATATCCAGTTTTCCTATGTTTTCCGATCAAGTAAGAACCAACAACACAATGTGAAGTACCACTAATGACAATGGCAACGGAAGCAAGCCTTCCATATGATCAGAGGCGGAGCTAAGTTATTGAGTGGCTCTGAGATCAGTCAAGCTTGGGCGAAGTTAAGACAAGGCCAGATGGTCTTACCATCGATTAGACTGTGTCAAGTCGGTCAGTACCAGATACTCAAGTCGAGTAATTTAGTTAAATCAAGGTGAACCAGATAAATCAAGATGAACAACATCATCCTCAATATTAAGAGAGAGAGCAAGAAATGAAAGGACACCATTAGTCCTATTTCACAGTTGTTCATCCTCATCCTCTCTCAATGATTTAAAGAAGGTGCAAATGATCTGATTTTGCACATACTAACCATCCTGACCATGAGAATAGGGATCAAAGAAAGAAAACAAGCCAGCACACAAAAATGCCTTGCTGAAGCTTCAATGTGTTGGGCTAAAAGGTACAAAGTAATTCAGCTTACTGTAAACAACTCAACATTCCCATGCTTATGTAGTGTTCTTTTATGAGTGAATGATGAAAAAGAGACGTTACTGAGCAAATGTAGCAGAAGGAAAAGATAACTACAAATCTGTACACTGTACCTCCCGGGCATGGACCGCACGATCTTGATCCTCGGTTGTTGGTGCACTGCACCATGGGAGAACATCCACCATTGTTGGTAGCACATTCATTGATGTCTGAACAGGTGTAGCCATTGCCAGTGTAACCTGGGAGAGCATGTCAACAAAGACTGTAACCAATATCCTAGCAATATAGGTAGGTACTGTAACTGTAAGACGGTATTCATGCTATACCTAGATAATTCTTCAACTATATGCTACATTAAAAATTGTCAGAAATACAAAAAAAATCAAAGATACATAATAAAATTGTTTGTTCACCATCATCTTATGGTATCTCCCCATCAAGGTTGACACCATTAATTGCCATTTCATTCTGTTTTTGCCTTCAGATGTAGTACGATGTTGTCACAGGTTTTTCTGTTAATCTCTTGATAGGGGATAGAGCATGTTCACATGCAGACTCAGCATCACCTGAGCATAATGAAGGACCTTGCAATTTGAGTTCTTTATTCAAAGTTTATGACTATTTTTTATGATTGTTCAGGCTGCACATACAAAAATCATTCATCACTTCTGCCAAATTATGGTGGTCAATATAAATTGTGTTTGAACATTTTCAGTTTGGTTCTGCTGTTGAACGCTAGCCCATTTCAAATTGTTTGTGTGTAATAAAAGCACAATCATGTTCTTAGTTCAAAAGATAATCTGTTGATTGAAGTAATTGATTGATTGTCAACATTTCAGAACAAGAAGCACAAACATACAACAAAGTATACATATATACAAAACTGTACATACAAACATACACACATATACATAGGAGGAAAAATTAAAAAATAAAAAAAGGTATGTAAGAAGCTTTACGTGACAAGTGGACGACACAGACTAAACAACGTTTCGGCTCAATAGGCCTTCATCAGGAACAAACAATAAAAACACACACACACAAATTAATAACGAAACAACCAAAACAAAAACAATCGAAATGTGTTAAAGAAAACAACAACAAAAAGTAAAACTATCCTGTCAAATCCAAAATAAAATCGTAACCAAGTGCGGCTGTCGTGAACGTCGAAAATCGTGCGAAAAAGTGCGTAAATGTAAACAGAACCAGATGAGTAAACACAGGGGTCAGTGTGCAAACACAAAGGAGAAAGAATCGAATAGTAGTCTGACAGGTGTAAAAAGACGCTAAGAGTGAGATGTCTGAGAGTGGGGTACAGTAAAAATAAATGAGGGGTAAGAAGCACAGAAAAAAAATTTTTTATAGAGGAGAAAACCGAAGTGTCTCATAAGGGACTAGAGGAGAAGAACTATAAAAAGTATGGCATAGTAAGTAGACCAAAGAACCCAAATATGTGTAGTAGAGAAGGCTATGCAAAAGGGAAGGAGCAAGCAAAAAGAAACTATGCGTATGAGTGTGATACATTCATACCTCTCGGGGTCAGCGAACCATACTGGACTATAAGGCGATTTTCCAAAGTATAGCGGCTGCGGTCGCCAGAGTGACAAAGGACAATACCAGTGACACGGATGTCGTCTTTGCCCTTGATTATTTTCTCATACACATACACATTTTTCATTTTCTCACACATATACATACATACATATACATATATATGAAAGCATACACAATGCTATGTTTTTATACATCTATGTTTTAATTTTAAATATAAACTGAACATGTGCAATTGCTTCTCCTTGATATGATTTGCAACCTAAGGATTTTACAAATTTTTATATAATCAGCACTGTAAGCGATATATGGGGTCTGATCAGGTTAGCCTGCTACTGTAAGACAGTAGATGATACTACTAATGACTGGCACCTACTGCATTTGTGGTTAAGTTGGAGGAGTCTAAGGCTATGATAGATAACCCAAGCAAACAGTATGACGAATGCAACATTAAACTGAGACACCAGGATAAAGAGGAAGATCTAGAGACACAGTAAAGAATACTTACAAGAGAAGCAAAGTTGGCAGGCATAGATTCATTAGATACGATCAAACATCCTGCCCAGAATAGAGAAGGATGGTGAAAAATACTACAAGACCTATGCAATGTCTAACAGTGCTGGAAGAATCAAGACCAACATTAAATTAGCCAATAGCAATATATATATATATATATATATAGTCCTTTCGAGCCGAAGACGGCACATAGGGCAGAACTACAATCTTAAAAACAGAAACCTTGCGTGTCAAAATGGCACATATTGCAGAGATCACTGCTTCTAAAATCTATGGCTCTGTTTCCATAACAATGCTTTTTACAATGACAGCTTGTCAAGCCATCGATCAACCTCCTTAGTCGCCTCTTACGACATGCCTGGAAGGTCAAAGTGTCACTATTCTTTACTTCCTACATAATGAGGCCCCGGTAACACACGGGATAGCAATATATACCTAACCAATTTTCTGGCATCCCCCTGTAACTCAGTTTTAATTTGTAATGCATGGACTTTGTTCCTACTTCAGAACTCTGTTAAGATGAGTCGATTGGGGATTATATTATGCATTAGGAAAAGGCTAATATCAAGCAACTTTAAACCATCTGTGATAACACAAAAGATCATATTACATTATTATGTTCCATATTAGTAAAATATATTGATAAATTAAAATGTGAAAAAGCTAACCTTGTGGACAAGCTGCGCAGACAAATGATCCAGGTATGTTGATGCACTGAACAGCTGGATCTACAGAACAGTATCGGCCTGTGGCGCACTCATCAATGTCCACAATACAAGCAGGGTCACTCACAGAGTGATTCCAGCCATTATCACAGATACAGTTGTAGCGTGGCTGTTAGGTGATAGGTTAAACAGGATGAGAGGAAGTGGTGTGTGAGGGCTAAACAGGATGAGAGGAAGTGGTGTGTGAGGAAACAGTTCGAGAGCAAATGGGGTGGAATGAAGTGGTGTGTGAGGAAACAGTTTGAGAGTGAACAGGTGAAAGGAAGTGGTGTGTGAGGAAACAGTTCGAGAGCAAAGAGAAGAAATGTGTGTGAAAACAGTTTGAGAGCAATGAGAAGCAATGTGTGTGAAAATAGTTTGAGAGCAAACAGAAACAATGTGTGTGAAAACAGTTTGAGAGCAAACAGAAGCAATGTGTGTGAAAACAGTTTGAGAGCAAATTGAAGTAATCTGTGTGAAAACAGTTTGAGAGAAAAAAAGGATGGATGGAAGCAGTGTGTGAGGAAACAATCAGAGAGCAAACAGGGTAGGAGGAAGCAGTGTGTGAGAAAACAATCAGAGAGCAAACAGGGTAGGAGGAAGCAATCTGTGAGAAAACAATCAGAGAGCAAACAGGGTAGGAGGAAGCAATGTGTGAGAAAACAATCAGAGATCAAACAGGGTGGGAAGAAGCAGTGTGTGAGAAAACAATCAGAGAGCAAACAGGGTAGGAAGAAGCAATCTGTGAGAAAACAATCAGAGAGCAAACAGGGTGGGAAGAAGCAGTGTGTGAGAAAACAATCAGAGAGCAAACAGGGTGGGAAGAAGCAGTGTGTGAGAAAACAATCAGAGAGCAAACAGGGTGGGAAGAAGCAGTGTGTGAGAAAACAATCAGAGAGCAAACAGGGTAGGAGGAAGCAATGAGTGAGAAAACAATCAGAGATCAAACAGGGTGGGAAGAAGCAGTGTGTGAGAAAACAATCAGAGAGCAAACAGGGTAGGAAGAAGCAATCTGTGAGAAAACAATCAGAGAGCAAACAGGGTGGGAAGAAGCAGTGTGTGAGAAAACAATCAGAGAGCAAACAGGGTGGGAAGAAGCAGTGTGTGTGGAAACAATCAGAGAGCAAACAGGGTGGGAAGAAGCAATGTACGAGGAAACAATCAGAGAGCAAACAGGGTAGGAGGAAGCAGTGTGTAAGGAAATAATCAGAAAGCAAACAGGGTAGGAAGAAGCAATGTGTGAGGAAACAATCAGAGAGCAAACAGGGTAGGAAGAAGCAATGTGTGAGGAAACAATCAGAGAGCAAACAGGGTAGGAGGAAGCAGTGTGTAAGGAAATAATCAGAGAGCAAACAGTGTAGGAAGAAGCAGTGTGTGAGGAAATAATCAGAGAGCAAACAGGGTAGGAAGAAGCAGTGTGTGAGGAAACAATCAGAGAGCAAACAAGGTAGGAAGAAGCAATGTGTGAGAAAATAATCAGAGAGCAAACAGGGTAGGAAGAAGCAATGTGTGAGAAAACAATTAGAGAGCAAACAGGGTAGGAAGAAGCAGTGTGTGAGGAAATAATCACAGAGCAAACAGGATAGGAAGAAGCAATGTGTGAGGAATCAATCAGAGAGAAAACAGGGTAGGAAGAAGCAATGTGTGAGGAATCAATCAGAGAGCAAACAGGGTAGGAAGAAGCAGTGTGTGAGGAAACAATCAGAGAGCAAACATGGTAGGAAGAAGCAGTGTGTGAGAAAACAATCAGAGAGCAAACAAGGTAGGAGGAAGCAATGTGTGAGAAAATAATCAGAGAGCAAACAGGGTAGGAGGAAGCAATGTGTGAGGAAATAATCACAGAGCAAACAAGGTAGGAATAAGCAGTGTGTGAGAAAACAATTAGAGAGCAAACAAGGTAGGAAGAAGCAATGTGTGAGGAAATAATCAGAGAGCAAACAGGGTAGGAAGAAGCAGTGTGTGAGAAAACAATCAGAGAGCAAACAAGGTAGGAAGAAGCAATGTGTGAGGAAATAATCAGAGAGCAAACAGGGTAGGAGGAAGCAGTGTGTGAGGAAATAATCAGAGAGCAAACAAGGTAGGAAGAAGCAGTGTGTGAGAAAACAATTAGAGAGCAAACAAGGTAGGAAGAAGCAATGTGTGAGGAAATAATCAGAGAGCAAACAGGGTAGGAGGAAGCATTGTGTGAGGAAATAATCAGAGAGCAAACAGGGTAGGAAGAAGCACTGTGTGAGGAAATAATCAGAGTGCAAACAGGGTAGGAAGAAGCAGTGTGTGAGGAAACAATCAGACAGCAAACATGGTAGGAAGAAGCAATGTGTGAGGAAACAATCACAGAGCAAACAGGGTGGGAGGAAGCAGTGTGTGAGGAAACAATCAGTGAGCAAACAGGGTAGGAGGAAGCAGTGTGTAAGGAAATAATCAGAGAGCAAACAGGGTAGGAGGAAGCAGTGTGTAAGGAAATAATCAGAGAGCAATCAGTGTAGGAAGAAGCAGTGTGTGAGGAAACAATCAGAGAGCAAACAGGGTAGGAGGAAGCAGTGTGTGAGAAAACAATCAGAGAGCAAACAGGGTAGGAGGAAGCAGTGTGTGAGAAAACAATCAGAGAGCAAACAAGGTAGGAAGAAGCAATCTGTGAGAAAACAATCAGAGAGCAAACAAGGTAGGAAGAAGCAATGTGTGAGGAAACAATCAGAGAGAAAACAGGGTGGGAGGAAGCAGTGTGTGAGGAAACAATCAGAGAGAAAACAGGGTAGGAGGAAGCAGTGTGTAAGGAAATAATCAGAGAGCAAACAGGGTGGGAGGAAGCAGTGTGTGAGGAAACAATCAGTGAGCAAACAGGGTAGGAGGAAGCAGCGTGTAAGGAAATAATCAGTGAGCAAACAGGGTAGGAAGAAGCAATCTGTGAGAAAACAATCAGAGAGCAAACAGGGTAGGAGGAAGCAGTGTGTAAGGAAATAATCAGAGAGCAAACAGGGTGGGAGGAAGCAGTGTGTGAGGAAACAATCAGAGAGAAAACAGGGTAGGAGGAAGCAGTGTGTAAGGAAATAATCAGAGAGCAAACAGGGTAGGACGAAGCAGTGTGTAAGGAAATAATCAGAGAGCAATCAGTTTAGGAAGAAGCAGTGTGTGAGGAAACAATCAGAGAGCAAACAGGGTAGGAGGAAGCAGTGTGTAAGGAAATAATCAGAGAGCAAACAGGGTGGGAGGAAGCAGTGTGTGAGGAAACAATCAGAGAGAAAACAGGGTAGGAGGAAGCAGTGTGTAAGGAAATAATCAGAGAGCAAACAGGGTAGGAAGAAGCAGTGTGGAAGGAAATAATCACAGAGCAAACAGGGTAGGAAGAAGCAGTGTGTGAGAAAACAATCAGAGAGCAAACAAGGTAGGAGGAAGCAGTGTGTGAGAAAACAATCAGAGAGCAAACAAGGTAGGAAGAAGCAATCTGTGAGAAAACAATCAGAGAGCAAACAGGGTAGGAGGAAGCAATGTGTGAGAAAACAATCAGAAAGCAAACAGGGTAGGAAGAAGCAGTGTGTGAGGAAATAATCAGAGAGCAAACAGGGTAGGAAGAAGCAATGTGTGAGGAAACAATCAGAGAGCAAACAGGGTAGGAGGAAGCAGTGTGTAAGGAAATAATCAGAGAGCAAACAGTGTAGGAAGAAGCAGTGTGTGAGGAAATAATCAGAGAGCAAACAAGGTAGGAAGAAGCAATGTGTGAGAAAATAATCAGAGAGCAAACAGGGTAGGAAGAAGCAATGTGTGAGAAAACAATTAGAGAGCAAACAGGGTAGGAAGAAGCAGTGTGTGAGGAAATAATCACAGAGCAAACAGGATAGGAAGAAGCAGTGTGTGAGAAAACAATCAGAGAGCAAACAAGGTAGGAGGAAGCAATGTGTGAGAAAATAATCAGAGAGCAAACAGGGTAGGAGGAAGCAATGTGTGAGGAAATAATCACAGAGCAAACAAGGTAGGAATAAGCAGTGTGTGAGAAAACAATTAGAGAGCAAACAGGGTAGGAAGAAGCAATGTGTGAGGAAATAATCAGAGAGCAAACAGGGTAGGAAGAAGCAGTGTGTGAGAAAACAATCAGAGAGCAAACAAGGTAGGAAGAAGCAATGTGTGAGGAAATAATCAGAGAGCAAACAGGGTAGGAGGAAGCAGTGTGTGAGGAAATAATCAGAGAGCAAACAAGGTAGGAAGAAGCAGTGTGTGAGAAAACAATTAGAGAGCAAACAAGGTAGGAAGAAGCAATGTGTGAGGAAATAATCAGAGAGCAAACAGGGTAGGAGGAAGCATTGTGTGAGGAAATAATCAGAGAGCAAACAGGGTAGGAAGAAGCACTGTGTGAGGAAATAATCAGAGTGCAAACAGGGTAGGAAGAAGCAGTGTGTGAGGAAACAATCAGACAGCAAACATGGTAGGAAGAAGCAATGTGTGAGGAAACAATCACAGAGCAAACAGGGTGGGAGGAAGCAGTGTGGGAGGAAACAATCAGTGAGCAAACAGGGTAGGAGGAAGCAGTGTGTAAGGAAATAATCAGAGAGCAAACAGGGTAGGAGGAAGCAGTGTGTAAGGAAATAATCAGAGAGCAATCAGTGTAGGAAGAAGCAGTGTGTGAGGAAACAATAAGAGAGCAAACAGGGTAGGAGGAAGCAGTGTGTGAGGAAACAATCAGAGAGCAAACAGGGTAGGAGGAAGCAGTGTGTGAGAAAACAATCAGAGAGCAAACAAGGTAGGAAGAAGCAATCTGTGAGAAAACAATCAGAGAGCAAACAAGGTAGGAAGAAGCAATGTGTGAGAAACAATCAGAGAGCAAACAAGGTAGGAGAAGCAGTGTGTGAGGAAATAATCAGAGAGAAAACAGGGTGGGAGGAAGCAGTGTGTGAGGAAACAATCAGAGAGCAAACAGGGTAGGAGGAAGCAGTGTGTAAGGAAATAATCAGAGAGCAAACAGGGTGGGAGGAAGCAGTGTGTGAGGAAACAATCAGAGAGCAAACAGGGTAGGAGGAAGCAGCGTGTAGGAAATAATCAGAGAGCAAACAGGGTAGGAAGAAGCAATGTGTGAGAAAACAATCAGAGAGCAAACAGGGTAGGAGGAAGCAGTGTGTAAGGAAATAATCAGAGAGCAAACAGGGTGGGAGGAAGCAGTGTGTGAGGAAACAATCAGAGAGAAACAGGGTAGGAGGAAGCAGTGTGTAAGGAAATAATCAGAGAGCAAACAGGGTAGGAGGAAGCAGTGTGTAAGGAAATAATCAGAGAGCAAACAGGGTAGGAAGAAGCAGTGTGTGAGGAAACAATCAGAGAGCAAACAGGGTAGGAGGAAGCAGTGTGTAAGAAAATAATCAGAGAGCAAACAGGGTGGGAGGAAGCAGTGTGTGAGGAAACAATCAGAGAGAAAACAGGGTAGGAGGAGCAGTGTGTAAGGAAATAATCAGAGAGCAAACAGGGTAGGAAGAAGCAGTGTGAAGGAAATAATCACAGAGCAAACAGGGTAGGAAGAAGCAGTGTGTGAGAAACAATCAGAGAGCAAACAAGGTAGGAGGAAGCAGTGTGTGAGAAACAATCAGAGAGCAAACAAGGTAGGAAGAAGCAATCTGTGAGAAAACAATCAGAGAGCAAACAGGTAGAAGAAGCATGTGTGAAGAAAACAATCAGAGCAAACAGGTAGGAAGAAGCAATCTGTGAGAAAACAATCAGAGAACAAACAGGGTGGGAAGAAGCAGTGTGTGTGGAAACAATCAGAGAGCAAACAGGTAGGAAGAAGCAATGTGTGAGAAAACAATCAGAGAGCAAACAGGGTGGGAAGAAGCAGTGTGTGTGGAAACAATCAGAGAGCAAACAGGGTGGGAAGAAGCATGTGTGAGAAAACAATCAGAGAGCAAACAGGGTAGGAAAAATCTGTGAGAAAGCAATCTGTGAGAAACAATCAGAGAGCAAACAGGGTGGGAAGAAGCAGTGTGTGTGGAAACAATCAGAGAGCAAAAAGGGTGGGAAGAAGCAATGTGCAGGAAAAAATAAGAGAGCAAACAGGGTAGGAGGAAGCAGTGTGTAAGGAAATAATCAGAAAGCAAACAGGGTAGGAAGAAGCAGTGTGTGAGGAAATAATCAGAGAGCAAACAGGGTAGGAGGAAGCAGTGTGTGAGAAACAATCAGAGAGCAAACAGGGTAGGAAAAAGCAATGTGTGAGGAAACAATCAGAGAGCAAACAGGGTAGGAGGAAGCAGTGTGTGAGGAAACAATCAGAGAGCAAACAAGGTAGGAAGAGCAATGTGAGGAAACAATCAGAGAGCAAACAGGGTAGGAAAAAGCAGAGTGTGAGGAATCAATCAGAGCAAACAAGGTAGGAAGAAGCAATGTGTGAGAAAATAATCAGAGAGCAAACAGGGTAGGAAGAAGCAGTGTGTGAGGAATCAAACAGAGAGCAAACAGGGTAGGAAAAGCATGTGTGAGGAAACAATCAGAGAGCAAAGGGTAGGAAAAAGCAGAGTGTGAGGAATCAATCAGAGAGCAAATAAGGTAGAAGAAGCAATGTGTGAGAAAACAATCAGAGAGAAAACAGGTAGGAAGAAGCAGTGTGTGAGGAAATAATCACAGAGCAAACATGGTAGAAGAAGCAATGTGTGAGGAATAATCAGAGAGCAAACAAGGTAGGAAGAAGCAGTGTGTGAGGAAACAATCAGAGAGCAAACAGGTAGGAAGAAGCAGTGTGTGAGGAAATAATCAGAGAGAAAACAGGGTGGGAGGAAGCAGTGTGTGAGGAAATAATCAGTGAGCAAAACAGGGTAGGAGGAAGCAGTGTGTAAGGAATAATCAGTGAGCAAACAGGGTAGGAGGAAGCAGTGTGTAAGGAAATAATCAGAGAGCAAACAGGGTAGGAAGAAGCAATCTGTGAGAAAACAATCAGAGAGCAAACAGGGTAGGAGGAAGCAGTGTGTAAGGAAATAATCAGAGAGCAAACAGGGTGGGAGGAAGCAGTGTGTGGAAACAATCAGAGAGAAAACAGGGTAGGAGAAGCAGTGTGTAAGGAAATAATCAGAGAGCAAACAGGGTGGGAGGAAGCAGTGTGTGAGGAAACAATCAGTGAGCAAACAGGGTAGGAGGAAGCAGTGTGTGAGGAAATAATCAGAGAGAAAACAGGAACAGGGTGGGAGAAGCAGTGTGTGAGGAAACAATCAGAGAGAAAACAGGGTAGGAGGAAGCAGTGTGTAAGGAAATAATCAGAGAGCAAACTGGGTGGGAGGAAGCAGTGTGTGAGGAAACAATCAGTGAGCAAACAGGGTAGGAGAAGCAGTGTGTAAAGGAAATAATCAGTGAGCAAACAAGGTAGGAGGAAGCAGTGTGTAAGGAAATAATCAGAGAGCAAACAGGATAGGAAGAAGCAATGTGTGAGAAAACAATCAGAGAGCAAACAGGGTAGGAGGAAGCAGTGTGTAAGGAAATAATCAGAGAGCAAACAGGTAGGAGGAAGCAGTGTGTGAGGAAACAATCAGAGAGAAAACAGGGTAGGAGGAAGCAGTGTGTAAGAAAATAATCAGAGAGCAAACAGGGTAGGATGAAGCAGTGTGTGAGGAAAAGAATCAGAGCAAACAGGGTGGGAGGAAGCAGTGTGTAAGAAAATAATCAGAGAGCAAACAGGGTGGGAGGAAGCAGTGTGTGAGGAAAAGAATCAGAGCAAACAGGGTGGGAGGAAGCAGTGTGTAAGAAAATAATCAGAGAGCAAACAGGGTAGGATGAAGCAGTGTGTGAGGAAAAGAATCAGAGCAAACAGGGTGGGAGGAAGCAGTGTGTGAGGAAAAAAATCAGAGAGCAAACAGTGTAGGAGGAATAATAGAACAAAGAAGTATGTGCTAGCACTCGGAAAAATTGACAGACAAACAACAACAGAAAAAACGAAGAACAATATATGGTCCGAAGCGGGATTGAACCCGTGCTCCCTGGCACCGCGCCTTGCCACGAGAAGCCGAACGCTTGGCACACTGCCACGCAGCCAACTAAAAAATGGCTATTGTAGTAGTGTTTTACTCGAAAGGCGCTCTCAATGACTATAGCATAGGGTAACGATCACAGACCGGAAATAAATTGTATATTTGTACTTTCCTATAAATGCAAGTATCTCCCAGTAGGGCTGAATACTTGTGTTGTAGACAAACATTTATTGGACGAAACAGCACGAATAGTAGTTTCCAGTGGTTATATACTGGTAACAAATAATAATAAATAACTATTATTATATAGGGAACAACTGTTGTTGTTCCCTATATAATAATAGTTATTTATTATTATTTGTTACCAGGGTAGGAGGAAGCAGTGTGTGCGGAAAAAAATCAGAGAGCAAACAGGGTGGGAGGAAGCAGTGTGTGAAGAAATAATCTGACAGCAAACAGGGTAGGAGGAAACAGGGTGGAAGAGAGCAGTGTGTGAGTAAAATGTGTGGTGAAAACAGGGCAAGAGTACACAATGTTTGTAATATGAGAAACAGGAAAATTTTAATGAGTGAAGGGTCAATACATTTTTGTCCTTGAAAATAATTTGAAATCAAACTATTGATGAACCCATCACGTTTTTACTGGGCCATTTAAATATCAACTGAGCCATTAATCAACACAGTTTTTTCAATCCCTTAGTCTGTTGTCCCTTTTGCTCTGTTTTGAAAGTGTTGTCGTTGAGTTGTTATACACCATTTTGACTATTCTCTCTGGGAGAATGTTGACCCTATTAGTCTGTTGGCCCTGTTAAGTGTTACCCCTGTTAGACTGTTCTCTTTGTTAAGCTGATATCTATCTATCTATTGACCTTTCGAGCCGTAGCCGGCCCATAGGGCGTAGACCAAGATACACCTTCTCCTATCTGAGGGAGCCGAATCCTGCTGCTCTTGCCTCTCTCATCAATGTTCTTCTCAGTGTCTCCCTGGGTCTTCCTCTTTTTCTCTTACCTGTTGTTTCCCATATGAGGGCTTGCTTTGCTATTTGGTTATTATCTCTTCTCATCACATGTCCAACATATGACCATCGTCTTTTCTTTATTACTGAAGATATTAGTGGTTGATTGGTGATTTCTCTAATTTCCTCATTTGTTTTGAATTCGTTCCACGCTATACCAAGTATTTTCCTGAGACATTTATTTTCGAATGCATTCAACTTTGTTTCTATATCTCTTGTTGTTTTCCAGCTTTCACATGCATACGTAAGGGTTGATAGTACATTTGATTTGAATAGCAACTGACAAAAGTATCACACCTCTCCAGTTGTTACAATCTCTAAGATTGTCCTTTTTTGGAATCTTAACAATGATTCCTTTTTTTCCATTTATGAGGCGCCTTCTTTGTTTTCCAAATGATGTTGAACATTTTTTGGCGATGTATTAGATTATGGCTATCAATTGCCTTGAGGATCTCAGCTGTTAACTTATCCTCTCCAGCAGCCTTGTTATTGGTCATAAGCTTTAAGGTGGTTTCTATTTCACTCAAGGTGAAGTCATCTAAATTTACATCTAATTCTGCTGCTGGTGTTTCAGCTTCAATATCTATTAAACTGTGGGATAGTGGACGATTAAGAATTTCTTTGAAGTGTTCCGCCCAACGGGCTTTTATGTCTGCGCTTGTTGTTAGCATTAATCCAGATTTGTTTAGAATTGGTGTTCCACTGGATGCATAGGTGTTTGTCAGCATCTTTTGTACAGTATAAAGAGTTCTGCTGTATCCTGTAATTGCAGCTGTCTCTGCTTTCTCTGCCAAATTGTCTATATAAGCTCTTGTATCTCTTCTTGCTGAACTTTTCACTTTGTTGTCTAATTCTTTGTATGTTGCTTTTGCCAGAACCTTTCCAAGATCTGTCTTTACATTAGTCATGGCTCTCTTCGCTTCTCTTCTTTCTTTGATGTATTTCCATGTGGTGTCTGAGATCCAAGCTCGTTTTTCCATTTTCTTCATTCCGGCACTTGCTTCTGCTGCTCTCATTAGTATTTTGCTCTGTGAGTCCCACATTTCATTGATATCTAAGTCTGTTTCACCGAGTGCTGTATAACAATTACTTAGCTCTATGTTAAACTTTTCCTTTATGGCTTCATCTTTCAATTTATGACTATCAATTTTATGTGTAGTTGACCTCTTCTGTTGGCTTTTAAATTTTAATCTTATTTTCCCAATGCACAGGTTGTGGTCACTATTAACATCAGCACCTCTGTATGCTCTTATATCTATTAATGATGATCTGAATTGTTGTTTAATACATCGGTGGTCAATTTGATTTGAGGTTCTATCATCAGGAGATATCCATGTTGTTTTGTGAATATTTTTTGTGTGGAAATAATGTCCCACCTATAACTAAATTTTCTATTAAACAAAATTCTATTAATCTTTCTCCATTCTGACTTGTAGTATCACAGCCTTCTCTCCCCATTACATGTTCCACTCCTGCGTTCAATCTATACACTGAGCAAAACTTCAAAAACATCTCAGAGATACCAGGCCTAAACATTAATGGAAAAATAATCAATAACCTAAGATATGCTGATGATACTGTACTACTAGCAGAAAATCCTAAAGATCTACAATTACTTAATGTAATAAACATGACAAGGAAAGAAATATGGACTAGATATGAATATAAAAAAGACAAAAACTATGATCATAAACAAAGAAAATTCTCAAGACCTACAATTAAATATCACAGTTGAGGGAATACATCTGGAGACAGTTTAGAGCTACAACTACCTGGGACATACTATAACCAGTGATGGAAAATGCAAAACTGAAATAAACAAAATAGGTATGACAAAAAGTAATTTTAATGTCATGAAAAATATACTAACATCAAAACAAATAACACCAGGGTTAAAGCTGAGAATAGCAAAATGGTACATTGGTACATCCTCTCAGTATTCCTGTATGGTGCAGAAACATGGACATTAGACAAGAAAACAGAACAGAAAATTGAAGCCTTTTAAATGTGGATTTATAGAAGAATAGATAGAATTGGATAGGAAAGGAAAGGAAAACAAACGATGAAGTTTTAAAACAACTAAAAATAAAAAAAAGAGAACTATTAAATATAATTAAGACAAGACAAATGAAATTTTTGGAACATGTTAAAAGTAAAAGACACAACAGCCTACTAAAAGTAATATTGGAAGGAAAAATACAAGGTAAAAGAGGCAGAGGCCTGAGAGGCAGACCAAGACTAACATGGACGAGTAACATCAAAAGATGGACAAGTCAATCTATGACAGCCTGCACCATCAAAGCAAGAGCCAGAGTAGAATGGTGATCCATGGTAGCCAACCTTCATGCGGAGACGGCACTCAATGATGATGATGATAAGTCAGAATTTAGAATGAGAATGGCTTGGCAGAAGGTCAACAACAGAAATGATAAATAACTTTCGAGATCGAAAGCTGTGGAGAGATATGATTACATACGCCAGCAGGCTTGGTACTTTATGACTTTATGATATATATATATATATATTATTATAACAAGAAGTACACGTATTGTTTATCAAGTTTATGCCGTTGCCGAGCCAAAGGACGAAACAAAAAACAGTACGGTGAGTACCAACGGCCGCAGCCAATTAATTTTTGCGGTAACTCGGTAACAATGATAGTCTCAGCGGGCATATTTATATTATTTAATTATTTATAATGTAGGCGATGTGAGCATCGTGGATATAGTCTATCATTGAAGATAAAGGTAGACTTACAGTACGTCCCGATTTAGCAAAGTTTCTTCCCCGCTTCCATTCTCCCCGAGTTCGCTGAATTCACGAAATATGAAAGTGTCCTGTGTGGAAATGTCCGTTACCTGCTGCCGGCTCATGAAGTCGTCTGTCGTCTGCTAGTTGTGGCCAAAATCAAAGGCAGACGACAGTTGTAAGGTCAAAGTTCACAGTGCTAGTTGCCATGACGTCATATTTTGTAGTTTTTTGTTCGCCAATTTTCTAAATTTATTTCGGTTTAGACTTTTATGTTTTTATTATTTTCTTTTCACAATTGTAATTTACCTTAACAATGCAGAAAAGAGAGTCCACATTTACCAAATAATTAGAAAACGATTACCCTTTTCTAGGAAAGCTTTGTGGACAGAGTAAAATGTAATCACGGCTTTGCGGAGTTATCTGTGGCGCTCGTGGATCTAAGTCCTTAAATTTAAATACTCAAGTAAAGACCACATACACGGGGATAATCTGACGACTAACTGTGTGTTTATATTTTCGGAATTGGAGTCAAAGACGATTGCCTAACATCATCACGTGCTATGCATTTTAAAAAACTATGACGATCATCATTTTCAGGAGGGCATAAACTTCCGATATATGGTGGATAGGCGGCAGGAATCATTGAAGGCAATGTATTAAAAGTGTTCCTTGTTGCAGTTTCCTCATATTCCAAGTCCGGCTTGTTGCAGGAGCTACTGAGTTAAGTGCTCTGTGCACACCGTGAGCTGTGTGCCTCATCCGTTTTGATCATGTTTCGATATTCCAATTGTTTACGATGAATGATGATATCGTATGACAGGGAACATTTGGCTGTGTTCACTCTCTGCGCGATTTCGCCTTATGTCTTTTGGCGTGTGCTGAGACTGCTACGATGGGAAATACAGTTACCTTTCTTTGTTTGGGAGATGAGATATTAATTTTGATGATTACGCTGGCACGGGCGGTTGAGCAATTCTGAATTTTAATTCGTTTGCAGGGATACCGGGTCTTTCATAACCAAAGAACCAAAGACCATATACAATCTCAGATACAAGGAAATTGTTGCTTCAGCTGCTAGTTCGTCACGATTACACCCTCTTTTTTATCGCTCAGAAACAATAATAGATGTGGGTCTTTTCATTTCCGCTCTGATTGTCTTACTGTTTCTCCTAACTTGATTTTCAATACATCAGATAATTAGTCAAAGTTGATCTCACAAAATTTAGAGCCAAATATCGTCTAGGCTGAACAAAATGTCATCTTTGGTCGACGCCTTTGGTCGCAGTTTGTGTAGTACTGTAACACAGTTACAGGATTGTTGTAAGTTTACCGGAGAGAAATACAAAAAAAAACGACTCCAATATTTAATATTATCTACAATGTTGCCAATGCTGCAAGCTGTTGAATTATCTATTTAGATCTTTGACGGATTGATATCCTGTTTTTGTATCCAAGAACAAGGTCCTGAACTGATCAAACAATTCTTTGAAAATCGTTCTACAATACCAGTGAAGCAAAGGTCGAACTATTCAAACCATATATCAAATATTATTATTATTATTATTATATGGTGCAGTTGAATGCAATGATTTCAGAACAATAAGCCTAATGAGCCAGGTCACACAAATTTTACTAAAAGTTATACAGGGAAGGATTCAGAATAAAATTAATACTGAATTAGATGAGCAACAATTTGGATTCAGGAAAAAACATTGGGACAAAAGAAGCCATATTCAGCATGAGAACATTGATTGAAAAGTACACAGAAGTAAACAAACCAATATATGCCTGTTTTATAGACTACACCAAAGCTTTCGATAGAATACACCATAACCAACTCATAGACTGTCTAAAGGATATAAAAGAGGAGTAAGACAAGGATGCATCCTATCACCAAGCTTGTTCAATCTATACACTGGGCAAATTTTTAAACACATCAGAGATACCAGGCCTAAACATTAATGGAAAGATAATCAATAACCTAAGATATGCTGATGATGCTGTTCTACTAGCAGAAAATCCTAAAAACCTACAACAATTGCTTAATGTGATAAATATAACAAGCAAAAAATATGGAATAGAAATGAATATCAAAAAGACTAAAACTATTGGTCGTTTCAAATCTAAATGTTCACGATTAACATGAAATATCTCCTCTTTCCCTGCACTTACAAACTTGATTTTTTGCATCTGGCCTTGTTTTTCCAAGGTCCCACCGATTTCACAAAATTTAATGATGTAGGAAGTATGCTTCATCATGAAGCAGCACTTTCCTTTGATCTCAGTGAATTTACGGATCTTTTTGCTCCTGGAGAAAATAATTTACCGTACATTAATGGAAATCAGCTTCTCGACATAGGCGTCTCTACACAACTTGAAAGTTGGAGGCGTTTATCAACTGTTTACTTTCTATTGTTTACTTTCTTTAAAATACTATGAGAATGTCAATGTTATAGCCTTTACAGACGGTCTAAAACAAATCAGCGTATAAACAGTTCCATTAATGAAAACTATTTAAACAATATACAACAAAGAATACATTTTAAAAAATTAATTATCCGTTGCGAGCGATAACGAGCATGACATATCAAGCAAAGTTATTGTTTATGGGTACGCATGTGACTAAAGAGTCCGATGTAAGCACGGGATCCTCTTCACTGTAAAGAGCTACATTGTTCGTTTTATGTCTTTCCATGTGACTTTCATTATTTTACGTAAACAAGACATATGAAAGTGATTTAGTTTCTTTGCATGCCTGCAGTACACATATCAAGAATCTTTACATTTTCAAAACGTTATCAACTTTAGCTAAAGATTGATCATGCGGACATATAAAAACGTCCATTATTATTTCATTTATTCTAAATCAGAGGAGTCTAACATATTGATTACTAATCTGGGCTGAACGAACGATAGTCCATCTTTTTTCCAATAGTCATTTTCTTCTTTTAAGACATGATCTTCACATTTGCACCAAAAATCTTTGTCAATCTGTGATAGAGCAGCATATGTCAGTCCTTTTATATCGCATAGTTTAAAACTTGTATTCTCAGCTGCCACCTGCCCTTTAATTTTTGCCCAACGAGTTCAATGGGGTTTAATTGTGGATGATAAGGGGGCAGTCTCAAGCACGTATGACCATGCTGTTGAATGATTTTGTCTATTTGGAATACTTTGGTCTTTTGCGATTTCTTAACAAGTGACAGTAATTCAGGTTTCAAAAATCCCTCGTTAAATGGAATTCCTTCCTTTCTTAGCCAGATCTTTATAACATCTTTTGTACTGGTAGATGTAGGAATTTTGTCTTCTTCTGCCACAGCGTTGTGGTACGACGCGTTGTCCATTACCAGACAGGATGGTCTGTCTAGAATTGGAAGAAGAGTATTTTCAATCCACTCTCTAAATATATGGCCATTCATCTCGGTGTGATAGTCCCTGTTGTCAGTATAATTAGAGGTGAATATAAGTTCTGCATTTTTCACCAACCCTTCTTTTCGGCTGCCTGCATGTGCCATTATAATACGCTGTCCTTTTCCAGTGGGTACACATCTTTTAATACTTCCATCTGATAACTGCCATTCCTTTGCACTTGTGTGGTGAGAATTTATCCAAGATTCATCTAGAAATACAATATCATAACCTTGGTTACGCATTTCCCGTACTTCACGTAAATATTTACTCCTCATAGAAACTAAGTGCGGCTTCTCGCAGATGACATTTCTACCACTATCGCACTTTCTAAACGTAAAACCGATGCTTCTAACAGTTCTCCATAATGTTGTTTTCGACACAACAATGTCATTTTCTGCTCTCAGTCGAATTTTCAGTTTTCTTAAAGTCACAGTTTCTTTGGAATCGAACATTTTACAAATTGCTCTTCTAATCACTTCCTTGTCAAAACTATCTACTACTTTCTTTCTTCCTAGCGTCCTAGTCTTGATTGAACTGGACACTCCGTTAGCTTTAAGCACTTGTTTGAAAAAGCGTTTGCTTATACCCAATGCGTGAATAGTTCTCTTTTCTGGCTTTGAGATGCTTCGATACAGTTTTCCACGCTTAGCTTCTATGCAAAAATATTTATACACCTTTATTGCCACTGATTGCAATGTAAGTGAACTTTACTTTTATACCCATTGACTAACAGATCACAAATTTAACGAAATTACCCAATAATTAGGATACGCCGTTGCACATAAATCACAACAAAACGACAGGAAATGGGATGCACCGGATATAAAATTATAACTATGACGCGTTTTATGTGTTTTTTAGTGCTTAAAACAGGGAAATTGGCGCGCATTACGTTCAAGATGACAAGTCCGTGGGTGCTCACTCATATGAAGCGGTAATTCCTCCAAATATATGGTTTGACCAAAATGCCTTAAATTTGTATACTTCAAATAAAGAATATTTAAAACTATACGTTTGTTGGTGAGGAAATGAATGTACTTCTTGGGACCAAAAAATCACAAGACCATATGCAAAATTTCAGCATTATCAATCAATTGGTTGCAGAGATATGGAATTTTAAACACCTTCAAAATATTTTGAAACGACCTATATGATCATAAACAAAGAATCAACGACACCTATCAACAGTCGATCGGGAATCTGTACATGCAAGAGAACGTTCTATGGGTCAGACTGCACTCTCAAAACTCCGGACAACTGTTTAACGAAACCTGTGATTCCCACGTTCAGAAGAGTCTGCCGACTACAACAAGCCCAAGCATATGGACACTTTAATGTGTTTCTGTGCTAGACATGGTTCATTTTTGGTGCTTTTTGGTGAAGCCATGGCTCATATCTTGCTGTGTTTCTGTCCTAGCCATGGCTCATATCTTAGCTTATGTGTGCTGGCCATGGCTCATATCTTGGTGTGTGTCATGTTAGTCATATCTCATATCTCGGTGTGTCCGTGTTAATCATGTCTCATATCTTTATGTGTGTCTGTGTTTATTCATATCTCATATCTTAGTGTGTACTAGTGTTAGTCATATGTCATATCTTTGTGTGTGCATGTCTGGGTTAGTGATATCTCATATCTTTGTGTGCATGTTTATGTTAGTCACATCTCATATCCTTGTGTGTGCATGGCTATGTTAGTCCCATCTCATATCTTTGTGTGTGCATATCTATGTTAGTCATATCTCTTATCTTTGTGTGCATGTCTATGTTAGGCATGTGTCATATCTTTGTGTGTGCATGTCAATGTCATTTATATCTCATATCTTTATGTGCATGTTTATGTTAGTCATGTGTCATATATCTTGATGTGTGTCAGTGTTAGTCATGCCTCGTATCGCTGTGTGCATGTCTGTATTAGTCACATCTCATATCTTTGTGTGTGCATGTCTGTGTTAGTCACATCTCACATCTTTGTGTGTGTATGTCTGTGTTAGTCACATCTCACATCTTTGTGTGTCCGTGTCTGTGTTAGTCACCTCTAGTGACTCGGGCAGATGGTGCTCGTAAACCTGGGAGGGCCTACCATCTAAGGGCAGAATCCCCCTACAGAAAAGATCATCTGCTGCCTTGCAGGAAGATTGGGGACAATCAAAGGCTAGGGAAAGCAAACCCGAATAAAATGCTGGCTGAAATCGGATGCACTGGGCCACTGGCGCAGAACACAGTGCAACGTATTAACGGGTGTTCAGTCAGAGTGGATCTGACACAGACTCTAATTGTGATGTTCTGTCTGTGGGGGCGATCAACACACTTAGCCTGACAGCTGACTTCATATGAGAGTCTGGAATCCTTACTCTGATTGAGTCCTGAACGCAGAGAGAGACAGAGAGAGAGAGAGATAAACAAAGAAAATTCTCAAGACCTACAATTAAATATCACAGTTGAGGGAATACATCTGGAGACAGTCCAGAGCTACAACTACCTGGGGCATACTATAACCAATGATGGAAAATGCAAAATTGAAATAAACAAAAGAATAGGTATGGCAAAAAGTAATTTTAATGCCATGAAAAATATACTAACAACAAAACAAATAACACCAGGGCTGAAACTAAGAATGGCAAAATGTTACATCTTCTCAATATTCCTGTATGGTGCAGAAACATGGACATTAGACAAGAAAACAGAACAGAAAATTGAAGTCTTTGAAATGTGGATTTATAGAAGAATAGGTAGAATTGGATGGAAACAAAGGATAACAAACGATTAAATTTTAAAACAACTGAAAATAAAAAGAGAACTACTAAATACAATTAAGACAAGACAAATGAAATTTTGGGGGCATGTTAAAAGACACAATAGCCTACTAAAATTAACATTGGAAGGAAAAATAGAAGGTCAAAGAGGCAGAGGCAGACCAAGACTAACATGGACGAGTAAAATCAAAAGATGGTCAAATCAATATATGACAGCCTGCACCGTCAAAGCAAGAAACAGAGTAGAATGGCGATCCATGGTAGCCAACCTTCGTTGCGGAGAAGGCACTCGATGATGATGATGATGATGATGATGATGATGATGATGATGATGATATCAAATATTGAAGTACCAAAAATGGAATTTGTACCTCAAGGATCAAGGGGCTTCATGATAAAACTTGAATAAAATGGTGAGATCATTGGAAAAGTGAAGAGAGAATTTAAATTTTTTTTTTTCAATGAAAGATGTCTTTCATCTATGGGATGTGAGTTTTAGTCAGAGAGACGATTTTCTGTAGTTAAGTTCTGGTGACATATCTACTTGATCTAGTTTTGAGCAGTTTGAAGACGATCTACCACAGGATTGGAGAGAAAATAGTCAACATTGATCAATGGGTTGATCATACTGTAGAGAGCTTTTGTGTTTATAAGGTAGTAATTAGAGCAACGAAAAACTAAAAAGAAAGGGAAAAGAAAAGTGGCAATGCTTTCGTTGTTGCTGGTTTGAAAGAAAGTCATAAAAAAACATCTTAGCGCTGTAGTAGAGTACATTCTTTGTATCCCTGGTACGTCTGCACCAGTTGAACGAATTTGTTTCTGTCGTAAATAACATGTGGTCAGAACAGAGAGGCAAAATGCTTAATGAATCTACAATGAGCGGTCCCCTGATAACTAAAGTAAATTTTCATTTAAGCTTCTCATAGTTTCTTGACAAAATTAAAAGGAGAAAAGAATTTGTAAAAAATAAAAGTAGCTTCCAGTGTAGGGTTGCCATCCGTCCCGCTTTTTCCGGATTGTCCCACTTTTTCATCAAAAATTAATTGTCCCGCCTAAGGGTCTGGGGGACAGCAATTTGTCCCGCTTTTTAATCCAGCCAAATTTTCACCTACAAAATTTTAATATTTCTTAAATTATTTATTATTGGTTTGAGTTTTGTTACAAAATGAAGCTTCTTAGTCCGAAACGTCTATTTGTAGAGTCCTGCGCTATCGCTGTTTAATAATAAAGTTTGTAGATACAACTCATAAATACTCATTTGAGAATATCCAGCACAAAATTGTTAGTGCGGAAGGCGGTATTATTTAAAATTTACAAAAGATGACGTCTTCGGCTTCGTCTTACTCTTAGGCGACTCTTAGCCGAGGCGCCGAGCCTTACTCTACCCATCTCACCGCTCACCGCTCACGTGATCTGTGCCTACGTGACAATCTGCATGCTTTTGTCCTTGTCGTATTTCTGTAGGCGCTAATAATTCATTCAACAACATCGGGCCATCCTCACCAGCAGCAAGAAGAAATTTGGCTTCATTCTTTCTTTATGTGTTGGAGGCTGGAGGTTGCTTCAGGAATCCAGTCTGTTGTTACGGTGGTTGTGAAATATTAAATTTGTTCATTTTAATTGAGCATTCTAATTTTGTGAATTCTTTTTTGGATTTATTTTTACTTGGAAATGCCGAAGAGAAAGTGTTTTTTCCAAGAAAAACTATTGGAAGAATGGTCTTCATAAACAAGGTAGAAGTGAGAATGAAGCAGAATATGTCAATGTTACATTTCTATCGCGCATGGTGGGAGAACTGACATAACAAAACATATAGGAAGTGTCAACACAAATCTAGAATGTATTCTGCAAACACTTCACGTACTATGGACAATTATTTTTTGACTAAATCGTCAGAGCAAGGTAAATGAACGAAATCGGTTGCACGTAGCAACTGTTGAAGCAATAATGAAATGTGTGTTTTAATTATAAACTTAGCTGCACCGAGTTTTATGACTACGTAATCAGCGACAAGATCTTCTCACTCAGAGTCTGAAGTCAGACAAATATGAGATGCAGCCGACACCGACTTAAGAAGCTGGAAATCAAGGTAAACATTTTTTTTATTAATTAAAAAAATTACTGGTACATGTATTAGAATTATAATGTAATAATAATTAGTCTATGTGTGTGCTATCTCTGACTTTTCCTATGGCTATTATGCTTTACATGATGTGTCCCGCTTCGCGTCTAAAAAAGTTCCATTTGTCCCGCTTTCTGCTTCGAAGGTTCTGGCAACCCTATTCCAGTGAAAACAAGCAAAGCTTCCATACTCGGCCCGAGAGTAATACTTGTATTGGTCCCTGTTTCAGCTCAGGAAATATGTTATTGGTGGAAAAACTAAGCCTAGACATGGCACCTGACGAGGTTAATACAATCGGTTATTCGATGTGTTCACATTGTTTTCTTTTAGTGTTGTGGAGGCCAGCTTGTTTTCTTTTAGTGCTGTAGAGGTCAGATTGTTTTCTTTTAGTGCTGTAGAGGCCAGATTGTTTCTTTTTTGTGCTATAGAGGTCAGATTGTTTTCTTTTAGTGCTGTAGAGGCCAGATTGTTTTCTTTTAGTGCTGTAGAGGCCAGATTGTTTTCTTTTAGTGCTGTAGAGGCCAGATTGTTTTCATGTAGTACTGTTGAGGCCAGATTGTTTTCTTTTAGTGCTGTAGAGGCCAGATTGTTTTCTTTTAGTGCTGTAGAGGCCAGATTGTTTTCACATAGTGCTGTAGAGGCCAGATTGTTTTCTTTTAGTGCTGTAGAGGTCAGATTGTTTTCTTTTAGTGCTGTAGAGGCCAGATTGTTTTCTTTTAGTGCTGTAGAGGTCAGATGTTTTCTTTTAGTGCTGTAGAGGCCAGATTGTTTTCTTTTAGTGCTGTAGAGGCCAGATTGTTTTCACATAGTGCTGTAGAGGCCAGATTGTTTTCACATAGTGCTGTAGAGGCCAGATTTTTTTCTTTTAGTGCTGTAGAGGTCAGATTGTTTTCTTTTAGTGCTGTAGAGGCCAGATTGTTTCACATAGTGATGTAGTGGCCATATTGTTTTCACATAGTGCTGAAGAGGCTAGATTGTTTTCGCATAGTGCTGTAGAGGCAGATTGTTTTCACGTAATGCTGTAGAAGCCAGATTGTTTTCACGTAGTGCTGTAGAAGTTAGATTGTTTTCGCATAGTGCTGTAGAGGCCAGATTGTTTTCACATAGTGCTGTAGAGGCCAGATTGTTTTCACATAGTGCTGTAGAGGCCAGATTGTTTTCACATAGTGCTGTAGAGGCCAGATTTTTTTCTTTTAGTGCTATAGAGGTCAGATTGTTTTCTTTTAGTGCTGTAGAGGCCAGATTGTTTTCTTTTAGTGCTGTAGAGGCCAGATTGTTGTCACGTAGTGCTGTAGAGGCCAGATTGTTTTCTTTTAGTGTTGTGGAGGCCAGATTATTTTCTTTTAGTGCTGTAGAGGCCAGATTGTTTTCTTTTAGTGTTGTGGAGGCCAGATTGTTTTCACATAGTGCTGTAGAGGCCAGATTGTTTTCACATAGTGCTATAGAGGCAAGATTGTTTTCACGTAGTGCTGTAGAGGCCAGATTGTTTTCACGTAGTGCTGTAGAGGCCATATTGTTTTCATATAGTGCTGTAGAAGCCAGATTGTTTTCACTTAGTGCTGTAGAGGCCAGATTGTTTTCACGTAGTGCTGTAGAGGCCAGATTGTTTTCACGTAGTGCTGTAGAGGCCAGATTGTTTTCACATAGTGCTGTAGAGGCTTGATTGTTTTCGCATAGTGCTGTAGAGACCAGATTGTTTTCACGTAGTTCTGTAGAGGTTAGATTGTTTTCACATAGTGATGTAGAGGCTAGATTGTTTTCACATAGTACTGTAGAGGCCAGATTGTTTTCACATAGTGCTATAGAGGCCAGATTGTATTCACATAGTGCTGTAGAGGCTAGATTGTTTTCACATAATGATGTAGAGGCCAGATTGTTTTCACGTGGTGCTGTAGAGACCAGATTGTTTTCACATAGTGCTGTAGAGGCCAGATTATTTTCACGTAGTGCTGTAGAGGCCAGATTGTTTTCTCATAGTGCTGTAGTGGCCAGATTGTTTTCACATAGTGCTATAGAGGCCAGATTGTTGTCACGTAGTGCTGTAGAGGCCAGATTGTTTTCACGTAGTGCTATAGAGGCCAGATTGTTTTCACGTAGTGCTGTAGAGGCCAGATTGTTTTCACATAGTGATGTAGTGGCCATATTGTTTTCACATAGTGCTGAAGAGGCTAGATTGTTTTCGCATAGTGCTGTAGAGGCCAGATTGTTTCATGTAGTGCTGTTGAGGCCAGATTATTTTCACGTAGTGCTGTAGAGGCCAGATTGTTTTCACGTAGTGTTGTAGAGGTTAGATTGTTTTCTTTTAGTGCTGTTGAGGCCAGATTGTTTTCATGTAGTGCTGTTGAGGCCAGATTATTTTCACGTAGTGCTGTAGAGGCCAGATTGTTTTCACGTAGTGCTGTAAATGTCTAAAATTCAAGTCAATAAATCAAACCAAAGGTTCAACTGTCTTTTATCATAGAAAATATTTACCTGTCCTAGTGAGGTTCTCTGCACATTAATACATGTTCCATGGCCACACAGTTCAGACTGCGAAGCATGTTGACAGTCATCATGACGTTCGCTGCAGTGAATACCGTGGTAGTCTGTGGCGCAATGGCAACTGATAAAACCAAGTAAAAACACATCATTGCTTTAGTCACGTAAATCTTGTATTGTAAATTAAATCACTGAATTATTGTTAAATACCATGCAAACATTAATGATTACTAAAAACAGGGAATGCAGACATTTGAAATGTATTTGAGTTAGTCGTGAATAGACGTCTTACCAACTTGAATGTGTGGTATCCGTAAATATCCGTCTATCAACTTTAATTTGTTATAGCCACAAATAGCCGTCTATCAACTTTAATTTTTATAGCCACAAATAGCCATCTATCAACTTTAACATAGTGGAGTGGGTGGTGTGTTTTTGCCGGTTCGTGGCAAGGAAGTGTAATTTCATTGATGTGGGCTTCTAAATGAAGAAAATAATAAAAGCTCACGGTGTATCCACGTGCGAAGAGCTGATTGACTGGGGTTGGCCAGTCTATAACGTGGAAACGAGTTCTAGACCGTGCACGTGAGTCTAGATCATCCACATCATTGACTTTCAGCTACAAAATCAACAATGACGACAAGAAGTATTCAGTATTCTATGTTGGTTGATAAGTCTTCTTACACGCCCACTAAGTTTCTCGTTTCTGGCTGTGCCAGTCTTAATTCCCATCTCTTTCATCTCGAAGGAGTGACGTGGCCTTATGGTTGTCGAAGTTCTGTGCCCTACCCATATCTCGGAAGGCGTTGATTATGTCCGCCGGATCCAATGGTTGACCGTCTTCAAAGACAGCACAGCTAGCCAACCTGTCCGCTGTTTAATTTCACCGTACTTCTGCATGTCCAGGGACGTAGACAAAGGTGACCCTGCATATTTTTGACTTCTGCAACGAGGACTACCCATACGTACAAAGCCCGCCCCCACTTTTATTTTTTATCATGCTCATCGAATCACTTAGTATGTTGGCGTGGGTGTAGTCTTATGACCCTGACTAGTTGAATGCCCTGGTCACAGTCATCACCACCATCATCATGCTACTCGTGGTCATAACGTATATACCACTGTCTTCGTAGACTATTCTGCTGCCGAGCGTGCTGTAAATGCCCATGCACTCCTTTGGTGTCGTATTACGGATCCGTCTGTATAGATGACTACATCTTCATCGGTTGTATCGCATTTGATACTGTTGACCTCTGCATTGACCATGACTGAGTTCTGTTCCTTTCATTTCCTGTCGAGTGTGACAATGCTCGATGTTGACAGCTGCCATGACCTTCAGGTGCTTAATCCTTTGCAGGCTTTTGTTATCACATGGTCGACGTGGTCGCTAAAACACAGGCTGCAATCAAACTTAACTCCGAGGTACGTCATCAACCTGTCCCAGGTTACAGATGCCCAACTTCCACATCAAATGTATCGTTCATTGTACAAATAGATTAATCCTTCAACCTCTATGGATTCATGTTTACTTTCATGATTAATCTTACAGAACTCAGTGCAGGCACATGGGTTATGATTTCTTCAAAACAGATCACGCAAGGCAAAGCAAGTTTACTGAATGTTTTGTCCCTGCAGCATACTGGTTATACTTTGTTCTGGTCATTCCTCTGAATTATGTTTAACGAAGCCAAACTCCAGATCCCTATAGACGCCTCGCATCGGTCACTCTGCCATCCACCGCCATCAGCCTCTCTGCCATCCTCCGTCATCAGCCTCTCTGTCATCCTCCGCCATCAGCCTCTCTGCCATCCTCCGCCATCAGCCTCTCTGTCATCCTCCGCCATCAGCCTCTCTGTCATCCTCCGCCATCAGCCTCTCTGCCATCCTCGGTCATCAGCCTCTCTGTCATCCTCCGCCATCAGCCTCTCTGCCATCCTCCGCCATCAGCCTCTCTGTCATCCTCCGCCATCAGCCTCTCTGTCATCCTCCGTCATCAGCCTCTCTGTCATTCTCCGCCATCAGCCTCTCTGCCATCCTCGGTCATCAGCCTCTCTGTCATCCTCCGCCATCAGCCTCTCTGTCATCCTCCGCCATCAGCCTCTCTGCCATCCTCCGCCATCAGCCTCTCTGTCATCCTCCGCCATCAGCCTCTCTGCCATCCTCCGTAATCAGCCTCTCTGTCATCCTCCGCCATCAGCCTCTTTGCCATCCTCCGTCATCAGCCTCTCTGCCATCCTCCGCCATTAGCCTCTCTGTCTTCCTCCGCCATCAGCCTCTCTGCCATCCTCCGTTATCAGCCTCTCTGTCCTCCTCCGCCATCAGCCTCTCTGCCATCCTCCGTAATAAGCCTCTCTGTCATCCTCCGCCATCAGCCTCTCTGCCATCCTCCGTCATCAGCTTCTCTGCCGTCCTCCGTCATCAGCCTCTCTACCATCCTCCATCATCAGCATCCCTACCATCCTCTTTCATCAGCCTACCGTCCTCTTTCATCAGCCTCTCTACCATCCACCATCATCATTCTCTCTACCATCCTCCATCATCAGCCTGCCATCCTACATCATCAGCCTGCCATCCTCCACCATCAGCCTACCATTCTCCATCATCAGCCTCCCTACCATCTTCCATCATCATTCTCTCTACCATCCTCCATCATCAGCCTGCCATCCTCCATCATCAGCCTACCATTCTCCATCATCAGCCTCTCTACCATCCTCCATCATCAGCCTGCCATCCTCCATCATCAGCCTGCCATCCTCCACCATCAGCCTACCATTCTCCATCATCAGCCTCCCTACCATCCTCCATCATCAGCCTGCCATCCTCCACCATCAGCCTACCATTCTTCATCATCAGCCTCCCTATCATCCTCTATCATCAGCCTCCCTACCATCCTCCATCATCTGCCTCTCTACCATCCTCCATCATCAGCCTACCATCCTCCATCATCAGCCTGCCATCCTCCACCATTAGCCTACCATTCTCCATCATTTAGCCTCCCTACCATCCTCCATCATCAGCCTCCCTACCATCCTCCATCATCAGCCTCTCTACTATCCTCCATCATCAGCATACCATCCTCCATCATCAGCCTGCCATCCTCCACCATCAGCCTACCATTCTCCATCATCAGCCTCCCTACCATCCTCCATCATCAGCCTCTCTAAGATCCTCCATCATCACTCTCTCTACCATCTTCCATCATCATTCTCTCTACCATCCTCCATCATCAGCCTCTCTACCATCCTCCATTATCATTCTCTCTACCATCTTCCATCATCATTCTCTCTACCATCCTCCATCATCATTCTCTCTACCATCCTCCATCATCAGCCTCTCTACAATCCTCCATTATCATTCTCTCTACCATCTTCCATCATCATTCTCTCTACCATCCTCCATCATCAGCCTCTCTACCATCCTCCATCATCATTCTCTCTACCATCCTCCATTATCATTCTCTCTACCATCCTCCATCATCATTCTCTCTACCATCCTCCATCATCAGCCTCTCTACCATCCTCCATCATCATTCTCTCTACCATCCTCCATCATCAGCCTCTCTACCATCCTCCATTATCATTCTCTGTACCATCTTCCATCATCATTCTCTCTACCATTCTCCATCATCAGCCTCTCTATCATCCTCCATTATCATTCTCTCTACCATCCTCCATCATCATTCTCTCTACCATCCTCCATCATCATTCTCTCTACCATCCTCCATCATCATTCTCTCTACCATCCTCCATCATCAGCCTCTCTACAATCCTCCATTATCATTCTCTCTACCATCTTCCATCATCATTCTCTCTACCATTCTCCATCATCAGCCTCTCTATCATCCTCCATTATCATTCTCTCTACCATCTTTCATCATCATTCTCTCTACCATCTTCCATTATCATTCTCTCTACCATCCTCCATCATCATTCTCTCTATCATCCTCCATTATCATTCTCTCTACCATCCTCCATCATCATTCTCTCTACCATCCTCCATCATCAGCCTCTCTACCATCCTCCATTATCATTCTCTCTACCATCCTCCATCATCAGCCTCTCTAACATCCTCCATTATCATTCTCTCTACCATCCTCCATCATCATTCTCTCTACCATCCTCCATCATCAGCCTCTCTACCATCCTCCATTATCATTCTCTCTACCATCCTCCATCATCATTCTCTCTACCATCCTCCATCATCATTCTCTCTACCATCCTCCATCATTATTCTCTCTACCATCCTCCATCATCAGCCTCTCTACCATCCTCCATTATCATTCTCTCTACCATCCTCCATCATCATTCTCTCTACCATCCTCCATCATCAGCCTCTCTACCATCCTCCATTATCATTCTCTCTACAATCTTCCATCATCATTCTCTCTATCATCCTCCATCATCAGCCTCTCTACCATCCTCCATTATCATTCTCTCTACCATCCTCCATCATTCTCTCTATCATCCTCCATCATCAGCCTCTCTACCATCCTCTATTATCATTCTCTCTACCATCCTCCATCATCAGCCTCTCTACAATCCTCCATCATCATACTCTCTACCATCCTCCATCATCATTCTCTCTACCATCCTCCATCATCATTCTCTCTACCATCCTCCATCATCAGCCTCTCTACCATCCTCCATTATCATTCTCTCTATCATCCTCCATCATCAGCCTCTCTATAATCCTCCATCATCATTCTCTCTACCATCCTCCATCATCATTCTCTCTACCATCCTCCATCATCAGCCTCTCTACCATCCTCCATCATCATTCTCTCTACCATCCTCCATCATCATTCTCTCTACCATCCTCCATCATCAGCCTCTCTACCATCCTCCATCATCATTCTCTCTACCATCCTCCATCATCATCTCTCCACCATCCTCCATCATCATTCTCTCTACCATCCTCCATCATCATTCTCTCAACCATCCTCCATCATCATTCTCTCTATCATCCTCCATCATCATTCTCTCTACCATGCTCCATCGTCATTCTCTCTACCATCCTCCATCATCATTCTCTCTACCATCCTCCATTATCATTCTCTCTACCATCCTCCATCATCAGCCTCTCTACCATCCTCCATTATTATTCTCTCTACCATCTTCCATCATCATTCTCTCTACCATCCTCCATCATCATTCTCTCTATCATCCTCCATCATCATTCTCTCTACCATTCTCCATCATCATTCTCTCTACCATCCTCCATCATCATTCTCTCAACCATCCTCCATCATCATTCTCTCTATCATCCTCCATCATCATTCTCTCTACCATTCTCCATCATCATTCTCTCTACCATCCTCCATCATCATTCTCTCTACCATCCTCCATCATCATTCTCTCTATCATCCTCCATCATCATTCTCTCTATCATCCTCCATCATCATTCTCTCTACCATTCTCCATCATCATTCTCTCTATCATCCTCCATCATCATTCTCTCTATCATTCTCCATCATCATTCTCTCTATCATCCTCCATCATCATTCTCTCTATCATCCTCCATCATCATTCTCTCTATCATCCTCCATCATCATTCTCTCTACCATTCTCCATCATCATTCTCTCTATCATTCTCCATCATCATTCTCTCTATCATCCTCCATCATCATTCTCTCTACCATCCTCCATCATCATTCTCTCTATCATCCTCCATCATCATTCTCTCTATCATCCTCCATCATCATTCTCTCTATCATCTCCATCATCATTCTCTCTACCATTCTCCATCATCATTCTCTCTACCATCCTCCATCATCGTTCTCTCAACCATCCTCCATCATCATTCTCTCTATCATCCTCCATCATCATTCTCTCTACCATCCTCCATCATCATTTTCTCTACCATCCTCCATCATCATTCTCTCTACCATCCTCCATCATCATTCTCTCTACCATCCTCCATCATTCTGTCTAAATTCAATTCAGAATATTTCCTTATTTGAATGTGAAGGGAAAACCCTGTTTACCTGAAACTGCCTTGTGTGTTGGAGCAAGTGGCACCATTCTTCCAGCCCTACATCCTTACACAAATTTGACAAAGATTGTGAAGGGAAAACCCTGTTACCTGAAACTGCCTTGTGTGTTGGAGCAAGTGGCACCATTCTGACAGCCCATGTCTGTGCCTGCGTAATCGTAACATTCGTTCACATCTTGGCTACACTGAGGACCCTGTAGGGAGGAGTCAGCGACATAATCTTAAGTTTAATTAGTAGCCACGTAGTTAATTTGTCTATTTTGTTTGGATCTATGAGTATAATATAAAACAATGAGAATAATCAAATGTAATTTTAAAATGTGTGTTTACGATTCTAAATAAAATGTAATTTTAAAATATGTGTTTACGATTCTAAATAAAATATAATTTTAAAATATGTGTTTACGATTCTAAATAAAATGTAATTTTAAAATATGTGTTTAAGATTCTAAATAAAATGTAATTTTAAATGTGTGTTTACGATTCTAAATAAAATGTAATTTTAAAATGTGTGTTTACGATTCTAAATAAAATGTAATTTTAAAATGTGTGTTTACGATTCTAAATAAAATGTATTTTTAAAATGTGTGTTTACTATTCTAAATAAAATGTAATTTTAAAATGTGTGTTTACGATTCTAAATAAAATGTAATTTTAAAATGTGTGTTTACGATTCTAAATAAAATGTAATTTTAAAATGTGTGTTTACGATTCTAAATAAAATGTAATTTTAAAATGTGTGTTTACGATTCTAAATAAAATGTAATTTTAAAATGTGTGTTTACGATTCTAAATAAAATGTAATTTTAAAATGTGTGTTTACGATTCTAAATAAATGTAATTTTAAAATGTGTGTTTACGATTCTAAATAAAATGTAATTTTAAAATGTGTGTTTACGATTCTAAATAAAATGTAATTTTAAAATGTGTGTTTACGATTCTAAATAAAATGTAATTTTAAAATGTGTGTTTACGATTCTAAATAAAATGTAATTTTAAAATGTGTGTTTACGATTCTAAATAAAATGTAATTTTAAAATGTGTGTTTACGATTCTAAATAAAATGTAATTTTAAAATGTGTGTTTACGATTCTAAATAAAATGTAATTTTAAAATGTGTGTTTACGATTCTAAATAAAATGTAATTTTAAAATGTGTGTTTACGATTCTAAATAAAATGTAATTTTAAAATGTGTGTTTACGATTCTAAATAAAATGTAATTTTAAAATATGTGTTTACGATTCTAAATAAAATACTGAGGAAATGAAATATTTGGGAAGAGATCTCAGAGATTTACCATGAGTTGAATTCATGGGAATTGTAAGGTCTATTGGATTATGATGATAAGGAGTAACGGGAATTGTAAGGTCTATTGGATTATGATGATAAGGAGTCACGGGAATTGTAAGGTCTATTGGATTATGATTATAAGGAGTCACGGGAATTGTAAGGTTTATTGGATTTATGATTTATTTATGATTTATTTATGACTTGAGCAACTTTTATTTATGCTTTAAGAGAGAGAGAGAGTGAGAGAGAAAGAGAGAGAGAGAGAGAGAGAAAGAGAGAAAAAAAAGAGAAAGAAAGAGAGAGAGAAAGAGAGAATGAAAGAGAGAATGTGAAAAGAAAACAATAATTGTTATGAATTAACAAATATGTATAGAATAAATGTGTGTTTAGATAACGGTTGAGACTTTATATCAAAGATGTCGGACGTCAGAAGTGAGTGAACACGTTGCAGGAATAGTTCGTGACTTTCACTTGACAACCAACAGACTAAACACGCCATCTACGACCTTTGTCAGGTTTGGTATACAAAACAAAGTTACTCCATTGTGCACTTCAAGTGGCAACACTTCGCACTTGACCACAAGTCTGACCCACACTGTCCATTAATTGTTCAATTGTGACCTTGGATGACTTCTCTCTCACCTTAACCCCTACAAGGCAGTTCCTAGAAATTTATTTTTCTCATGATTTCATGGCATATTCATCTCCAGTTTCTTCCCCTAATTATATGACATATTCATCTCCAGTTTCTTCCCCTAATTATATGACATATTCATCTCCAGTTTCTTCCCCTAATTATATGGCACATTCATCTCCAGTTTCTTCCCCTAATTATATGACATATTCATCTCCAGTTTCTTCCCCTAATTATATGACATATTCATCTCCAGTTTCTTCCCTTAATTATATGACATATTCATCTCCAGTTTCTTCCCCTAATTATATGACATATTCATCTCCAGTTTCTTCCCCTAATTATATGGCACATTCATCTCCAGTTTCTTCCCCTAATATATGACATATTCATCTCCAGTTTCTTCCCCTAATTATATGACATATTCATCTCCAGTTTCTTCCCTTAATTATATGACATATTCATCTCCAGTTTCTTCCCCTAATTATATGACATATTCATCTCCAGTTTCTTCCCCTAATTATATGACATATTCATCTCCAGTTTGTTCCCTTAATTATTTGACATATTCATCTCCAGTTTCTTCCCTTAATTATATGACATATTCATCTCCAGTTTCTTCCCCTAATTATATGACATATTCATCTCCAGTTTCTTCCCCTAATTATATGACATATTCATCTCCAGTTTCTTCCCCTAATTATATGACATATTCATCTCCAGTTTCTTCCCCTAATTATATGGCATATTCATCTCCAGTTTTTTCCCCATTATCACATGACATATTCATCTCCAGTTTTTTTTCCATTATCACATGACATATTCATCTCCAGTTTTTCCCATTATCGCATGA